>CANNZV010000549.1:168972-258675 GCA_947561585.1 Caprella mutica
TCGACGAACTTATTACAACACAGAAATCTACAGTTACCAGTGCAGAGTGAAAAGGGCCAATGAATAAATTCACCCTTCAAAAGTTAATATAATTAACAGAAATTATTTTTATTCCTTCAGGAATCCTAAAATATCAGACCAGTTCCTCGCCAAAAGCTTTCATGGCCACCAGTAGACAATCAGTAAATCAGACCAGTTCATTTACAATGATTCCAGCCCAAATTATCACACTTCCAGTTCTCCACCCACAGTGTCCCACATGTTGATGTCAAATTCGATCGTTAGTGTCGTGGTGAGCCAAGAGGGAGGCAAGTTTTTGCCAAACCGTTAAATTTCTTCACAGTACGTATAGGCAGGCTACATGGGAAAGATTTGTTTTAATAGTTTTAACACTGTGTCCCTCAGAAAGCATGGATATCATATCATGATAACCTTTACAGCCTGAGAAGTACAAGGGCGGCGATTTAAGTATTTTTTTTATTAGGTTAAACAAAGTCTGGATAAGAGGGTCGTAAAGTGTAAAACAACAGAAAAATTATCCATTTCAAGTATATAAATAACGGAAAATTTATACACATCTATTTTTAAACATCTACATATTAAGGATTCTCATAAATGGTGAAAATCTCTAACTAAAATATCAAGTTAGAACCATTTTATCGCAAAAAACACATCAGCTAAAGGCGTAAGATTTAGTGCAGCTACTCAGAGAGGAAAATATATGGGGTCATAAGAAAATATATTCATATGTTGTTTCCTCACTGTAAATTCTTATTCTCTATGTAGATAAATTCTGATGTATGTATACTGAAAATTTATGTATATATTAGCATTGAAGCATACATGCAGCTTTTATTTGGTGTTGTTATTAATCTATACTCTAGACTGCAGCGGTTCCCAATAGGTGGTCCCGTAGACCCCTGTGGATCCCCTAGGGGTCCACGGGACCCCTAGCAAGGGGTCCTTCGATATAAGCAGCAACACTAAGTCTGGAATTGGATAGTTTAAATAGTTTTGTGTTTAATTACTTAAATGAATCTCATATGTGTTATTTCACATTTTTGTGGTTATAAATTTATCCCATTTTAAATTGTTTTGGTTACTACTGCAGATTTACCGAACCTTGTACTATTGTACCAGATTTGGTACTTTTGCTCTCTCATTTTTTAAAAAGTACCAGATTAGTACTTTTTATCTCTCTATACTTTCTCATTTTTCATGAATATTTTCAATTTTGACGTATATGAAATAAAAAGTAACGTTGGATTTCATGGAAATTTAAGGTTTTTGGTGTCCAATCTGGTACTTTTTCAGTGTCTAATCTGGTACTTTCAGGAAAATACTTTCAGGCCTTCGGCATGTCAAATTAGCAACCCTGTTGGTTAGTTTAACTTCTGACGTAATAGGGGACGGATGTGTTTTCGTCCATGTCATTTTTTATAATTTTGGCGGTACATAATGCATATATTTTGTAAACTATATAAATGAGATTTGCGATAAATCCAGTAAAACTATTCCCAATTTTGTTTCATAGTTTTCGAATAATATTAATTTATTTAGTTTCTATTTTATTTATTATTTATTAGTAGTAATTACTGAATACCAAGTGCCATATATTAAATTTATTTTTACTACATTTGTAGTTTTAATATTCCACCTACAAACTTTTTAAATTAAATAATTAGTTTAATAAAATATACCAAGCACACGCTTTATATTATCATTTTATCACAGGGGGTCCACAGCTAAAATAGTTTTCTATGCAGGGGTCCCTGAAGAAAACGCTATAGGGAATCCCTGCTCTAGAGCCACTTGTTGTTGTCTTGTGACTTTAAAGGGAGGGTGCGTGTAAAATCAAACATTTGTTAACATGTGTTTTAATGGAATCAGCATTTTTAATTATGTATGATTACATACTCTGCTCATCTAAATAATACTTATTAGAGAAAAGAAAATTTAATTTATTTTGAAAAAGTGCCATCTAGTGACAAATAGCATAAGCTTTGCTCGAGTCATTGATGCCATCTTGCTGTGATTTCACAAACGTTGTGCAAAAAAATTTAGTATATCTGCGAGTAATATTATTAATTATAACTCTAAAAATACTTTATTTGTTAGTATATTGTATATAAATCACAAATTTATTTATTTATAGCTTATTTGGGAAGATAATCAGACATTCTATAAACGTTCATGAAGATTGTTCTGGAACGTTCTGGAAATAATGTAAACAGCGCCATCTATGAGATGATCGCATAAGCTTATGTTAACTAATATAAACCCTATTTTCTCTGAAAATACAGTGATTTGAGATGAAACATTTCATATCCGTAACTAATCATTGTTTATTTATAATATTATGAACAAATATTTGATATGAAAATTAGACGCACCCCCCTTCAAGAGCCTGTGAAATATTTCAAAAACCACAGATTTAAAAAGAGGTAAAACTTGATGAGATGAAAATCTTTTTCACGCCGTCTTAAAATTCTAACATTCTATGTGCTTTCTAAGAGATGGAGTGGAATAGTCAGTCGAGATGCCTAGTTGGAAATTGAGCTTTCATCTATTTCGGATGCGAGTGAGGCTCGGATAATCATGCTATTAGGTGAGGTATATCTTCCAGGCAAGTCCAACACCGCACTCAAGCAGGGTTTGTATCTGGGTGTAATCTGCACTTGTATGGAAGATTGACCGGGTGATGACCAAAGCGATTAGGGTGACCTCTGTCCACTTTTGACAGTGACTTCGTATCTGGGCAAACGACAGGTGGAACCTTCAATAGCATGGGAGTTAGGAGTGCATCGACAAGTGAATGGAATTCAAAGGGCATGATATATCATCAAGCCAGCCTTATTTTTTGTACAGAAGAGGGAAAAAGAGGCATACAGATCTTTTAAGTAAATGGTTGGCAGGTTGAATATTTGCCTCCGTTCGTTTCCAGCCAAGGTTTGAAAGTGCTGAAGGATATGGGAAGGGCATAGTAGTACTAAAAAAGCAGGGTCCCCTTTATTTGCGGGTGGACATCGCCAAGAATTCGTAGTGGAATTACGGGAACTACGGAGCCTAGAAGGGTGATATGGAGCTCTGGCTTGTACTCTTTATTGTAAACGGTGATGAAGAATTTCTGGGGGCAAATGGATATGCAATTCGTGGCCAACCACGCTTCCAACCTTTAAAGTTGACGTAGAACTAAATTGTGATAAAGGATAGTGAATCTTTGCAATAAAATAATCATTTCTTTAAATTTAATGATTCCCCAAGCTTAGGTTTTATGATTATATTTTAGCTTATGAAGATCATTGAATAAAATAATATAATGTAGGTTTTTGAGTGCTTTCACTAAGTAGATTATAAAGCGCTTTGAGTTGGCAGAAACTATTTCGTTCTAATTCATTCAAAGGTAAAGCTATAAACAATTTAATTCACAAAGACAAGCAGAGATAATAGCATGACTTTCATGTCTTCCAACTGTTCTTGACATCTAACTGCAGTGTATACACATGCATACGCGTACCCTTACATAATTAGGTTCTCGCATATAGGCATCTATTGTATTTACAGAGCTGCTGTAATTAGCCCACCTGTTTATTATGATAATTAATGGACTTACGAGCCAATATAAGCCGTTATTAATTGAGTTAGCGCAGATTGCTAAGTTAATACACAGGAGTAATACAAGCTTCCAAAGTTATCATGCAATTTGGGTTTGCTATGAAAGTACACAAATTGAGAATAGTTTATGGATTTTCGATTGGATAATTATAATGGTACTCTGCTATGCTGTATATTCATGAATAGTTTAACAGAATTAATATGTACTTGATATTATCATAATCAAAATCAAACTGAAATCGTATAACTTTCCCTCCTGCTACTATATTTTCTCTTTTTGCTAACTTTTTTATTTCACTCCGAATACATCATTCCCCTACAAGTTCTTAAATCTAACTAATCAAAAAACAATAGAGATGAGAAGAACTAATCCAATGATATAGAATTATAGAAGATTGCTGGGTGGTGGATTACGATAATGTGATAATATTATAATTAAATATTCAAGTTAGTCACTCCATCATATACATTATAAGCAATTTAGAATTATTATTATGAACTAGGTAGCTCATATAGGTAAAGGTAAGTACGCAATTTCTTCAAAGTTTAATGAATAAATTTGAATTAACTATGATGGGTACGTGTGTCTTTAATATGTTATTTGCCGCTGCTTAGGCTAACTCACGTGCTCAAAACTTTTAATTAGATCCTTGATATAGTTCTAAGAGAAAACAAAGTACAGAGAACACATACCAAAAGTTTAATTATTTCTGAAAATATTATGTTATTTATCAACCTAACCCCAACCTCAGAAAACACAACTTGGAAAATTGATATGAAATCTTGATTCTTTTATAGACTATAATGTAATAATTTTTTTTATATCTAACTTATGTAAAGATTCCGTAAAAAGAGCATTTATATCTAGAAATTGATAGAAAATGTTGATATATATTCGTATTGGACTACAGTTAAAGCTCTTACAGCGGACGATCTTTTTGAACCGTCCCCCCCCCCTACAAAGGACAAATTTGTCTGCTGTAGCGGACTGCAGCTTGCTAAAACGAACTCTTTAAATTTATATAGTTTAACAAATAGTTTATTCGTCTACAAATTATCTAGCCAAACATTAATTATAATCAGAGGTTTTACAATTGACAGTCAACACTTTATATATTGTAATATTTTCACTAATTTGATTTTGTCACCTCTTTACGCAACATTTTCTTTGATTAGAAAATTTCAATAGAAATTTGAAAAAGGTGTGAACTATTTTAATATTTAAATCATTTGTTCATACCAAACAAAAAAATAAGAATCAGGAAATGTATTTTTATTTTGTGTTCAGATTAATAAACGATTATTAATTATGCTATGTATATTAGTTTGCATGTAAGTACATAGATATCTATGTAAGTGAAGTTGAAAAATAACATCCTTTTTTATCATATTTTATAGTACTTTAAGCGATAGTTATACCTACCTTACTATTTTGTACATTTATATAAGTAAGTTATATATATAAATATTAGGTAGATGATTTTCATAAAAATTTTCCTTCAATAATAATTTGAGATTGTTTACCTTCATTAAGGTTTCTTTAAACTTATAAAGTTTAAATCCCCAACTAAACTAAATAATGTATCGTTACAACGAATGCTGATCGGCATAAAGGACACTTTTCCGGTACATGTACGTTGTACGAGCTTTACCTGTATTTCAAAAAAATAAATGTTCACCAAATTTGGCTAAAAATCTTTATATATGTATAGACTATTATAAAATGGGTATTACATATAAATGGTCGTGACCAGATATTTGTCATATAGATAATTGCCAGCCGTACCAAGTGCCACGGCAGTAATTACCATCAGGCTACTTAACGTAAAAAATGAGGGTAAAAAATATACATATTGATTTTTCTTTATGAAATATAATTTATTTCCTCCATAAATTAAATATTTCTATATTAATTATTAATATTTACATCAAGTAAATGCTAAATACACTATTCAGTATCTCACCAAAAGTTAGGTTATCGGTCCGGTTGGAGTGGGGCTCGGTGGTGAATGTAGCTTATCAGTTGTACTAGCACATAAATTGTAAATTCATTTCATCCCCTCTCTTGTTTCAATATCTTAAGCACTATGTTATTATAGAATACATTTGTTTTATAAATGTAGTCTATAATATAAACGTATTCATTTTAATATACAATACATCCACTAGGAAACCAATAAATATAAATGTAAACAATTTTTATAGCGATAATGTAGAATAAATAATAATGATTTATGACTTAAGGCAATATACATTATTACCTTCGCAGAATGCGGAAGGTCATATTTATATATATATGATGCTGGCAAAATTTAACTCATTTCCAAATTCACTCGGTCGAATCAGTTGGGAAATGGAATGACCAACCTTGGCCCTTCTGCACAGTAAACTAATGGATTGAAGGTGGGGATCTAGATGGAATAATTCGTCTAGAGCTTCGGTATACACTAGCATTCTCGCGGCTATTGTGCCGGAGTGGGCCGGAGTTTAATTCCGGTGAAGGAATTACGGTCTTTATACTCTAAATTATATATATTTCTTTATGTTTGTGTTTTCCCATTTTATTCCATCGTATTCCTAATAATTTTCGTTAAATGTCGTTTCAAGTGGCGTTTTTAATTAAATGAATATCTTACATATAGTTCGTAAATAGTAGGAATGCATTCATTTAATATAGTCCCGCAAAACCTCGAATTCATTAATTAAATGAAAATTAAAAATATTTAATAAAAAACTGTTGACATCCTCATAGAGAAATATATTCTCAGCACGTCGAAGCATATCACAACAAAATGTATTCCCGAAGTAATTTTAGGCGTCAAACTTGAATGACATTTTCTTGAGGAAGTAAGGTATAAAAAGTTCTCGATATTTCTGAGGCCCCCGTCATATCATTTTTTCAGGTGGATACGCAACATCCATGCAAATTTATGCATAAACAAACGGAAATATACATTCAGTCCGCTCTGAACTAGAAATATTGGTAGAGACGGAAAAATATGAGACCAAGTGCTTGAATCATTATTTCAGCCACTCACGAAGACATTTTGAATTTCTAAGATATATGCTGTAAAGTGCGCATGGCTGCCCTTTTGTTTTATTTTACTATATTTTATTCAGTGAATAAATTAACTAATTGATAAATATGATGAACTTTTCGAGTTTCATCTGTAAAAGAAATAAATCGCTTTATAAGCCAACAGACTAGAGAATATTGCGCCTGGATTTCGGTCTCTCATATAAAGTGAGTAATGAAAGCTGAAAGCTTCAATTATGCATTGAATCATGGAGGCCAAATGCATTTATAAAGGTATCTTCAAAGCATCCAGGTTAATCAGCATCTAGTTCACTCTTGGTGAATCCAAAATATTTAACACTGCGCATTTGGGCAGAACTGAATGTACCATCTTTGCAACATTCTGTCTCCGGGGAAATTAGGTTCAGGATTCCAAAGTGCTTGTCGTGAGGGAAGTTTCTACATTGAATTTAATGAGTGAGGGAATTTGACTTATATCGAGTTGATGCATCAATATTTTAAATGGAGTTACAGACAGGATTTAATGTCTATCCCTTAGTAGTACTATATATTACAGAGACAGATGCAATACAATTCACAAGTTCATTGTTCATAGGAATGCAAATCTCAAATTCGTCAAAGGCTACCGTACGCATACGGCATTCCTAACACTAATATTTGCTATTCTCGAATATTTGCACAGCATTTTTTGGGTTTGCGAATGCAAATTTTGACGCTGTTTCTGTCAATATATTTATTGTTTACTTTCGAACTCTGAAAAATGTTTTCCATATTCCACACATCTATTCCCATGTCAAATTCGATGTTCTGAAATGAGTTGAAGAAAAAGAAGTGAATTTCAGACGTACCAACTGAATAATTCGGTATACTGGCAGAACTGTGAATGTGTTCATTCATGCAAACTGTTCCTAAAAACAATTTCCTCCATAACAACCTTACTAAATTCATCTTCATTTCTCCCTTTCATTCAACGATAAATGAAATTAATTATCTGATCCCTTGATGAAATCCAGGTAGCTTTGCCGCAAGGGAGATTCTTCTTTACTTTTCCTCCAATCAAAAACTCGGGAAGAAAATTCCACAAAACAACTGACCTGTAATTGGCTCCAATTAATGAAAGCTGAGAGAGTTGGGAATCTCGCAGGCACGTTCAGAAAGATGATCTGGAAACCCTAATTATATGCCCACACAATAAAAACATCCGGAAATAGAATAGGAAAAGAATCGAAAAAGATAGCATTTGAAAACATTGCCTATGGGAAAATTCAGAAAAATGAATTTGAGAATAATTTTGAAATGTAGCACTCGTTTGCAAGGAATTTGAGGAAATCACAAAGAAATAGTTGCTTAAACAAAATTAGTTTGTGGTTGCTGAATTCAAATTAGGAATCCGTTCTTTCTCCCCACCTTTAATATTTTCCATATTTATATTTTGTTCAAATAAATACTGTAAATAAAGGCGTATGTGCATTCAGGACTAATTTTACATTCTTGTCTCAGACAAAAAACATGATTTTGTAAACTTATGATATAAAATATAACCAGAACATTGCATTCATCAACACAATTTAATAATATGTAAATCATGTATTTGAAGTTATGAAAGCTTTGGAAATAATATGACAAATTTTGACTAATATCACTCTAAAAGGCTTTTCTAACATGAAACTGGAAACATTTTCTAGATTTCCTTCATATAAGGCCTCCTCTTCTATACTTTAACGCTGACAGCTAGACAAATCTTTTACCTCTTTACTTTATTGGTTCTATCGATCATTTGGTACATCTAAAGTTCCCCCTCTAGTTCCTGAAAAACAGGTTATGATACTTATTATTTATAGATATATTTATAAATAATAACTATAATATATATTCAATGAAGCAGCTGAATGCAAATACAAAAATTAATATTTCATCTCTCTTGAATATAGCGTGTCTGTACCCTATTCAAAATATACATTTAGTGTAATGACAGTACATTGTGTCTTTGTAAAAAGAATAGATTATTATTAAGTAGCAACACAATCTAACAAATGCACACAAAATTCATAGTAATTACCTCTCTGAGGTACCTACTGCAAAGAACATATCCAGAAGAAAGAAAGAATATCCATAGTGCTTATCTGTGTGCCTTAAAATATACAGTTCCATAGTTAAATTTCTCGATAACAATTGCTTGGAAATGATTATACGAAAAACAATTTCTCGAAACACAATTACTCGAAACACAATTACTCGAACGAACAATTGATCAAATGAACGATTGCTCGAATTATCAAATTTATGAAAGTCGTTTAATCATGAAGTGAAATCATTTCGAGCATTAATTGATAATATCTGTAATTCTTTCTTCCCATCGCTATTTACTATTAAAAAATTGTATAACTTTTTTAAATTTTACTCTTTTATCTTTTATTTTTGTGTAGAGAGCTATTGTGTGGTATCGAAGTGGATAATCCCTTTTAGTTTTTTAAGCACGTAGTATAATATCATTATATATGACTATTATAATGTTGATAATTCCTTAATAATCTTACTCCATCTTAATGTGCGTTTCTGAATCTAATCACAGTAAGTTTTATTTAGCATTGTTAGATCTATCGAGAACATCTAATGAACAGAGAATTTAGTAGAAATATATTTTTATCTGTGATGAAACAATAATGTTGACATTGCTTTCACATCTAATATTATTATTATATTATGCTGCTGACTAAGCTTCAATTATTGTTTGAACAATAATACGAATTAAAAACCGGAATCATATCCAGTTCTGGTATTTTTTGGGTACTATGATAATTTTCTGTTTTTGGTCAGTCAATCGCCCCGAAGTACTCCCTCTATCGATATGTTGTAGGGGTTGTTAGGTTTTAGCAACTGTGGCTATGGGAATTGGCGATCCCAGGAGGTAGCGGTTATTCATGAAACATTTAGCATGACCTCTGGTATTCGTGCCACTTGTTATTTAAAATTCTCTCTTGTCGACCTAATCTCCTTATCTTGTTGACTCTTTCTCTTCTTTTACATTAAACAATAGATTGATTGAAATTTGATTATTATCCAAGCAATTGTTCATTCAAGCAGTTGTTTATTCAGTGCAATTTTTAAGCAAATTATCGGCTACAAAAAAAATATACTCAATTTCCTCCTTATTGTATAATGTATCTATAATTTTGTGATCTGATTAAATCAGGAATAATTCGATATTTCTATTTACATTTCGCTTATTCTCATTGTTGTAATATATTTAATTGATATCCTTCAGATATATATGCATGGTTTACATCAGTCATGTTGTTAACTGGAAGTTAACTCTTTCCCCTCTCAAGTAGAAACAGCAAGCTGTTTCCCCTCAGAATAGATAGACTCTTTCCCTTCATGTAGGTACAGCAAGCTGTTTCCCCTCAGAATAGATAGACTCTTTCCCTTCATGTAGGTACAGCAAGTTGTTTCCCCTCAGAATAGATAGACTCTTTCCCTTCATGTAGGTACAGCAAGCTGTTTCCCCTCAGAATAGATAGACTCTTTCCCTTCATGTAGGTACAGCAAGCTGTTTCCCCTCAGAATAGATAGACTCTTTCCCTTCATGTAGGTACAGCAAGCTGTTTCCCCTCAGAATAGATAGACTCTTTCCCTTCATGTAGGTACAGCAAGCTGTTTCCCCTCAGAATAGATAGACTCTTTCCCTTCATGTAGGTACAGCAAGTTGTTTCCCCTCAGAATAGATAGACTCTTTCCCTTCATGTAGGTACAGCAAGCTGTTTCCCCTCAGAATAGATAGACTCTTTCCCTTCATGTAGGTACAGCAAGCTGTTTCCCCTCAGAATAGATAGACTCTTTCCCTTCATGTAGGTACAGCGAGCTGTTTCCCTCAGAATAGATAGACTCTTTCCCCTCATGTAGGTACAGCGAGCTGTTTCCCCTCAGAATAGATAGACTCTTTCCCTTCATGTAGGTAGAGCAAGCTGTTTCCCCTCAGAATAGATAGACTCTTTCCCTTCATGTAGGTAAAGCAAGTTGTTTCCCCTCAGAATAGATAGACTCTTTCCCTTCATGTAGGTACAGCAAGCTGTTTCCCCTCAGAATAGATAGACTCTTTCCCTTCATGTAGGTACAGCAAGTTGTTTCCCCTCAGAATAGATAGACTCTTTCCCTTCATGTAGGTACAGCAAGCTGTTTCCCCTCAGAATAGATAGACTCTTTCCCCTCATGTAGGTACAGCAAGCTGTTTTCCCTCAGAATAGATCTGTTAGATCTCAGGCAACCTTTGAACATCAGCCCAAATGCTAATTAGAGAATCTGTCTTACTCAAGTGAATTCAAGCGTAGAAATGAAGATTTGCTTCATGCTTCCGAAATGGAAAATCATAATTTTGAACCTTGAAGTCGAAAGAGAATTAACACCTCAAGCAAACTTGTTCCATCTTTGAGATATATTTGTTTTTATAAGTAATTAAATACTGTGATACTCTTTATCTAGCGGGTGAAGAGAGCATATTGAACACTTAGTGAAAATTTGTTATCCATTATGTGTTTGCTTTGACTCCGCGGGAATTTATTTGATATAATTTTAAGAAATCACATTTTATTTCTTTGAGCTTCATTTCCAACTGACTCACTTAGAGATATTTACATGATTTTTATGATATATTATGTTATCTTTTATGTACGAGAGCACTTGAATTATAAATCAGTGCTGCAATATGCTAAATAGAGATTAAATTACCTGATACATCTTTTATTTTCATCTCGACAGCATAATGAATATTTAACACGGTGTCAAGTAATATTCTTCATTATTATTTACAATGTACTTGTTCGTCCTAATGTGAGTGCAGAGTCAAAAATGAATTTTATTGTTCGAACAATAATTTATTAATGGAAAAATAATTTGTTGTTGGGACAATAATTTATTGTTCAAACAATAATTTATAGTTCAAACAATAAATTATTGTTGAACTTCCGAAGATATTAATGCGAATATGTACTTAAACCTATCGTGTTTTTTTCTTCTAAACAAAAAAAACAACTGTGTTTGTCTAAGATTCTTTACGTGGATTGTATGGGAGATAGCTAAATTTTTTCCAAAATTCTTATTTAGTAAATTAAAATAAAGTACATTTTGTTGTCCATTTTAGTTAATTAATGTTGTTTTAATCATGGTTACAAAATTTAGTATTAAATTTATCATCTCTTTTAATAATATGTAGAATGTTATTCAATTCATTTTAAGTTCAATTAATGAAATGAATGTATAATCAATACAACTATAGTTTTAATTATTTGCGCAATTTGATAAACCTAGCTATACCTACATCTATCAATATATAAACCTAATATTATCATTTGATTTCTCCATTCAAAATTACATAATAACTAACAGGTTCGACTGCTCTTTTGAATATTGTAATTTAACTTTGGTTATATTTGTTGTAAAGAAGGATATTACAATCATAAATTCTGAGAGTGGTATAGTTTTCCTCATGACGTCTCAAACTTATGAATATTGAATAAGTGTGGGACATGTCGCTCTTTTATTACTCCTGGTATATTCAATATTTTAAGAGTTATTTTAATCTATTTTCGCCGTAACTTATGCAAGTAGTATAGATTAAAATTCCTTTATGTTAAATACCGTATAATACGTACCATAAAATTATTTCTTATCTTTCCCATCCTCATAAGTTAAGCAGAAACAGCTTAACTGAAAACGACCAATCAAATTACCTAAGTTATTCCAAAAACTAATTTTTATACTAGGAGAAATACCAAAGATACATGTCCCACACTTATCCGATTATCATATGTCTGTGATGCAACAAGAATTGCGCATGCTGCCTGTATTCGCAATATGTAATTGAAAGGAATTTCCTAACTTACATATGTAACAGCGGATGATGCTATAGCCCTTTAAGTTTTTGCCATTGTCTTTACAATATAATATATATTTTCTTCAAGTGCTTCAACCTAAGATATTTCAATCAAGGTAACTCAATCTAAATTAATGAACTGTGAAATCAAGCCTGATTTCTCTCTCAAATACCAAAGTATCTGCAATTGCAGGCTTCATTCCCCACTTGAAGACAATCTGCTCCGGCAAATTTAAGTGAGATTCTAGGAATTTTTTCAAGATTTCGTGGTGCGCGTTAACGACTAAAGTTTCTGAGGTGACGGTATAACTTTGGGACAATTTTTGAACCTCAACGGGGTGATCCTCATTGCAAGTTCTATGAGAAGCAATATCACTTGAGGGCGGATATTAACTTTCTTATTTTTAAACTTATGTATCATTTTTCACTGAGGTAGTTGTTGGTATTGCGTGGCAAATGGACGAAAGTTGTGTCATGATAAATCAAACGAGAAACCCTTATTAGTCTTTAGATTATTATTTACAGTTGTTATTTCATTTATATTTGGCGTTTAACATAATATATAATATATTCCTAACTTTCGTTCTCTTAATTGCAATAATATTTCATTGATAAAATTATAGATCTGTAAATATGTATGCTATGATTGTAATGATATTTCAATAATAAATATTGATCTTTAAATATGTATGCTACGATATAACAAGTATAGCCTTTACTAAAGTAATATAACCAACAAGAGAACTGTTTGTTGAATCCTAACGTCTCCGCAAGTAATTCCATTCGAAGCACAATATTAATAAACATCTTCTGTGTTATGGCTGCAATAAAATAGATCTGAAGAATATTGGCCCAATTTTCCGTAATCTTGGTGTTAGCCTCTCACTACTCTATATATTCTCTTCTCTATCTTTTGCGAGGTTATCCAAGTGGCTGAAAAGATATCCAGGTATTGGTTTGATGTGCTTTCCAGCTGACTTCACATGATCTCTCTCTGGGTTTTACTCAAGCTTGATGAGCGCTAAAACAATTTTACAAGGCACTTAAAGAGGCTTCTGGACGACTGCAGAGCTATTTATTCCTTTGCTGAATTGACCTCAACTATTTCTGAGCTTCACTCACTGGATTTTAGATTTAAATTGAACGATAAATAGAACATCTTCCTCTCATTAGAGGATTTAATATTAACATGAAATTAATTAAAATATATAACACCGAGAGCATATTGATCTTTCCCTTTATTAATTCTATATTATGTATCAGTCATGATATATTGATGATATGTTGCAACTTTTGATGTTATGATTATTAATTGATGTTACATTGTATATTTTGTTGATTAATATAAGAATTATTTACATACTATAGTTTTTTGACTGTTTTTGTTCAATGCAATGACTTTTGTGGACTCTCAAAACTTTTGGAAAGTCATTATGCTGTTGGGAAATAACATATCAAGTTCTAATAAATTCTAGAGAAAGTATCTCAGAAAACAATCCTCAAAAATATTTCATGTTCATATATAATCGATCTAGTACAAAATATCTTCAATAAATTCATAATAATGTTCTTTGTGACCTAAACACATCATCAGTATAAAAAGAAAAGGCATTTTCTTCACGCACCGTTTGTTTCATTTGATGTCCATCTCTTCCCTCGGAGCTTTTCTGAAATCTTTCCTCTTGGTCATTCTTCCGAAGAAAACTCACAACGTCAGATTTGAGCTCATTTTTGTCAGTGGATTAAACCTTTGTTCTTGAGCCGATGTTCATCACTATGAGTAATGATTCTGACGACTAAAGGTGGTGAATGAGTCTTTAAATAGTGATGATGGCTTGGTATTCATCACCATGAGTAATGATTCTGACGACTAAAGGTGGTGAATGAGTCTTTAAATAGTGATGATGGCTTGGTATTCATCACCATGAGTAATGATTCTGACGACTAAAGGTGGTGAATGAGTCTTTAAATAGTGATGATGGCTTGGTATTCATCACCATGAGTTATGGTTCTATAACAAAGCTAAAGGTGATGAATGAGTCTTTAAATAGTGATGACTGGCTTGGTATTCATTATTATTATGTAATCGTTCTGACATCGTTAGAAGTATACATAAAAAATATAAATACATTTAAACGCATTTAGAACTTACATCAACCAATAGTGTTCATTCCTCATTACTCAAATAAAGTTCTTAATTTTGATAATACAAAGTGCTATTCTGATTGAATCTGGTTGAATTAGTATTTTTATGAAACCATTTCGAATGATAAATTGAAGTTATGTTATCTAACGTCAGTTTTAAGTTCTATTGCTCTGTCATAACAATAAATGTTTATTGGTAGTTGCATGAAGTGAGAAAAATGGAAATATAGAATATTCTATTTGAAATCTCCCCGTAGTATATTTATTTAGAGAATGATTTCCAATATTATATATTTTACACAGTTTTCATGTGTCCGGAAAATAGATCGAAAGCAATTGACCGAAAATAATTGATCGAAAGCAATTGATCGAAAGCAATTGACCGAAAACAATTGATCGAAAGCAATTGATCGAATGGAAGATTGGTCGAATGGATAATTGATCGAAAGGAAAATTGGTCGAATGGAAAATTGATCGAAAGGAAAATTGATCGAAAGGAAAATTAGTCGAATGGAAAATTGATCGAAAGGAAATTGGTCGAATGGAAAATTGATCGAAAGGAAAATTGATCGCACAACAATTGATCGAATGGAGAATTGACAGAAACAAAATTGATCGAAAATGATATTGGATCTATTTACACTAATTAACAGTGATAACTAAAACCATGGATTATCAGAGAAACTTACTTGCAATATATTACAGCTAGTAGATCTTGTTACCATGATATATATATAATAATAATGATTTATACAATAATAATATATAATAATAATTTATGTATAACATTTCTTCAATCAACTGTTTTTCTATAACAGAGAATTATATGCTTTGAAATATATTATAATTTGAAGAACTTTAAGTTTTCTTAGTTCTAGAATCTAGATAACTTGTGAAATGAAAGTTAAATAATTAGTTAATTTAGTATAGGTTAAACGTCTGTTTCGGAAAAAAAGCCATGCCACTGACGGCAAAAGGGAATTAAATACAAGAGATAGGAAAAAGCAGTCAGAGAGGAAAATGGATTCATGAAGAAAGTCACTTAACACCGTCGGTTTTAAGTGAGTACTTTGTGAGTGCAGTCACTTACCAAGAAATGTAACAAAAAGGGACACTAAGCACCGGTTACTGCACTCACAGATGGAAGAAAAAAATGAAGCTGATATATTCGATCAATTTTCCTTTCGATCAATTGTTTTTTTTTTATTCAAATCCAGAAAAGTTACAAACTTGTGGGACATTAAAATATATACATCAATCTAAATTAAAACATGATAAAAATACTAAACTAACTAGAAATAAAAAGAACGATGCAGTGGGTTAGCTTAAAATTAATCAATATATTTATTCATACAGTATTCTTTAAAAACGGTTTTAAATTTAAAATCGTACATGGGACATTTTAAATTATCGGGTGTATTATTAAAAAGATGAATAGCCCTATAAAAAATAAAATTTCTTTCTGCTTCAGTTCTAAGATTAGGTACATTAAAATGGGTAGATCTGGTTTGGTATGAGTGAGTAGGAATATATTCTCTAAAATAGGTATTAAAAATGTCAGTATTAAAAAATAAGGCATTGCGAAAAAATTTCAATAAAAAATAATCATAAGCATAGTCAAATTTCAGTAAATTTAAATTCCTATATAAATCGTTATTTGACAAGTAAAACCTACCATTGAAATCTCTTTTTACATTTAAAATAATTCTCAAAATACTGTTTAAAATAGTTCTCAATGGCTGGAGCAGAGAGTTAAAAGATTTTCCATATACTATAATAGATTGGATAAAAAGGGAGTAGGCGAGGGAATTGTACATTAAAATTAAGGATTTTCTATTAAAATAAGGGGCTGCTGCATATAATATACCTTTAACCTGACTAAGTTTATTACATAAAAATGACATGTGTTCTTTAAAAGTAAGTCTATCGTCAATAAAAAAGCCTAGATATTTAAAATGATGAACATGTTCAAAAATTTCATTGTTAAAATATATTTCAGGGAGGGTTAATTGTTTACGGGGGTTAAAAATCATTATTTTAGTTTTCGAAATGTTAGGGGTGAGTTTAATAAAATCCAGCCATTGAGATAATTCCCTATTAAAAGCATTTAATTTAAAACAAGACTATCTAAACATTTATCCCTACAATAAAAAAAAATGGCTCCTTGGTACAAACCAATATTAAGTGTAGTACAGTCTGAGGTAAAATCGTTTATTTGAACATATTGCCGTCTGTTGCTAAGATAACTAGATAAAACTTTAATAAAATTGTCCCTAATGCCATAGTGGTGGAGTTTTTTCATTAAAATGTTTACGTCTACCGTGTCAAATGCCTTTTTCAGGTCTAAAAATAATGCTATACAGTATTTTTTTTCATTAAAAGATTTTAAAACATAATGTAAAAGATTTAAAATTGCATGAGTTGTAGTGACTTTCTTTCTAAAACCAAATTGACAATTGTTTAAAATTTTATTACTATTAGTAAAAATATCAAGTCTAGTATTTAGAATTTTCTCAAAGATTTTCGATAAAATGGGTACATTGGATATAGGTCTAAAATTATTAACATCTTCTTTAAAACCAGATTTAAAAATGGGCACAACTCTAGCAATTTTAAAAGGGTCTTGATATATACCTGCTAAAATACTACAATTAAAAATTCTACCTAGAGGTTGACAAATAAAATCTAATATTTTTATTAAAAGAAAAGGTGGTATTTCATTTTTATGGCTAATTTTATTCTTAAAAGATAAAATGACATCTCTGACCTCAGCAATACTAATTTCAGTTATTTCTATTGAGTTAAAATTACGGGGAGTAGATAAATTAAAAGGGATATTGTGACTAGGTATTCTGCTTGACAGAGTTTGGGCTATTGAGCTAAAATGATTGTTAAAATGGTCACAGAGTTCTTTTCCTGATAAAATTCTATCTAAATGTTTCACTTTAAAATCTGTTTGTTTTTTATTGCGATTTAAAATATTGTTAATAAAACTCCAGGTTTCTTTAGGACTTTTAGATTTCAGCAGTTCAGTTTGATAAAAAAGATTCTTTGATTTTCTTAAAATGTCAGTCAGTTTATTTCTAAAATATGTATAATTCTGATTCCTTGATCATTCAATGTCATATTTTTAATTGGGTGTTGGGGATATATTGAAGCTTGACAACATGATTTTTATTTTTGAAAATAATTAAATATCTGTCCATCAGAAAATATAATGTGAACAATAAAATTAAAATATAATTCAGTAAAAGTACGATCATTGAAGAATAATACATCCTCTACTCAAAGGACATAAACAGGAGTATGTTTGGCTTTGATTTCTCCTCCGGTGCAAAATGGAACCAAAACAGCTAGGTACTCTAATGAATTTAAACAGAAACGGTATTAAAATGAAAATTGCATTAACTTACTCGAAATATGATATGTATATTATGTAAAAATCATTGGCAAAAACAATAGCGTTAACTTTTTTACAAATAGAAAATTGAAGTTTAGTTAATTCAACGTGTTTTTTTTTTGACTAAAGTACATGACATATTTCGTATGGTTGAAAGTGTAATAATTATTTAATTTATTGATTATTAATTTAACGGAAAATATATATAAACATGCAAAATAAGTATATATCAGACATTTTTAGTAAAACTATTTTCAAAATAGCTATAATTTATAAAAAAAATTAAATGAATGGAATACTAGTTAGGTACTATTTATTCAATTTACAATGTTTACATTTCATCATCTTAATATTCAAATAATGTTATATATTCGTATTTAAAATATCTATTTAGATATTAATATATATTGGTTCAATCTTCTCAATCAAATCGTGCACTGCCAAGTGTATATTGATATGCAATGTACCTAAATAGTCTATCCTAATAAATACCCGTAGTTTGTTTATTATTCACTAGTGTATTTTCCCGTTAAAAGATAACGGGTCATCATCAATACTAATTTATTACCCGTTATTAGGTTAGTGATAATGAATTAAATTATTATTAAACTTTCTACAAAGTCTAATTTATTTTATAGATAAAAATCATTTAAAAATTGAATTTAAATATGAAGTCAATATATTCCTGAGCGTATCATAGTTACATTTTTCATGGTTAATACCTATTGTGTAAAAGCGGACACCAAACAAATATATAAATAAATAAATAAATTTATATATTAATACACTACGGGTTTTATTAGAATAGACTTATTTATTTATATATTTGGTGTCCGCTTTTACACGATGGGTATTAACCATGAAAAATGTAACTATGATACGCACGGGAATATATTGACTTGATATTTAAATTTCCCTGTTTTACTTTCATTTTTGATTGTTTTTATCTATAAAATAAATTAGACTTTGCAGAAAATTTAATATTAATCGAATTCATTAAAAGTATCTTAATAACGGGTAATAAATTGGTATTGATGTTGACCCGTTATTTTTAACGGGAAAGTATACTACTATTAAATAATCTTTATATATGTATTATAGTGGTGACGAATTGGGATGGAATGGGGGACAGGGGAGGGGGGGGGGGTAATTTTTATATTTGTGTGTTGAAATAAAATGAGAAATGTTATAGAAAGAAATTCATGTTTGAAATTTTTCAGTTAGTCGTGCTGCAAATCCAAATAAAAGTGAATAATTTATTTTGGAAATGGGTGGAAAAGAACAACATAAAAAGCCTAGAGATAAATCATATAGTCCTTTTGTTAGTCTAATATTTAATATGTCAACATTATTATGTATGAGTACAGGTGTAGTATTATTGGCTCTTTTCTATTCACTGGGAGTGAAGCGGTAAAATTGTCAATAAATAGAATTCAACAAGATGCTGAATGTTAATTATTGTATTTTACATTTACAAATATTTAAAATATTGAAATTAATTTATGTTAAGTATAGTAATAGAATATAAAATATATGGATGGTATTACACAGTCTTATCTGAAATATAAATATCACTTCCCAGCATGATAAGAATTAAAATGTCATGAACTAAATTACTAAATTACTAATTAAATTAAATTAAATTAAATTAAATTAAATTAAATTAAATTAAATTAAATTAAATTAAATTAAATTAAATTAAATTAAATTAAATTAAATTAAATTAAATTAAATTAAATTAAATTAAATTAAATTAAATTACTAAATTACTAATTACCAATAGGGATATCATGTTATAATTAATATAATTTATCGTAGTTATCATTTTGGTGTTACTATAGGAGAATACCTAGGCAAGAAGGATTTTTTCCTGGATATGAAGGAAATATTCAAGAAATAACTCCTTCCTGCTTGGAATATTATCTTAAAGGTCCCTTCCACTCTATATTATTATTTCTCTATTCATTAGAACTAAGGCTACTGATTATAAAACTGCAAACCATTTCAAATTTGGTTCTATAGTTTTATTATAATATGTAATTTAAGATTTTTTTCCGTTCTTTCTTCTACCCTCTGAATTTCAAGCAAAGAAAAAGCCCGCATGTCCGATAGGCTAACTAGATTCAACAAATTTAAAACAATAACAAAGCTGATTCCAAGACAATGAATCCATATAAAGAATCCAAGTAAATAATTAAGTATTTCTTTCTAATAGTTTTTATTTATCATAACATTTTTCTAATCTAGAGAACTGTTCATTTCATACTGTATTTGAATAGGTAAGTACTATGTATATACGAACGAACATACCTACTCAATTAAGAGGCCTTCATCTTCTTATGAATCTCAGAATGAAAAAAAGCGAAATGTGGACATTTCTTATATAATTAATTGCGAACAGAATACTTGATCGATTTAAATTCTGCTTACTGATATGTTATATAACCTTAGCTCTACACATTTAAAGCAATTCCAGATTTTTTTTGATTTATAGTGGAGAGTACCTTTAATATCCCAGGAATAAATCCTTCTTGACTGGCTAAGAAAAGTTATAGATTTAATATTAAAGTAAATTTCGAGAATACTTATCCTGGCAATATTCTGCCATGAATTCTGAATGGTTATTGCTTCATTTTTATTACTTCTAAATTACCGGAGATTCCTGGACACTTGTGACATAAATTTGAGATGAGTTGCCTCTATTTGTTGACTTTGACGGTTTGAAGTTATCTGTGAATATCTTACTTTGAATATAAATTCTCTGCGTCATTGCCTGATTTGGAAACAATCTCTAACATTCCAAATTTGGTCGCAAAACTGGCAAACTTGGCAAAAGTTCTATTTCCACACAAAAGACACAGGCAGAAAATGTTTTTTTTTGCTTCAGATGTGGAAATTTGGTGGAATGGCAGAGGAATTCTTGTTATTTAATGGCTGTTTGAAACTTAAAATGTTTTATTCAAAAACTTTTTGAAATCATCTTATCATTATTTGTCCTTTGTTGAGTTAAATTTGACTTGGAACAAAATGTTTTTAAATATTTTTTATTAATAATTCTAGAAATTTCATTTTAATTAATTCTATACATTCTCAATTTGATATTTTATTTTCTATATATCACTTAAAATAACAATGAAAATTGTTTATACTTTATTATTTCTTTCATATATAGTCCATTTTTCCTATTCCTAATTTTTTTCATATAATGACAATTTGTCTGCTTTTCGGGACTATAATTAAAAAAAAAAGAACTGTATCATATTGTAGAGAGGTTAATAAAGGTGATATCTATATCAGATTTTTATAATTTATCACAACATAAATATTAGTAACGATATATCTTTATATTTTGAATCAGAACATGTTCTGAAAGTCCTGGTATGTAAGGTGACTCCAGTTTTAATTATTTTATCCGAAATTAGTCGGTTGTGTAGCTAATAACAAATTTATGAGGTAATCTTGAAGGAATTTTCTAGCATCTCCTACAACTATTTACGCTTTGAAAGTTTTTGGCGTTATTAAGTAATTTGAGAATCTCTCATATCTTAGAAACCTGATAAATTAAATAAACTTCAAGAGAAATTTTTTTTCTATGTTTTATGCTAAAATGATCTGCTACTATTTTAAAATATTATTTCATTTGCTAAGCAATCATCAGTTAGATATAATTATTATTATTTTAAAATTAATGTTATGAAGAATGCTAATTCTTCAATTATAATCGTATTTTTGATCAAATCATTATTTCTTTGTTAGTATTAGGCATGTGAATAATATCCAGTATAAATTCATAACAGGTAATTTTTATTTCTAATAAAACAATAAGTCCAGCTCATACAGCATACAGCAATTAATTTAAAAGGTAAAAATAATCCATTACCCAAAACTTGCAACTGTATCTTGCTCTCATATTATTTTAAGCGATCAAATAATTTTTCCAAACAGGTTTCCGTAAAATGTCTTGTTATGACGATGCTAGTGATTTCCCATTAATTTTGTTTTCAGTCCCCTTACAATGGAGTAGAACATCAATAACAAAATTAACAAGCACAGCCCAGTAAAGCTATTTTAATTAGTATTCTTATGTTGTAACTCTATACATTGAATGAAGCCGATTGACTCAATTAATGGCAAAATAGTTATGAAGAAAAATATAAATTGTCATTTACTATCATGATAATTGAAAGAGAGTGTTTTATGCAATAGTTTCAGTTGTAAACTCAAAATTAGCGAGAAAATATTGACCTGACAGATGTAAAATATTATTACTATCAGAAAATTTATTATTGAATAACTACTCGAAATTTGTTTTATTTAATATTTTGTAGGTACTGTTTCATTTATTTTGTGTTATAGCTTATTTTTAGGTATTGCCTTTGTATTCATAATATACCTTTTAAATTTAAACAAATTATCTATCACTTGCGAAAGCAAGCAATATGGTATTTCTAATAATTTATGTAAACCTTGAATATGCATCTCAGAAATTAGATAAATTATATCTAAATGAAAATATCGCTATGGGAATTTATCCAATTCATTTGCTTACTGAACATAACTTAACCCTTGAAGCCTATCCCTTTAAGATTTTCTCAGTAACCTAGGTACTGGTCTGTGCGCACCAGTCCTCACTAAAACTGTTATGAAATCTTAAATAAATTGACTTTTCGATATTTTCTGTCCATAAAAACCATCATTTGATTTTTGAACATCCATTGGTTAACGCCGAAGAATAATTATTTATTTGAAATAAAATTAACAAGCAAAGATAAGAAACAATTATTTCTTAGGTTTTCTAACTATTTGTGTAAAAGCCATTTTCACTACCTATCAATAAAATCCTTATAACATTCACAAAAATGAATAAAACTTGATGAAAATTTAACTTTGGATGGAGAAGAGTTCAACGATAAAAATGAGACCAGAAAGTTACATGTATCTTTATTAGTTTTTGAAATATACTAACATTAAGTTGTGTTCCAGTTTTTTTCGAAACACCCTGTATATATGAATGATTGATAGTTATATGAGTATCTGGTCATTTATCACCTTTTCTTTTGTATATTCGTATGTATTTATATTGAAAAGTAAAAGTCATGAAAAGACAGCTTCCAAATCAGTTTAAAAATGAAATCATTAATATTTTTCACGAGGACTTGTGCGCCTGGACCAGTCCATGGATTACCAGGGTTAAAAATAAATTTAAAGTGGAACCACTCAAAGTAGTCCCATACCACTGTATAAAACTATATAGAATATACTGTATGTTATATCTAAACAAAATATTTATGGTATACAATTTAAACATCACCCTCAATAATTGTCAATACTTATTTTTTTAAAATTTAGGTTCGCCTAGGGTGACCAAGTGGATGAATGAAATAAAGACAAATTATATATCCTAAAATTTTAATTAAAAATAAATAGTTAATTACAAAAAGTATCTAATTTTATAAGTTGAAGACTATTAAATAATTGACTAAAATTGATGAAGATGGGGTTTTGGATTGAATTTAGGAACTAATTATTCTTTCAAGACAACAAATTCTATTAAGTAATGAGATAGGACTGCTTCATACAAAGGATTGCACTCTGGTTGTTGCACCGTGTAGCTAGTTTCAGGCATACACATTACACAATACTCCACTCCAGAGACTGGTGAATAACTGCCGTCAGAAGAATAGTGAAAAATGTTTCGACTTCTAAAGTGATTTTAGGCTGGTCTATCCATAAGATGGGAATGGCGCTGTAGTACGAGCTAGTCTCTCAAGTTAGTGCGTGACTCAGTAGTGGTGCGAAAGGACCAGAATTCATCAACAGCATCGACTAAACACATCAAAGCTCAGATCGATAATGGTGATAAGTTCTGTACCTTCCGTTGTGAAATTAGAACTAATTGGAAACTCAACATAATGCCAAAATTTGAAGCAATGAATTTTACAACTCAAAAAATGAAATAACAAATAAATTAAGAAAACAAAACAGTAGAAATAGCATTCTTGCCCTGACAATAATGTATGAATCCAACTCTGACAAAGAGTTTAGAATATTAACCAAATACATATACGAAATATCAATTTGAATTTTTATTTCATGATGAGCTGTTAGCTAAACCATAGAGTACACTTCATTGTTTCTGATTTTAAAATATGTGAAGTACACACAATAGTTATAAGAATGAATACAAATAAATTGAATGCTACAGTCGCAATTTGGTTCTCAATTAGGCTAAGAAAAAAGATTGACGGAAAAAGCTTTCATTTGTTGTAGATTTAACTTGAGATCAACACGTCGAGGACACGAACGTAATTCAATTATTTTCCGATTCCTGAGTTAGAGTGAAATTATTTAATTCTAAGTCTTGATTTTGAGATTACGATGACAATAGTGTCGAATTTCTTGTGATTCTAAAGTTACATAAGATTAAATAATATGATAATTTTAAGTGATATTTATATTATGTAATAGATAATCATGAGTTGCGTTTATTTCCTCCTATATTATTATTTCAATTACTTACATTTAATAATTTATATTTATATTTTTTAGAAAATATGGTATTTTTATTATTAAAAAAAACAAGAAGAATATAATTTAAATAATTAGTAATTACGCTTGCAGTTTGATGAATATTTAATTCTATTTTCAATATAAAATAAAAATAAAATTATTTTATGAATTATATATGTGCATTTCTGTAAGACGGATTATGTAGATAACAAAATTAATATTCGCAAATAATTTCTTTGATTTCATTTTATTATTTTTTTTCTGTAAAAAATATTTTCTGCTTTTTATGTTAGTTTTGATTTATAGATTGTAATATTGTAAATTGAACAATATTGTTGAAATGAGTTTTAAAATTCAATATAATTTTTCTTAAATTCAAAAATATTAATCCAGTTCACGAAAATAATTTTATTTCCAAATATTTCATTAAAACTTGGAAGGTGGTGAAATAATTGTATATACTTTATACACTTTAAAATTCCCACAATAAAGAATGACGCTAAATAAAACTATGTGACAGTCAATGACGTTACTACTGACTTTTGAATATTTAATCGCTAATCCAGAGAATATAGATGACAGCTGAATAAATTTATTTTAGAGAGTCTGTGCAATAAATGTCCAATGCTCACCATTTTGTGGCCACTTTTTCATTTATTTTATGACTATTCTCCCTCCCTTACGAGACAAAAATTGTACCACCGCAAAGAATGGCGTGTATACTTAAATAGTTCTACTCTGCTACCTATTTTATAGCATGCAAGTAACATTTCTGATGAGAATTATTTAATAACGCGAATTATAGAGGAGTGGAACTTTCAGATTAATCTAAAAAACTAACATAAGTTGAAATCTTTCTTATTTAAATGAAGCATGTAAATATATAGAATCATGTAAAAGTTCTATATTACAATCTTCTTTAGATAGAAAAGCAATTAAAAAATACTTCAAAAGTTAATTGAATATATAGGGTACATTATACATGCTTTATAGGATGGATGATCACAGTTTTTCTCTGCTTGAAAACTGTCAATAATTTAAATTAAAAGTATACCGATTGATTGACTTTGAAAATAAATATTGTTAGAACAGATGTACTGGATATTGAATGCATATGGAGTGTATAAAAAGAGATATTTAGAGGTATTATATATTTCTGTATTGAACTTTACCTGTATTGTATTAGATTAGCAATTTTTAATAACAGCTAACAATGATAATTTGGTTCTAACAAAAAACTGGTAAGAACGCTGTCTATGATATTTGAATTATTCAATTTAAAAAAGTAGTTGAATATTACTTTTTCTTGATAAATTTAATATATTATAATTTATATTATTCGTTTTATAACAATTCTTATAGTACATTTTGATAGAAATTGCAATGGATGAACTCAGTGAAAGTGAATGACACATTCAATTACAGTGAGGCTATAGGTACAGTAACTCATCTGTCTTGCAAACGCAGGAAATATTCATTTTACCGCAATTACGTCTCAAGCAGACAAACAAAGTGTTTGTCATTCCATTGTGTGAGCTGTGGATTCAAACAGGAGATTCGGGAAATGATCCCCTAAATTCAGATTGATCTAAAATTGATCAGCGCAGCTGTTCGACTACAAACTTTGTCTTACGAGTTCCAAAATTCAAAGCAGTTTGCTCAATGTTTCATCCGGACAAAACGAATCGCACTCCGATCGCATTTAGCATAAATGAGGTATTGAGCATTGGGGAATACTGAAATTAACATCGAGAATGAAATAAACCATTAAAAGTTTGCGTCATATATCATGTCGAAGGAGAAAAATGAGATTCAAGAATAGTAATTCAAATTGAAATTTGAAATAATAATTTCTTTGAATTTATAAAAATAAACAAATTAATAATCTCCTGTTTATAAAAAAAATATACAAATTGTTTTGACAGGTAATTATGATTGGAAACTTTGCATTTTTCTCGAATAGTCATCTAAATATTTTTGAAAAATATTTTAACTTAAATTTTATCGCGTATCTATTAATTGAACACATGTTTTTTATTTTACAAATACTTTGGAAACGGTCAAGAAATATCAGCAGCATCATAAATCTCTTCTGCAAGAGAATACCTAGAATCAAACATGCTCAGTATTTCAAAAGACGTTTTAAAAGTGAGCAAAATATCTGCAAAAGTTTCATTGCAGCATATCCCTATAAGGAAGAAGAATGTGTTTTTCTATATGGAGAATCTAAGCTTCAATAGTGGAATGCTTCTCAACTAACTTTGTGTGAAGTATTGAAATTGCATCCGGAATTCATCCATAATGTAACCGATTCTTGAAGCAACTGCTACGTAGAGTGTGCAGCATAGTATGGAAATCTAATACCTTCATACAGTGCAGGAAATGTTTTATTCATCGGAATACATAATTTTGAAATAGAAATAAAAAGCATTGAGAATTCAAAGTTTTTATTACTTTTTCAATCATTTATGTGTTAAAATATTTAATATTAAAAAAGGCATTCAATTTCCATTTCAGAATAATTACTACTGGATTCATTTATCTTATTCCTGAAGTAAAGTTGAAATAAATTTTCCTAGTCATATCTGCTAGCTAAAAAACTAAATGAAATATTAGTAGTTGTATCAGCAGACGACTAAAAGTAAATTAAATATTCTTATTGATGTCCGTAGACTGAAAGTAAATTAAATATTTTTACTCATGTCCGTAGACTAAAAGTATATTAAACATTCTTACTGATGTCCGTAGACTAAAAGTAAATTAAATATTCTTATTGATGTCCGTAGACTTAAAGTAAATTAAATTTTCTTATCAATCTCCGTAAACTAAAAGTAAATTTAATATACTTACTGATGTCTGTAGGCTAAGAATAAATTAAATAAATATTCACAATAATATTTGTAGATATATTAATAGTTAATAAATGTTGTGGTAGTAGATCTATTTATTCTGTGTATGTTTTTCACACTTTCCGAATACGTGTCAGGGAATTTACTTTTAAATCTGGCGAGGCCGAGGTAATATAACTTCAAAGTCTGCGTTGAAAATATGAAAAGAATTGAAGAGGTTCGTTTCTTAGAGAGTCTTGCAGTCCAATCCATAGATTTAACGAACACGAGTCTTCAGAAAAAGAAAATTCTATCGGACAGAAATGAAATGGTGATAAAATTGAGGGGATTCGATTTTATCATATTCGAAGAAAAGTGCTTTGAATTAATGCCTATTTTCTTATTGTTCATTCAACTCTTCGCTCTATTCAAAAAACTCAATTATTCTGTTCAGATCTTTTTGTTATCTATGATCACTGTTATTATCGTTAAATATTTTTTCTGGTTTCTGAATTTTAAAAGTTGAGTATTTAGAAACAAAAGCTTTCATAAATTCATGTTAATGTACAGAAAGTTAATTATTTATATTCAGACCGTTTGACAGCATATCAAAAATTAATTTACTAACATCACAACAAAATTAATTATCTAAACAATATAAGTATGCTTAATTATACAATAATTCATATTATTATCAGCTGCCAGCTATATTTCAGCAATGTATCAGAAAACATCAGATGATTTATATGAAAATATCCTATTTCTAATTTATTTTAGTTAATTTTAAGAGAAAATGTTGATTATCAAATAGGGAATAAATATACACTGTCTTAGTACATGGTACTTACCAACAAGAAAGAAGAACGCCATCACTGAGATTTTATCCGAACTGAAGATAAGCTGTGCTCTAATCTCATTACATAGCTCTGGGCTCTGAGCCAGCAAATGAAGCACCGCCAAAATGTATAGATAACTAACTATATAATGAAACAATTTCACCTTTTAACACTCGGCTATTTAACTTATTGAGCGGATGGAAGTAAAACTACAATTTAGTAAAGGACTACTGATATATTGAAATTGAAATTATTTGGAATGGTAATGCATAGAATTGAAATTTAACATAGAATAAAAATAAATCTATAAGCCAACCAAATTGGGTATTATTTAAGATTATTGAATTAGTTTTTATGAAACAATGGATTAAAGAAAAAAGTGTATAATGGATAGGTATTTATTCTAATTGAGTTATTGATCAAATATTTATTATTGTGTCTTTTTATTTCAGTCACTATAAATATATATAGGAAGTGTCATTAATTTTAATTTGTATTAATTTGACTTTCTATCAATGTGTTTACAAATTATATGCAGGGAAGTATAATGTTGATGCTGCACCTCAGATCAATTTACAGAGAGTTTGTGTCATAGAATACTTTTATTATTATTTTCTTTTACTCGTTGATATTATTCTTAACATTTATAAATTGAAAGTCTTCCCCTTACGAGCTATGATATTTATATATATATATATATCTGTTTTGTTTGTTCTGAGCAGAAAATAATTAGATAAATAACTATTTACATTCATTAATAATGATTAAAACTCCTTGCTACATGGCGAGTAATTAAAATGGGATTAGAAAACTATTTAAATGTGACCTTTTTCTCCCTTTTTATTTTCATATTACCTCGTGAATTATGGACGTATTTATCATAATTATTGTGGGAGTTAAGAATGCTAAATATCTTATCGATTATTTCAGTTTTGATTACTGCTCATCTTCTGAATTGAATAGACCCCAGGTAGCAATGTTTCTTGGGCCAATATTGGGACGACATTGGGACAACATTAGCAATATTGGGACAACATTGGCCCGTGAATCATTGCTACCAGGGATGCAAATAGAATACCAATATTGTATTGCCTACATTAAAATGATTAACCAGATTTTCTAATTGCCCTTATAATTTACATACTTAATAATAATGATACCCATTGACCTGCGGTTACAACACTGAGATAGGCTAAGTCTGGCTCTATAGCCACAAGTACTCCCTTAAGTTTATAGCAAATAAACTGGATGTTGACTGTAGGTGTACAGTCCCCTCCTCGTTTGAGAACTTTACCACCTCCAAAACACTAAAACCTCAAGTTATTTCGCCAAACTCCTGAGAAAAGTAAGTTTTTATGACTTGAATAAATTCAATATTCAAACTTTATGGGTAGACGATTCGTTAGATGTTTTATCATTTCAATTTATCATATTTTCTGATGTGAAAATTAACTTTAAATAGAAGATAATATTTTTATTGGAATGTGGTATAATATTTAACTACCAATTAAATTTAAATTGCATTTTACAGGCTTGTATGAAGAAGAAGTTTCCATTCTGGCAAATATTCTCAAATTAAAATGTAGTGGACTATTAAATGTTCACTTGAAATTCTATTGAAATGCTCTATTGAAGCTAATAGAAACTATGCTTTATACATTATTTTATAATGGATGATTCATAAAATCTTTATAAAGTACTTAGCTCTGGGTATATTTCTTATTTGAAGTAGAATGCTATTCCATATCAGAGGACCCTAGAAAATTAAGACTTAAGTGAATCATTGTGATGATTACGGGTTATGACGAGTTAGACAACTTTTCTCAAATATATCAGGACATAAAAAAAAATTTATGAACATTTTAAATACTTCAGAATTGTCGTTCTGTAAAACAGCAGACCTGTGTGTTCAAAGTAATTTTGATATGTGACTAATTTCGTAATTCGCTTTTCAATTTGAAAATTGAATTTAAATGTGATACCGATTCGTTACCCATCACCAGATTACAATAAACCAAATGGGGATAGTAAAGCGAGCAATATAAATAGATGAATTAACTGAATCAGATACTAGTTTATGAACTCTATGTACGATGCCAACAGTTTTAGCTAACTTAGAATAAACGGGAATTGATATCTGCATAAAGGACATTCATCTATCAATCTCCACACAATAAAAATTTTAATTACTCAATAATGCAAATATGAGCTACTTCAATCTATAATAAATAAAGGAGGTCTCAATATACGTATATATTTCTGCTAGATATTAACAAAAAAGTTGATTTATAAGTTTTCAGGAACAATATAATATTCTAAGTCCACTCACATGATCTAATAAATTATATTCAGCAATCAAATGAGAATAATAATTACTTCATAATATCAGAGTTGAATCATCAGCGAATAGAAGGAAGCAAGTATTCTCAGAGTTAGAGGAGATTTCGTTGATGTACAGGATAAATACAATGGAGCCAAGTACACTATCTTGTGGAAACAGTATTTACAAAGTGGAAACTATTTGAAAGATAGCTAAAAAAAGTCCTATAAGCAATGCCACGAAATTTATATTTAGGCATTTCAAAATTTATTTTTCATGACTTGCGGTGTCGAAGGCTATTTCCAAATCAATTAATATACCCACAGTAATACATTTAAAAATTTAAAAATCACTTGTATTTCTACTCATTATAAACCCAAATTGACCACAAAATAATAAATCATCTATTTAAAAAAATCGCAATTCTGCTACACATATTTTGCTTAGCAAAAAGAACAAATATAGGACGATAATGATAGAAGCGATTCAGGGAAAGTTCCATCGGGAAAAGAACTATAAGTCCATTTCCTTGCGCAATTAGTAATTATGGAGAATGTTTATTTTACAATGAAATCCATTATAAAATCTTCTCTATAAGATGAATTTCTCAGATCAAAGATAATACGCTTCAATTCAGCATCAGTTACCGATGCACATAAAAAGAACTAACGTAATCATAAAATATATCACTAGTGATGTCTGAAAAAGAGCAGGTATAGCACTAGGATTGGACGGGGTATCACTGCGCACAATCCAGCAAGCTCTACATTTACTCAAAAAACTAAATGAACTAGAAAAAATCTTTTTGTCGAGATGAAATGATCATGAGAGAGGATTGTACTCAACCAGTTTCGAAATAATACCTAAATAAATGAAATACTTATGGACAATTTTTCGTTCAAAACTTTTAGTGAGTGTATAGGGGTATCACTGCGCACATGAAGGGGTATTACTGCGCATTGCATAAATACAGTAAATACAGCACTCCTCTCCCTCAATTAATTCCCTCTTCTCCCCATTTTAATACTCCTCCCACCCCCTATCTAAACCCCTTTATTTACCCATCTAAATATCCCTCTTCTCCCATCTAAATCTCCCTCTCTTCCCATCTAAATCCCCCTTTTCCCCGTCTTAATCCCCTCTCCCTCATCGAGCTGCTACATTCCCTCATCTAAATCCCCCTGTCCCCATCTAAATGCCTGTGTTTCCCCATTTGACTGTCTGTGTTTCCCCATCTTAATTCCCTAACCCCAATCTATTTGTTCCTTACTTTTTAAGCACATATTTAATGAATATGCAGAAAATTTAACACTTAAATTTTACGTAACTAGTTAACTACTCACATCACATAAGATAATACGATCTTAAATTTATTGCTAACCAATATTCTAATTCATTAACCTATTACCCCCACCTAAATATCCCCTTCTCCCCATCTTAATAATTAACCCCCCACATCAAGTAGCATAGTTGCTACGATCGTAAGTCTATTGTTAATCAAAATTATAATTAAATAATACCATATTCAATATTTAAGTCTTTATTAAAAGGCCCCCACACACTACACGATCCACGAGCCGAGCCGCAGCAAGGCCTCTGGCTCGCGCGAGTCTACTTGGCTCGGCTCGTGCTTTCTGCCTGCCCACACATTACACGAGCCGAACATTAGTTTGAAAGTTTTACCATGGACATGGAAATTTATTTACATGAAAATTTATTTACATTAAATTTATTTACATTAAATTTATTTACATTAAATTTATTTACATTAAATTTATTTACATTAAATTTATTTACATTAAATTTATTTACATTAAATTTATTTACATTAAATTTATTTACATTAAATTTATTTACATTAAATTTATTTACATTAAATTTATTTACATTAAATTTATTTACATTAAATTTATTTACATTAAATTTATTCATATGAAATTTATTGACATGAAAAAAATATACATAAGTTTTTTTACATAATTCGTGTTGTCAGTGTTCGCCCGAGCAAAAGTATTTCCAAGCTCAGTGATTTGTCGGAGCGTCTGGACGGCGCTTTAGCTGACCGCAGGCTCGGCTCGTTCTATTTTAACCCCACACACTACCCGAACCGAGCCACGAGCCAAGCCAAATATCTGGAAGTGACAGATCAACACGAGCCGAGTCACGAGCCTGATTGCGCTGCTCGTGGCTCGGCTCGAAGTGCCCACACACTACACGATCTGGCTCGGGGCTCGGCTTGTTTGCTAAGGCTCGGCTCGTGGATCGTGTAGTGTGTGGGGGCCTTAAATTAGGAGCTAAAAACTCATATTTATTTATTTACCTTCGCAGAATACGGAAAGGTAATATTATAGACGGCAATTATTTATTTATTTATTTATCATCTTGTTATTCGTTTAACTGAAAAAGTGTTCAACCAAATTGCCTGAAATTTGGTAAAACGATTGGTCCATGTCCAGTGACCTGCTGGTAGAATTTGAGGAGTGACCCAGTCAAAGGTCAAGGTCGTGGTCATTTATAACTCAAAAACTATTGAACAATATTGCATGAAACATGGTGGGACGATTGGTCAATATACAAAAACTATTTTGTTAGATTTTGAGAGCGATCGGGTCAAACATCAAAGATCAAGGTCAAGGCCATTTATAATTCAATAACTCAAAACGTATTGAACTAAATTGTCTGAAATTTGATGGGACGATTTGTCACTATCCAGTCACCATTATATTGGATTTTGGTAGCAAACAGATAAGCGGCAGCGAAGGTATGCGCTCTACCGAGTATGTGTAATCTAGTTTTATATACATCTACATACAAATATGGTTATTAATGATTCGCAGTGATACCCCTCTACCTCTTAATTATCTGGGGTATCATCGCGCATGGTTGTGGCGGGAAAACCGTTGAAACTGAGAAGTTGATATAATGTAACTGTTAATGCTTGTGTTAACATGTTAAAACAGTATGAATCTAGAGTTATACTAGTTCAAGAATTGTTATGAATCTAGAGTTATGAATCTAGAGTTATTGGAGAGTTTGCGGGATTTAAATGTGACCAGCACAAATTTTTCTCAGATCGTTTTGAGAGCACTACATACATCGCTACTCAGCTCTAGAAATATTCATAGGATAATGGTTCGTCATTATGTTTATGGGAGAAAGGAAGATGCTTGAAAGGATTGTGCAATCATATTTAGGCTAAAACAAGTGGTTTTAAAATTATAAGAGGTGCAGTGTGATACCCCATGAAAAGGGTATGCGCGGTGATACCCGTACGACCCTATCTATTATTATCTATGATATCAAAATGTACAGTGCATATTTCACATAAGTCACTGTATCTCGTTGTCCATCTACCAATGACTCAGTACTCAACACAAAGTAGTATTTTTATCAAGTTTTCTGAGATTTGTTTTACTCTTGAATATATTTTCATAATAATAGTACTTTTCACCATTTAATTGAGAAAACTAAACGTAATTCCTATATCGAATTTCAATAATTTGTATAGCAGTTTATTTAAATATTTATAAATACAAACAAAGCATTACCATCAAAGCATATAGAAACAAACAAATCTTTTTTTTAAATAGTCTTTTTACAGTTTGGTATTTTACTCTAGAGGGAAAATATTCTATCACTATCGACAAATATACATGAAATCCAGTTTTAAAATTCTATTGAGAAAGCTTGCTAGCTAAATAACTTATTTATTCATGAAATTTTTTTAGTAATCTAGAAATAATACTTTGGTAATACTTGCTAGAGAAGTATAATGATCAAGCAGAAACAAAAAAGAAAAGGATATGCTGTATCTATTCAAACAGAAATTATTAAGAATAAATGGGCACAGGGAAACGTTTTAGTTCAATAAAACAGGGCAAACTGCGATAGAGTGTACTCTTACAAGAAGTTCTTCATTTTAGCTCCAAATTCATAACGTAAAATATAAATATTCAGATATTTAGTTAAGACTAGGACTCTTCTTTTAACCATTGAGTCATTAAGCACAGAAAACTGGTATAAATCCACTAAAGGAGAGTTATAAACACATACTAATGACAGGTCATGGCTCCATACATTGTGTAACATCAATATCATCGATCCATCAATATCATTGATCCATCAATATCATTGATCCATCAATATCATTGGTCCATCAATATCATTGATCCATCAATATCATTGATCCATCAATATCATTGGTCCATCAATATCATTGGTCCATCAATATCATTGATCCATCAATATCATTGGTCCATCAATATCATTGGTCCATCAATATCATTGATCCATCAATATCATTGGTCCATCAATATCATTGGTCCATCAATATCATTGATCCATCAATATCATTGATCCATCAATATCATTGGTCCATCAATATCATTGATCCATCAATATCATTGATCCATCAATATCATTGATCCATCAATATCATTGATCCATCAATATCATTGGTCCATCAATATCATTGGTCCATCAATATCATTGATCCATCAATACCATTGGTCCATCAATATCATTGATCCATCAATATCATTGATCCATCAATATCATTGGTCCATCAATATCATTGGTCCATCAATATCATGTCTCAGTAAAAGTTTAACATATAAAGATTAAATCTATGGCACTTAATAAGGTTAAAAAATCTGCAGAAGTTTCTTATAAAACTCCGAATATTGAAGTTAATAATTGATGTTTTGATTTTGATTTATAGTCTATTAATGTACTGAATAGATGCTCTGAACTTTAATAATCTTAATGATGGTTTAAATTGTCATCTGGATCTATAATATCTAAAGGATTATGAGACTTTTTCATTATTCATGAATATTAAGAATGCGCAGCCATTCTTAATAATCAGCCATCATCAAATCAACGTAAGGGGATATAATGAGTATAATTTTATAAATTAAGAACAAAATGCCTACGGACAAAATGACTACAGACAAAATGCCTAACGGACAAAATCCCTAACGGACAAAATGGCTACCGGACAGAAGGCCCAACGGACAAAATGCCTAACGGACAAAATGCCTACAGACAAAATGCCTAACGGACAAAATGCCTAACGGACAAAATGCCTACCGGACAGAAGGCCCAACGGACAAAATGCCTAACGGACAAAATGCCTACAGACAAAATGCCTAACGGACAAAATGCCTAACGGACAAAATGCCTAACGGACAAAATGCCTACAGACAAAATGCCTAAAGGACAAAATGCCCAACGGACAAAATGCCTAACGGACAAATGTCTAATGTACAAAATATATGAATATAGAAAATAAAATTGTAAAATAATGACGTAAAAGAACGTTGCAAAGTGAATAAAAGAATTAACTCCATATTTAAATAAAAAGGCCGAATAGAAAACATTGAAGTGATATCTGTAATGGAATGATTATTGGTAAATAAAGAACAGAATACATCATATTGTAATAAACCTTATCATTGAACATCAAATAATTTTTTTAAAAATTTATGTAAAACATAAGAAAAAATTATATACTACGTCTCAGTTATAGACGTAGACTATAGATTTAAAGACTATAGATGTCTTTAAAGCAAAATGGAAATAAATAAGATGATTATTGATGTTAAAAAAAAATGAAAATAGTAGAGATGATTATAGATATCCAATAAAAATGGTAAAATGTAGGAAGATTAAATTTCTTAAAGCGATTTGATAAATAGAACAAACGCTTTAGTGATAAATCATAAGTACAGTGAAATGAAATAAGAGGGTGCTTATACCAAGCACTCTGAGTTACAAATGTTCATATTAAATGTGAAAGTGATTTAATAAACTCTCACTGAGACAAAACTCTTTGTTTCCACTTGGTCTAACTTATTTCAAATCTTTATCCACAATTTCCATATTTGAAATAAGTTTAAATGCATTTTAGGCCTTTTGTCCGTTAGGCATTTTGTCCATTAGGCATTTTGTCCATTAGGCATTTTGTCCATTAGGCATTTTGTCCGTAGGCATTTTGTCCGTTATCATTCTGTACGTAGGCATTCTGTCCGTAGGCATTCTGTCCAGGCACGCATTAGAGAGAAGCACAGTATAGAGGAGTACAGTAAAGAGGAGTACAGTAAAGAGGAGTACAGTAAAGAGCAGTACAGTACAGAGGAGTACAGTACCGAGGAGTACAGTAGAGAGGATTACAGTACAGAGGAGTACAGTACAAAGGAGTACAGTACAAAAGAGTACAGTACAGAAGAATGCAGTAGAGAGGAGTACAGTACAGAGGAGTACAGTAGAGAGGAGTACAGTACAGAGGAGTACAGTAGAGTGGGATACAGAAGAGAGGAGTAAAGTAGATAGGAGTACAGTAGGGACAAGCACAGTACAGAGGAGTACATTGCAGAAGAGAACATTACAGAGAAGCACAGTAGAGAGGAGCACAGTAGAGAGGAGCATATTACAGAGGAGCCCAGTAGAGAGGAGCATATCACAGAGGAGCCTAGTAGTGCAGTAATTATTTCATTATTCGTAATTATAACAATGGAATCTTAATGAAGCGTCTGCAATGAAATTAGTGATAGAAATTTGACGTGATTACTAATATAGAACAAATTGTTGAATAACAAAAATTGTTTGATATTGCAATCGTAACATACATAGTACATCTCGATGTAATATTGAACATTTATTTTTCCATTCTTTTTTAAAATCTATTTCCGTGTGTCCGATGAATTTAACATGAATACAATAATTTACGCAAAATATGTATGTCTGTATTATAAGAATGTATGTCGAATGAAAGCCTGCATAGCTATACGGCGTAGAGTAGCAATTAAAATAGCATTTTAATGCTTTCACCCCCTTTAAAGTGCTGGTCAAGAGTCCCTGTAAGGCATTCTTCAAGTTTTACATCCTCTTCAAGAGCTATCCGACAGATAATGATGAGTATCAAACCACCGTTACGTGAGACGGTTAGAAAGCTTACACATTGCCCAGAGATTCGCCTACCTATCTCGCTTTATATCGGCTAAGTAAATTGCCAAGCTGTCAGAAAATGACAAGAAACTGCGTTCAGAAAAGTGATAATCCCATATATTCTGTCTCGGTACTATTATTTCAGAAAGACAGCATCCACTTTGTTTATTGTTACACAATGTATCCCTTTGTAAATTGCCTTCTAAATACTGACTGGTATTAAGGCAAATAAATGACTTTTTATTGGAGTTGGTTTGATAATTGAGGGCCAATTGAGAGCATCACGTTCCCAAGTGTATTATTTCAAAAGCTTTGAAGAGTGATCGGAAAGTGTAAATAAACGAACGGAAATCGAAATATTACGTGAATTTGGTATCACTTAAGGCTACACTTTTTAAATATTGGGTATGAAATTGAAAAGAATCATCATTTTAAATTTTATACGTCCATTATATTTTTCTAGTAAACTATGAACTGCTTTGCAGGTGAAAGAGTTCAAACAAATGAAAAAAGTATTTGTTGGAAACAGACATTTAATCGGTTTATAAAGTTTTAGTATAAACAAATGAATATAACAGATAATGTATTATAATTGACTTTTACGAACTTCATACTCTTCAAAATTTTATTCAATATGTGACAGTCTTTGTTTATTATATCAGATTAATTGTATTGTTTCCAATTTCAATATCAATTCTACTGTTTTTATAATTCTCATAAGGAACGAGGAGTAATCTAAAAGAAGAACACTACGACCCATACATATCCGTATAATGTTATCTAATATACAAGGATGTAGTATATTCGTTCATGAATACCCAAAGCTAGATTTAACAGCGTCACTCTTGTGTCTTACAGCTAATGAATTAACATAGCTAATCTGTGACAAGAGAATCCCCAAAGTTGTAGCATGTCCCATGTGTGACCAGGTCATGTTAATATTGCTCAAAGTCTCTTTATACGTTCTGAGTTAAAGGGTAGCTACTGGTACGGAGTACAGGTGAACTGTGCGTCAGCAACCAGAGCTAGGATAGAGGCGTGGATATACTGTATATGATAAATAGAGGCATGGGTATACTGTATAATAGTGTATATGATAAATAGAGGCATTGGTATACTGTATATGATAAATAGTTCTAAGATAGAGGCGTTGGTATACTGAATATAATAAATTGAGGCTTAGATAGAGACGTTGGAATACTGTATATGATAAATAGAGGCTTAGATAGAGGCATGGGTTCTGTAGAGTAGTTAGACGTCATCTAGAGGCTTATATTGAGTTGTTTGTATACTGTAGTGAGAATAAATAATATAGATAGAGGGATGTGTTACTGTGTAAGTATATTCTGTTGGGTAAACAGATGGATTGTTTATGATCAATTAATAAACGAAAATTGTTCTCGGTAAATTGCTCGAAAACAAAAATTGCTTATAAAACAATAATTGCTCGATAAACAATACCATTGCTCGAACGAACAATAATTCGAATGACTAATTGCTCGACTGATCAATTGGGAATCCATGGTTTTAGTATGTCAGTTTTTTATTAAAACAAATTTAAGTATAAAATTATGCCACTATCCTATGTTTACGTGAGGGCAAACTAACCTAAAATTCAACTGTTCGTTCTTTCGAGCAATTGTCTTTCGAGCAATTGTGTTTTGATCAATAGTTTTTCAATCAATGGTTTTCGGGCAATTGTTAATTCAATCATTTTTTTCGAGAAATTTACCGGGTACAACTGGAGACACTTCGATCTTGTCTAAGTAAATGAATTTGCTTTAGAGAAAACTATAAGTTTGAGTAGCGAAGTACAGATGAGTCAATGAGTTTGGCAAAGCAAAATATTTTTAGTTACCTACTTATTGGTAGTTTGTGATTGGTAGTTTGTGATTGGTAGTTTGTGATTGGTAGTTTGTGATTGGTAGTTTGTGATTGGTAGTTTGTGATTGGTAGTTTGTGATTGGTAGTTTGTGATTGGTAGTTTGTGATTGGTAGTTTGTGATTGGTAGATTGTGATTGGTAGTTTGTGATTGGTAGTTTGTGATTGGTAGTTTGTGATTGGTAGATTGTGATTGGTTGTTTGTGATTGGTAGTTTGTGATTGGTAGTTTGTGATTGGTAGATTGTGATTGGTTGTTTGTGATTGGTAGTTTGTGATTGGTAGTTTGTGATTGGTAGTTTGTGATTGGTCATCTTCCTAATCACAATTAGAGATATTTTCTTCCGAAATAGTAAGCCGATTTATAATTATTGAATTGGAAAGAAATATTAGGAGATGGAAATAGGACTGCAATCAATGGTTTCCGATACTGTTGATTTTTTAGTCCATTTCCCAATATATTTACTTTATATCATATATAACATCTATGTAGTGAACTATGGCATCGCTTGGTCTATATAATATAAATATTGAACTTTTAGTTAGGAATAATATATATAATGTATAGAAATATAGCAATCTATGAAATATTATTGTCAAATCAGTATATATGTATTGCTAATACTTACTTGTATTTAAATATAATCGTAATTATATTGTTAATCGTGAAAGTTTTTTGTTAATACTAGCAAGTTATGTAACACTATATGTCAAAACTGTTTATAAAACTGTATCATCTGTTATTCATATCAAGTGTTTCATTAAAAACAAGTTCTTTATTTATATTATTTTCCTCCTTCAATAGAATTACCATTTTAAAAATAACATCAATGAATGAGAAACCGTAGTGAGATATTCAACCAATAACTGTTATTCTTTAATATTTCATTGTATGTAATGTATAACATACACATTATTCTTCAGTTCATGAATAGATTATACTCATTTAATGTATTCGTTTCTACTTTCAGGATAATAAAATAGATGGGGTATAGCGGCCAAACAGCCGTCACGACAAGACTGACTACCAACTTTGCAGTGCGATATTTTGACTCGAAAGAAGCAAACCAAAAGTACTCGACGACTGGGCGTGTTCAGGTAATTTTGTGGCGGTGATAAGATCCGGATTATTGGATTAGTGACTTATGAAGCCAAACAACTAGGAAGTCTGCTGCGATACACATGGTTAATCACACGGCTTAATTTTGAGACATTTTTGTTGATGAGAGAGAATTCGTGCGTTTGCTAATTCTTCATCATAATAATAATATTTCGAGACATTTTTGAGCTAATGATTGATTCAAAGGAAATGTTAACTGTAGAGCATCAGATTTAATTTTAAAGTGATAAATTTAATTGAATTATTATATTTTATTATAATATTATTATATTTATTATTTAACAAACAGTTTTCTTGAACACGGACATACGTCTTAAATTACATGTTATATTTTTCATCAGATCAAAAGATTTATGTAGAAAATATTAAATATTTTTTTATAATCTTTAATAAAGAATTTTAATGAATGATGAGTATAGTCGAAAATATTTTATCAATAACAATATATAACATAGTTATTAGTATATATTACATATGTTTATTTGAATCCAATATATATGAACATTAAAATAGCCATTGAATATTGATACGAAACAATATTATATTTTAAAATATTTCATGTATAGCAGAAGAATATAAATATTACCATTCATTCAATATTATTTTTCATTATAATGTTTTATTACAAATAAATTATAAATAAAGAAAACAAACCCGCTATATAATATATAGATTAGATTTTTCTTATTCACTTCTTACAAAGCCACAATTTTTTTATCTCTTCCGTTTTATAAGTAAGCGGCGCCACTTAAAAAACACGATACTAATATTGACTAAAAAGTACTGGAATCATAGAAACGAATTCACACAGTATATTTTAGCAAAGATTTCTCTTAGGAATTACATCATATTTTTTTTTTTTTCAAACATAATATATTTATGCAAACACATCATTATACACTTGTATCTATAATTATAGTTATTTTTATATTATTTCCATTACTCGTTTTATATTATTTCCATTACTTTTATATTATTTCCAGTACTTTTATATTATTTCGAGTACTTTTATATTATTTCTAGTACTCTTATAATATTTCCAGTACTCTTATAATATTTCCAGTACTCTTTTTTTTAGTTTTACATTTATCAATATTCTAAACACAATGAGGAATTATAATAATTAAATACGCAAATAAAAAGAAACATGAATTTTTGACAAATTTAATTTAAGTTTAATTTAAACAATTGGTTAATGATTTTCCAAGTCAAACACATTAATTATATTAAATATCCATGCAATTAAGTGAACGTGAAGATGCGCAATAATAATTAAAGTCACATTCCATGCAGTCCTGATGTGAAGGCCATAATCTCACTAGGGAATATTTGGAATTTTATGCACCCGATCAATGGATTATTCAGTGTTTAATTTATCACGGGTATTTCTCTATTTATTCATATAAGACTAAAATTAATTATTGATGACTCAAATCTTTAACATTTTAAAGTTGAAAATGAAATATATTCACTCTGCTGAAAATTATGTATAACAGTTTTAGCGATTTCTTGATATGTACTTTTTTAAGAGTTGAATAACTTGTTAGCAAATATTTATCTATGTGAAATTTTATTGAATAAAACGATTATTTATTGGTTATAGAGTTCATTTTCAGCACTAAATTGTATATATCAGCATTACCTTTATATATATTAACATAATCCTAATAAAAATCATTGCATTCAGGTATATCTATAAATGACAAACAAATATTAGAATGTAGATTCATATATTGCTGAAAGTGATTTTTAATATCATGTATATGTAGGATTAAAATGTAGGATATGTATCATTTATATGTAGGATGCTGGTTGAAATGGTCCACTGCACAGGTTCCATAGAGTTCTCTCGATAGTTTCCGTATGGCAGGTTAAACAGGTGTCATGGCACTACAATGGCCATTGTGCTGTCAACACATTGTTCTCTGCTTTATGGAGGACTGAAAAATATGCAACTGTAAAGGGAATTTTTATTCATCTAAGTGAAGCATGCGAAATCCGAACAATCCCCATCGGTGGCGGTTTCAGTTTCGAAAGAGCGGTTGCTGGGTGGAGACACTGGTGTCGAGACACGCTAGTCGCCGCTTGGTGCTTGGGCGGGCTGCTTGAAAAGTCGCAATGCTTGTGCTATTGGCGCCGCAGGAATTAGCGAAACTTCCGGAGAAAAACTTTTTATACGATGTAACTTAAGTGGTGAAGAAAATTGGTGCTCTGGCTTTGCCCACAGCACTGGACACTCTTGATTGTTTAATTGTTATTTAAAACCTTATTACAGCTTCCTATCAACATTAAATATCAAAGATAACACGTACTATCAACACTACGATTTTTATATTTGCATGAAATATAAAGATTTTAAATCCCAAATTAAATATTTAACATAATTACATTTAAGAATTTGGATTGAAGTAACTGTTTTAAAATTACACTTCACAATTTGAAAAACCTATTTTTTTCATCTACCATGTATCAATTTTAAAACTATTATTTTATCAATAAATAATGCTCCATTCTAATTAATTATTATTTGGTGTAGCATTACTTAAACAAACTTTTTTATTGATAGAACAAGGAAAAAGTCCCAGTTTTCAGCTTTAGATGAAAAAAATAATAAAACACATTATATCGGAAGCAATATTTGATGATGACATGCAAAAAAGTTTATCCTATTTCTGCAAAATAGAATAAACTTGATTACACTATGGAGTTTATAGAAAATAATTAATTCTTTGATGAAAGATACCATGAGATAATCAGTAATAGTACAAAAACTTTCTTTTTAATATCTCACAAAAATCAACTTACAATAATTCACTTGTTTTTTGCCAACTACAAATACCGTCTAACATTTTCATCGAATTGTATTGTTCAGTTGTGGCAGAAAACAAGAGAGTTAAATATAATTTGTGAGAGTATAAATCTAAGTTGATAGCCTTTTAGGGAATCAAATTTAAAAATATATGAACATTATAGGTTAAATGTTCATTGCTGGTAAAAAATATTAGTATTATTGGATGGAAGTCATTATACATAGAAGTTATTTTCAATGACCTAGATAATTCATTTTGTCATTCTAATATAAAAACAAATAATAGATATCTGACCAAGCTGAAGAAGCTTGAGTAAAGTTTCTTTCTCAGATTTGGGAACATAATGAGAAAAATTCTTTCATCTGTGTTGCTTATGGCTCAAATAAACAAGAAAAGACCATAATCATACGAAAAATATTGCTATTCATTGACTTATTTCAAATATTATCACTAATGATATTCCTAATATATATCAAAAGATATCATTTACGACTATCAATTAACGGTGTATTTGAAGCCACATAGGGCAAATCAAGGATTATCGGTAGGTTTCATATCTTCAGTCATATATTTAAAAAAACGATATATTGATAATTATCTAATTTTAATTTGTACCTATTATAACTGCAGGTGTCATGGATACCAATTAAAATATAGTATAAATAATAAATATTATATCGTTTTTCTTATGAGACCGAAGATGTGAAGCCGACCGATTATTCGTAACTTACCCTATATACCTAGATAGGAAAGGCCTGATCCTCTTCCCATTCATAACATTTCTCATCAAACGATCATCTGATGGAGTTCCAAACAGAAGACTTCCAATTCCTCAGTTTGTTTTGACTCTCCATCGAGTCTCAAAGCACTGACAATGGAAATGTGAAGTCAAAATAGGAAGCTCCTTAATATGCTCTGGAGGCCTGAATTTACATTTTTTCGGAATGCTTTTGCTTATCAGATTCTTTTTGTTGTGCTTTTATATTTCACGTGTGAGTAAACTTATAAACTGAAAAAAAAATAAAACAGTAATTATTATTATACCTCATAAAGAAAATTATTTTTAACTATAAATGTGAAAACGAAAATTAAAAATGATATTTGTTAAAATCTAAGAACAACTTGCGTTTCCAAAGAATTAATTAAATAACGCATGGATTGTTTAGAAAATACATACACAGATAAAAAAGTTTACTCATATCTAATGGGTCATCAATTTATGCTTTGAACCAATTTATTACGTGAGTTGGTTGGACTATATTCATGTTTTCATGTTTGTTAAAACAACTATAACGTGGTGAGTCACCAAACAGTAGTAAATTCAATTCATTCTATGGATTGAATCAAATTACTTTGAGAGTTTAAAGTTACTTTTTGAGAATTTTAAAGTATGTTGAAACAACTATGACAGAGTGGGTGTACGGACAACTGCCATGCGGACAACTGCCATGCGGACAACTGCCATGCGGATAGCTGCCATGCGGACAACTGCCATAGTGGACAACTGCCATGCGACAAACTGCCATGCAATATATTATAATTTTATTTTGGGTGAATTGTAATGCACTTGAAAACTCAACCTTTCATGGAATTAATTTGATGTGAAGAATATTATTATCTTAACCTAAAAATTAAGTATAATATTAATCGTATAGTCCGAAATTATGCATAAAGAAGTATAAAAATTAATATTGACCGTACGTAGATCCAGAATTTAAAGTTGAAGTAAACTAAATTCATTTCTTTTTTAAATCATATTTAACCCATTTTGCTCCTTAAACAATCAAATGTTTGATAAGAAGTGGAAATTCTATAGATGCAAGACTTTATTTTCAAACATTTCAAAATACAAAGAATAGTACAAACACAAGCTTTACAGGTTAAAATTTCCAGTGAGTGTGATTTTGCATTTTACTATTTGAGAATTTTTATTGGGTTAATTATTATTTTTTATATGTAAAATCAAACGTTTCTGCTAGATTCAGGATTAGAAACAGAAGTAGTATTTATCTTATTTCTATGTTTAAAAAAATTCTTGCAAAGAGCACTTTACTCAGTAACTTTGAAATTTGTTTTTGTTTTTCTACAGTTTCTTTCTTTCAAGCTCCCACCGATCAGAAACATGTCTTAAAAATATTTGAAAAGTGTCAAAATATGAGAATAATTATTAATGAACTATGTTTTATTAAATTTGTAATATATACTAATAAAAAATATAAAAATCAACAGTAAGATGCAAAACCACACTCACTGAAAATTTTAACCTGTAAAGCTTATGTTTGTAATATTCTTTGTATTCTGTAATGTTTGAAAAAAAAAATATTTGTATCTATAGATTTCAATCTTTTTGTCAATCATTTGATTATTTAAGCCGTAAAATGTGAAAGAAAATGATTGTAACAAAGAAATAAATCTAGTATTACTTCAGTATTAATTTCAATGTTTCTTCATTGATAATTTCTTACTATACAATTAACATTTTTATACTAAAATTTTAGGTTAAAATAATAATATACTTCACGTCAATTTAATTCAATGAAAGGTTAAGTTTTCAAGTGCATTACAATTCACCCAAAATAGAATTATAATATATTGCATGGCAGTTGTCCGCATGGCAGTTTGTCGCATGGCAATTGTCCACCATGGCAGTTGTCCGCATGGCAGATATCCGCATGGCAGTTGTCCGCATGGCAGTTGTCCTAGAGCCGACAGAGTGTATTGTAGTAACTCTCATGAACTGCTAATCCTATGGATCTAGTGTATAAATTAACTTACGAGAGTTGGTGCTACTTTTCTAAAGTTTAAGTGTGAGTCAAAACGACTATGTTGTTTTACCCAACGTCAATAATTAACTCATTTGAAATAGTACCTGCAACTCACCACGTAGGTAGGGGCAAAATAGAAAAAAAATATACAAATTAGTCAAAACAAATCAAATTTGATTTGATGCAACTAATCCTTTCTCTGTGTGTACAATACAACTTTAGTTGACACTATACCTCATTTTGTTTTCGCATTCACAAAAATTCATGAGTATCTGCTTTGAAATATGCATATATAATTGTTTATTTTCATTTGAGAAAGTCTATATTTTTGAAATTAATTATGTATAGTAAACATACAGTGAAGAAACTTCTCTATGTAGAACTAACCACCACTAAGAAACATTTCTTCTAGTGAAAAAGATGTAGCAGTTCCTTCTCAAGTTGCACTCGTCCAAAGTTAACCCAATCAGAACAATAAACTAGCCAATACGAGGCGTGATGCAATTACACGGAATATTCACTGAGCCAAATAGCACTGGAGAACGCATCTATTTTAATAAATCCGGACATTTTGTATGTGCGATACCAGAACTAATTGAATTACAACAGCAGTTAAGGGATAGTTTCGGGAAACTCCAAACCATGCGGCGATATTCGGTGTAAAGGACTTTGTCCGCGTAACTTCCCAAACAGTGAATAATTTCAGAAACTTTACGAGTATTGTTTTGGAGAACTTTGATTCATATAGTCGAATGGCTATGTTCAACCACACTCCAACTAAATACTTTCAATCTTCTTCGAGTGGCTATTCCCGGTAATATTTTTGAAAATTTATAATTTATTTCAATGATAGAGAAATATTGCTCGGATTTATTATGGTTTAATATGCATATATTGAAATATATTTCAGCTATCTGAAACTAGTTTTAGAAAATTAAATGAAGCAATAATTATACTTCATGAAGAGTAATTTGTTAAATTGAATGTCTCTAACTTTGTCCTGTCGAAGTGAATTTGTTTTCAAATTATACTCGTTATAACTGAATTAATGATTAATTAGTAATAACTGTTAATTACAAATAAGAATTAAGTTAGTGAAGAAACTTTCTAACTGAAATTAGAAATAGCTATTATCGATCTACTTCTAACTATAATAATAATTATTGATGTTTTTGTTACATTCCATTTTTTTTCTGTGTAATACTCATAAATATAATCTTTCACACCTCTGAAATTTGTGACTATTTCTCAATAAGTATTTATATATTAAAAAAACATTATTTAATTATTAAATCAATTACTAACATACATATTTCGAGACTATAAGTCATTTTTTCAACAAACTAATATTTTGTTAATTATATTTATTCTTATTATGAGGCTGATTAATTAGCACTTAAAACAATAACTCAATGAAAAATTAATTATGTGTGACAATCTTTTATTGTTGAATTTGAGAAATATTGACTCTGATAATTTGATTGATGCTGATCGTCAAATTTTAACAATGAATTTTAGAGAGAAATTGTTTGTTTTTAATTGTGCTACAAAGATTTATCATATATATATATAGAATAATATATTTTGTAAAGTTAATTTTTTTAACAATTTGTAATTAAGTTAGGTATGTTAACACAATTATTTGGATCAAACATATTGTATGATAATACCTAATTTAGTTAGACAAGGGGTTATATATTATATAGCGTATTTATATTTTATGTGTTCAAACAAACACTGCTTCTGTGAGTCTTCATATGTTTCTAATTTCGAATAGTAAACTGGCATCCAGCCCAAAATGATTTACTTGATATCCCGAGCATTAAAGTCAAAATCATAGACACAATTGGACACATACGACAGAAATGCACAAAATAGAACATAAAGTCAGAATATACTGACTAAACTTCTGCTAGAAATAACTTTCTCTTAGGTTTACCCATTTGATATATTGTCCCATTTATATTACCCAACTAAAACTAAATCACATTGCTAATCTATAACCTGAATACTTCTTCGAGGCAATAACACTAAAATTGATCATTGAGAGAAAACAATATAGAGTTATGTTACCTCATTACTGATAATTGCTGCAACGCCATGACCACCGTTCTAACTAATTTTATCTTCTGGCACAATAATCCCCTCCAATTTTTCGAGAGAAAACCTCTAATTTCATGAAGCCTAACGATATCTCCTTAGAGTTACGAGCCAACCAAACCTTAATTACACTTTCCCTTGGATTGAGTGAATCTCAGCTCTGTGTTTTAACCACCGAACAGATCCTGCATATTATGCTGATGAAGATGCATGTCAGTGAGGAAATTTTAAATTCAGATTTCACCCTCAGTAAGTCAGGATAGCTAAGATGTTATCGTGATTGATGAAATACTCGATTAACATATACTGAATAGATTGATTGAGTGATGGAAAGCGTAAGAGATCTAATTAACAACACAATTAACAACACGACTTTGGCGACATGTTCACCCTGTACAAATTCTCTACTAAATATGTCCTGTGATGTTACTCGAATAATTCTTTAAATATTCTTTACAATCCTAGCCATTTTTTATAAGGAATATATTTCCTTAAACAAGTACTTTGTATTTCACCCAGAGAACCAGACTCCGAATAAATGATGTTGAACCCAATGCCGCAATGATGATTCACTTTTTATTTACAGACTACATTTGTAAATACAACTTCATATACCTTTAGTTCGTTCTACATTTACTTTCTATTTAGTTTTATCTTATTTCCTAGCAAAACTACATATTTACAAGTGTGTACTATAATCACAAGATGATATCTAATTTTTTATACGGGATTAAATCCTAAGCTTACTAATAATTTTTATCTCTCTTGTAAGTCATGAGATTTAACTCTAACAACTGGTTGATGTATTAGTTTCGAGTAAGTCAGTGGGTAAATGTTTTGTCAGTAAATTATGGAGAGTATCTTTTTAGTACTGATCACTCAAGGCGGAAAAGCGTAAACAAGTTAACGACCTTCTCCAAAATGGGAAACTTTACATCAAATATTTTGTCTCCTTTGTAGCGGAGAGTTTATTAGGATATTTTGTGGATATTATAATATGAAGTTACTCAATTTTCCACACTGATGATAATATTATTCCTGGATATTACCTTACGATATTTTATTTCTTATATGAAACTTTAGTGATTGTTTATTTGGCTTTGGAAATTTACAAATTAAAAACTTTATAATGATGATTTTTTCTTTAGTATTGTTTCAGTGAATATATTTGTGAATCAGAACGAATATTACTATAGTTAGTTTAAATGTTAGTTTGACTCTATGTATTTTTACTTATGTGAGCTTACTTGGTGTAAACTTAAATAAAGGTTAATTCACTATGTTCATATATTACTTATGAACATTGACCTATTTTGTTATTTTGTTCACTAGTCTGAAACTCATACCGACTATTCGTTATTACTTAGCCTACTCCTAAATAGTTCAATAAGTATTGAGCACTAAGTAAGGATAGTTTAATTACTTAACTGTCTCTTAATTACTTCAACAAGTATTGAGCACTAAGTAAGGATAAAGATACAACACTTTCTAATCACTTAAACACTGTATATCAATGAAATGTTAGTTGTTCAACCACATGGATTTCACAAGTGAATCTTATCCTGTGTATTTTAAGATGCACAGTTGAATAATACAGACACACGGTTACACAACGCAAGACGGCGAGAAACAACCAACGATCAGAAGAAAGGCTCCTATTGACTGGATCACAGATCTCACACTACCAACTACCGGTTATGAACTAACTTCTGTTATATCCCTACTACTCAGTGAAAAATTGTGATTCTATTGGATAATTTTGTAATAAGTATATCACATACTGTCATAATGATAATAGAATCACTTGAGGTATCAACTTTAAACCTAATTAGCCAATACATTACTCTATATATTATAACTTTAAAAGACCATAAAACTATATAACTGAATATATTAATCTTAAATGAAAGCATTACCATTTATTATATGGAGTCCAGCAGTAAAAGTTGCTGTGACCGTAAAATAACTAAAATGATTCGTTACTCAGTTATCCGAAAGATCAGAGCATTTTACAACCAATTTCATTTTGTTGCTAGACTCTCTCCAATATCTTTATTAATTCTCTCCACAGCCTATAAAAGATATTCAGTGTAGCTTTTATAGCTTTTGATAGTGGAGACAGTTCTAGCTTTGTCTCAAATCGGCATATCCTCTTACAACCAATGAATATTGCATTATAATTTGAATTATTTAAAGATTTAAAAATCAGATCAAAGTGTTCTGAATAATCAATCTTAATTCATAATATACAATAAAAGCTCTGCAGTATAATATTTTATGGGGGATTAATTCATCAAGTCATCTTTACAGTGACTTAGATGATGAAGTGTAGTTTAGTAACAAAAGCCATCACCAGTCGTGAATGGACTGTTCTGTTAAAACTTTTGCACACTTACTGGGACTTGCTTTTGGTGCTTCTAGAATGGCGATTTTGGTCTCTAAAAGTTAGGTCTAGGAATTAAGTTTTAGGTTTTTGTGTATGGAAATGTGAAGATGCCATTATGTTGCTAAATGCGTCGGGAGAAAAGATTTAATTGTGTGATAGATTTCTAAATTAGGTAATAATCAGAAATGTTCTAGTTAAAAGATAAAATAGTCTTCGAGTGAATTCCTATAAAAAGAGAAAAAGTATACTCATATATAATAGGTCATCAATTTTTGCTCTGAATCAATTTATTACGTCAGTTGGTCGGACTTTATATATATTTTCACGTGTGTTAAAATAATTATGACTTGATGTGTCACCAAACATAATTGGTTCAATTCATTTTATGGAATGAAACTTACTATGAGAGTTAGAGTTACTTTCTTGTGAGTTTTTGACCTATGTTGAAATAACTATGACATAGTGCATTTTAGTAACTCACAAAGACCGTTAAATAACTTACTATGAGAGTTGGCACTACTTTTTTCGAGTTTAGGTGTGAGTCAAAACGACTGTCATGTTTTAATTAACATCAATTTAACTCATTTTCACCTGCAACTCACCTTGTAGGTATATAGGGGCAAAATCAAACCATACAAATAGATCCAAACAAATCAAATTTGATATGATTCAACCAATCCTTTCTCTGTGTGTATACCATTTTAATTTAACAATTAGAAATTTACCATTTATATTTTTCGCATAATTCTATTCAAGGATGGCACATTTCCCTTCAATACTGATGATTAAATTGTTGATAGAGTTCAGAAAATCCTAAACTTGAAATGATATATTTTTTTTTGATAAATAATTAGAATTTTGTGTTTTAATTTTTTAGTATTACATTATTGGTTATAAGCACCTGTATCGATATAGTGAATGTAATTTCAAATTTCTTCGTTGTTTTATTAGAAAAATACATGACAGTTATACAGTATGTTTCCGCTTTTTCAAATACTTGTAAATCGTTAGTCAATAAACGAAAAAACTGTATCATGGTCTCTTTTTCTCCGCCTCTTATTGTACAATATACAGGTAGAAACAGTTTTGAACTGATGGACATAGTTTAAGAACAGGTAAGGAAAAAGTGAGGGTGACTATTTTTGTTATTGCGCGAAGGTAATTCTTAGAGCTTACTTTGTGATTTTACTTACTAAAAGGCAGTGAAATGAAAGAAAAAAATTAAAATGGTAGACATTATAATACAAGATGTTTACACTTCTTCCTTGTAAACTATTTGGTAATAGAACAACTTCAGTGACATTTTGATCTCATTGAAGTTTTAACTCTGAATATTCGTTCTTAGCTTGTTCATTGCATGGTTAAGGCCCGCTTCACACTTGCATTTCTAACAGCGCAGGAAAAAAGCTCTTCTTAAAATGTGTTCACACTTGCGTTTTTTTATTACTGAAGTAAAAATTTAATGTTTTTTTTCCATCAGCAATAAAATAAACGCAAGTGTAAACACATTTTAAGAAGAGCTTTTTTCCTGCGCTGTTAAAAATGCAAGTGTGAAGTGAGCCTTAACAATGCAATGAACAAGCGAAGAACGAATATTCAGAGTGAAAACTTCAATGAGATCAAAATGTCACTGAAGTTGTTCAATTTTCAAATAGTTCACAGGGAAGAAGTGTGAGCACCCACCCTGTATTATGATGTCTAACAGTTATTTCTTTTATTCACTGCCTTTTAGTAAGTAAAATTACAGAGTTTGCTCTAAGAATTACCTTCGCGCAATGACAAAAATAATCACCCTCACTTTTTGCTTACCTGTTCTTAAACTATGTCCATCAGTTAAAAAATGTTTTTACCTGTTAATAGTACAATAAGAGGCGGAGAAAGAGAATCCAAGATACAGTTTTTTCGTCCATTGATCAACGATTTACAAGTATTTGAAAAAGCGGAAACATTTTTGTGGCCCATACTGTATATATTTTTGTCCATGAAATATTGCAAAGTAACGAAAATAACTTTTTATATTCAACTTTTACAGAAATATTTCTTAACTAAATTAGGTTTTATCAAAGGTTGAAAAAATGAAATATTTTTCAAAAGAATTATCTGGTGAATATTTTGTGCTCTTTTTTGTGTACTTTTCTGAATGTTGATAAATGAAATAATGGTAAAAATTATTCTATTTATTCATTAAAATTATTTAAATAGTTACATGAAAATGCATATAAAAAGTTTGCATGTATATTGAATAAGCTTCAATAGTTAATTTTTATGAAATTAATTGAGTTTTTACTATGAAAATCTTGCAGATTAAAACTGAAACAACATGCAGCTCATATCATCGCCAAAAAAAAAAAAATTTATATACACTTTATAAATTAAGTCAATAAAACATCTTTGAGAATTGATTGTAGAAATAAAATGATACAAATATTTCTGTTTCCAATTGTTATAGAGAATTCTTGGCTGCTTCATCCTGCTCGCTACCTACAAATATTGCATCTTTTCAAAATCTGAATTGAGTTTGGCTTGTTCTTTCAAATCTTTTTATCTTTTTCTTGCAGGCATTTTGTTGCGATGGTGGACATAAAACATAGTTTAGTCAGAAGATCTTATCAGAGTATATGGTGGAGCAAAGGAGATGTTTTAATCTTATATCTTCCGTTGCCCAAACTATAATCATTTTCAGAGTGAAAGTTAATTAAAAATACTTCATATTTTATACAGTTATACACAGATTATTCAAACTAGAAAGCTACTACATATATATTAAGTTCTCTAATTATGATGTAAATTGAGTAAATTAAATCATTTACATTCATCAGACATATGCGATGCATTATCTAGTTGTAAATTAATGCACACTTCATGTGGAACTAGATAATGTACGTACACTGCATGCGAGACAGGATTGTGAACGTACACTGTATGTGGGAATAGATTATGTACGTAAACTGCATGTGGGACAATATATTGTTCTACATATCATGATAGAATATTGTATTAGCAAAATTGTATTCCAGGAGGCTCCTGTTCATATTATAATAATCATATAGTAGAATAAATACCTAGGAAGTCATATCTACAAACTTATTAGATAGTTCTTTAGATCGGCTATTCTGTTAATGATTGACCTGCCAATTACCCAACCCCTTTTTTTAATATTAAGATTCCATTAGTATACTAACTCTAATAGTTAAAAATAGTAAAATTTATTATAATATAAAACCACTTTTTCCATGAACCGAAAGTATTTTTCAAATTATTACGAATCGCAATGTCTAAAATTAGAACGAGGTTCCCAATACAGAGTCGTAATCTTTTTACTCTTTTATATTGAACCAAAAGTTTGATAGAGGGAAGCACCGACGGAAGCTTTAGTTCAATTGGCGACCATTTTTCGCTGACTCCAAAACTAGTCTGCCTGCGAAAAACTCTCAGCGAAATAAGTCAGTTTTTAACATTTTAACAGAAGAGAGCCTAGGTAATTGTTTAATTTTAACATTGCGTGAATTAATCACCAATTGGCGTAATTACTCTTTGATTGAATATAAAGAAATACGATTCAGTTTCTTACATTTCAAACGGTTTGTTTTATTTTTTCATTTACAGAAGCTTATATAAATTAAAAAAATCAAGAATCATTTTATTAACAATTAATGTGAAAATAATTTTTTTGATGGCTAATTTTAAGTAGCTAAAATTATAATTCAAGTATAAATTTTTTATTGGAAATAATATTCAGTTAACTTATCATCATAACCTAACAAATAAATAAAAGAAATCACATTTCCCTATCTTTTATATTTATGAAAACTGTATAATTTCGGTATAATATTTTCCTATTTATCAATATACCCATGAAGATCAAGCTACTCATGGTGATGGATGCACGATTGGTCAGTTGCTGGTTTATATCTTATCCATCTTCTCTATCTTATCTTACTATATCTTATCCATCTTATCTTACTATATCTTATCCATCTTCTCTATCTTATCTAACTATATCTTATCCATCTTATCTTACTATATCTTATCCATCTTCTCTATCTTACCTTACTATATCTTATCCATCTTATCTTACTATATCTTATCCATCTTATCTTACTATATCTTATCCATCTTATCTTACTATATCTTATCCATCTTATCTTACCATATCTTATCCATCTTATCTTACTATATCTTATCCATCTTATCCATGGTGGAGGAGATAATATAAAGTTGGTTGAATATTACAACAGCATTTATATATGATAAAAAATGACTGTGGCTGAGATAGAGAAAGTTGAACCTATTTTACATAATGTGAAATCAGATGAAAAACAAATCCAATTGTGACATTTTTTGTGTAGCTGAATATTTGTAATGTATGATTCATTACCTACAATTTATGCATTTTAATATTAATATTACATAATAATTACAGAAATGAGGATTATAGGAAGAAATGTAAGCACCGGGAATTATAATTTGAAATAATATTTACAATTGTACATGTAATTTAATAGTGAATGAGTATGATTGCAATATTATACCTAATACTTGATGAAATATGAACATATAATATAGTAAATGACGAGGGCTATTAATGGGACTCATATTTATATCATAAATAGCGATAGAACAAGAAACTTCAATAATAAAGTCGATGGTATTTAATAATATATAGTATTATGCAAATATTTGTTCATAAATACTATAATAGCTATTTAATTTTTATAAATCATGAAAAAATATTTTCCATAAAAATTGTTGGGCTTACATTCTTCTTCATATTATTGTTTAAAGATCGAATAATTGTTCATAAAAAAAGAATAACCATATTCCGTTTTTATAATGACTATTTAGAGCCAACTCTAAGCAACCAATTATCCCTATTTTTTTCTCATACAAATTACTTGGATTATTCGAAGCCACTTGAATAAAAATGGATAAGAATAATTAAAAAGGGTGATTTATTTTAATTAAGAGAACAGGTGATTACTGAAAATAAACAAATCACCATAAGCCACACTTATAGTTACTTTAAATAATTTCTTTGAGCTCTGTAGTTACGGGATGATCAAGCAGCTGTCTGGGTCAATTGATCCACAGTCATTTTATTTCTGGTCATTTGATCCCCGTACCATTTCATTCTCGGTAAATTGAATTGAATTATTTATTGGAAAAAAATGTAAAGATTACATACATGAGAAATATGGATCACATATAGGCATTTATACTATTATTTTTACAAATTTTTGCTATAAATTATGTAAACTAAACAATAATCAAAATCCAAGCCTATACGATGTTTCATATATAAACTTTTAGGCATTCCCAGTCATTCAATTCCCAGTCATTCAATTCCCAGTCATTCAATTCCCAGTCATATTTTCAGTTTAAACACCTACTACTCATTTATTGTTTGTACATTTATTAATTAAAAACGAGAAATTAAACTATTTTATTCAAATAAGTAACAATAAAATATATTGAATTCATATTTTGGCAAAAAAAAAAAAAAATCAGGCATACCCCTTCTCTTATCAAAACTCGAACATATGACCAGTCAAATAAATCAGGAACATGTCTCGTAATTATTTCTCCTGGTTTAAAAACTAATTGAGAAGTAACATTCGACATTTTATCGGTTGTTTTCAGTTAAGCTGTTTTCGCCGTGACTACTAGTACAAATAATATTATCATGCAGGTGGGATAGATCAAAAATAATTTTATGGTAAATAATTTAAGTATACCATTTAACATAAAAAAGTGATTCAATCTATCCCACCTGCATGATCTGGATTATAATTGCATATGTAATAGTTTCAGCGAAAATATTTTAATTGAAAGTTAGGTATATTCAATAGCTGGTAAATATTCCCTATTTCGATTCTTCTGACTTGTCATAAATGTAAATTATTTATAAATTGAAAATAATCTATTTGTTACGTTAATCATTTCCAGCTGTTTTAATTCGATAAATTTTTAATTATATATGAAATTTATTGTATAAATAGTAGATGTCAATTAATTTGTTTTTTAAGTTTTATTTATGATTTAAATAGTAGAACTCAATTAATTTTTATATAGAAATAAAGATCGTAATAAGTTAATGTATGCTCAGTAGTTAAGAAAAACAAAAATATGAATGGTAATTAAATAAACAGGTACGGAACCAATTGATGGGGGTTCTAATCACCGGGGATCATATTACCCGATATCTTTTGACTGGGGTTCAATTGACCGGCAAGCATCAAACTTATTTGATGTGTAACATACATAGGTATTGTACAAACGAATCTTTATGCCCTTCAAGTGATATATTAGGCTTTTTTTCCTTAGAGGGACAGGATAAACACTGTGTACTCTTTCATATGTTAGAATGTGAATGTTTTTGTGTTTCTTTTTTGTTTATTATGCTTTCTTTGTCCATATATTACAAGAATATCACCAAAATTCTCGTTTTTTCACGGTCAAATAAATTTATTGTAAAAAGGTTAAATTAGATCCAATATTTTTTTCTTATTTTTAAATCCAAACGATTTTTACTTTTCGTCACTGAAAATATATAATAAAAAATAATTATTTTAAATTCTTTTCTAATAATAAGAACTATTTTAAAATTAAAGTACTGCTCATTTTTTCCAGGCATCAACTTGGAATTAAATTCAACTCTAAATAATATGAATAAAATAAAACTAATCTAATGGTTAAACCTTGTTAAAATGCTATCAACTTCCCTTCCATGTAAGATAATAAAGGAACCTCATTCTCAAAATAACAAATCCACAGAGAATAATTCTGCTTCGTATATAAAATCTCAAATATATCGAAGCTATTTAAGTGAACTTCTCCATCCAGTTGAATGCATTGAAAACAGCTTTTCAGAGGTTTTAGCAAGTGCAGTGAAGATCAAAGTGCGATTTCAAGCAAATCCTTCTAAATTTGCGGACGAGAAACTCATTCAAAATAAAGTGACGAGGACAATTGCACAGAACATTATTGTACGGCGAATGATTTTCACGGAAAATTTAACACAGATGTCTGAATGACTTCCTTTGAAATTGGGCTGGCATATTTCATGTGAGTATCTTAGATCTGGTTTATGAGCTTATTACTATGTGTTATGTTACATCCATTATCCATATTAGAAGATATGAAAGATATAAATACTGGATAAATACTAATTTACTTACGATCTTTATTCGATGTTTGAGTATGTATTCTGTACTATTAAATACTATTAAATTAAATTCATATAAGTTGAATGTATTTTTTTCAAATATTTTCCTTAATCCGCTCACTATATGATAATCATCTGTCTATTTTTATATATTTTTCACAAGAATATTTAATTTCAAATAAAATAATCATCTTTGCCATAATAAATAATAACTTACTTTACTCATAATCTAATATCGTTTGATGTAGGATGTTCAGTAAGCTAGAATTTGAAAATAATTCATATTATATAAAGTTTATTTAGCGTCTACAATTAAAAGCAACAAGACTATCGTTTCCTGATTCTTATTACAATGGCAATTGTTTATTCCTGGAAACACCACAACTTTTAATTCGTAACAACAGTTTTTTCCCTGACTAGAGTGTTGGCTCTTTCAAAGTTAACAATTTCCTCCTTACTAACTTTTTAAGCATCTCTTGTAGCTAGTTGTTTATTTTTTATCTGCCCACGCCCATTTCCCATTATAAAAGTAAACCCAAATAATTCTGTATTATGATCACTAAGAACATTGAATAGAATAATACAATTCAAGGGAGGTCTTTATAGTGAAATAATATTGTAATGGTATTTATTACTTTCTCATATTTCATTTTTTTAATATAGCTTTTTCATGAAACTAATCACGTATGTACGCTTTGAATTGATTATCGAACTAACCTAATTATTTTCAAACTGTTTTAACTCTTAAACGCCTGAGTTATGTAATAAGAAGAACAAGTATTTCCATCACTATTTATTTGTTTATCACGAAGGACGTTATTAGACAATATATGGAAGAAACTTGAAAAGAATCTCATTAATTATTAATATTATGATAATGTTTTTTTATCAATTATGCCTGTAGTGCGAAAATGGGGACTTATACCCTGAATATGACATGATTTTCTCACGAAGGGAACCTATTTTTCTTCCTAATTGAAAAGGTGAAAGAGCACTTTTTTCAAAATCTACTCTCTTATGTTTCAAAAAATATTGAAAATGAGCACAAGTCAATAACTACGTGCTTTAGCTTGCATACAAATGCATTCTTTTTAAACTGAACAATTAATTTCTTATACCACTATTCAATTCAGTGAGAAGAGTCTCATGTATGAAATTATGTGTAAACATAATTCCAAATAATGATGAAAAATCAGGCATATTTCAATTGTTCCACCAGTAACCTGCTGGACGCTTTAAGGCTAGAGAGATTTACATTAAAATCCAATTCATCAGCTTTTCTGTCTGCATTGCATTATTCCTGAAGGCAATAGACATGCACAAGAGTTATCGGCTGCAGAACATCACTCTATAGCAATATAAGTCACAACTTTTACAAACTAATCCATTGAAACTTCATTCTTCAGAACTTGCTTCTCATCCTCTAACTTATCCCTTCAAAAATGAAGTCTGATCCTGTAAAACTTGATAAATTAAATACCCTTTTTGTGTGGAACATTTCAAGTTGAGATGGCAGTTTTCTGTACATCATTTATATCTGAACATCATCTTTTTGACTTTGAATTCACAAATAATGATATTATAAATGAAAGAGAAATATGAATATAGCAGATTTGACAGCTGAAGAATACTATCTAGGCTTTTAGATATCTACCCGAAAAGTATGTTTCTCATACTTATATAATGGCTTGATCCTAAATTTAGACCGTGTTTTCATTGTATGTTTGTATTTTGTATATTTTTTAGTTCAATAAAGATGTTTCAATGTTTCATATTGAATAAAATCTACAGTCTGAATTCAGAAACATTCACACTGCCAGTTTATTAAAACTTTGCAGCTGGATGTAGCTTTTTTACTTCCACGGAATCAGTCATGCCCCGCATTGACGCAGTGTTTAACTGACTTAGGAATCTTCTCACGACCGACTTGCTCCTTCATTCCACAGAATTTAGATCGGCTTTTTATTTCACTACATTTGGTCATGCTTCTCTTACTTTAGTACATCTAATGTCCTCAAAAAATAGCAGCTTATATGTCGGAGTGATAAATGCGGTTCTATTTTGTGCTTTATTTAGAAACACTTTTGTGTGGTGAAACTTTACTTTTAAAAATTCAACATGAACACTAACATTTTTCAAACAAATTGGATTTGCTGAAATCTTACAGAATCATTCTATTTATATTTCAATTAAATGATTATAGTTAGCTTTTTCGTGAAAAACTAACTAGCATAGCTGTAGAGTGAATTAATTAAACATTATCAAATCTTCCTTTACAGATGATGACAATGTCGATTGGTTGAAAATTGGACATCCAATTTGGAGGATGATCGTGTTCCAGGGTAATGGCATCAAATTTTACTGCTCATTGACAAGATTAATTCTGTGGAAACAAGCAGGATAATCTTATTTGAACTACAGCATCCTGATTGAATGAGCTCTGTTTAGTGAGATTCATCAGTAGAAATGGAGATGTAAATAGTACAGAATCTAGTAATAATCACAATTATAGGATAAATTAACTCCTGGAGGAGATTCCTTCCTATTACATCTGTTGTAATCATTGCACGCTCTGAATTAAGCTTGTTATGATAGCAGCAGGTACGAGTACCACTATCGATGGTATGGACAGTCAATATTGGGAGACTGAAGTTAAAAGAAAAGGCGACTTTTATACAGAGAAAATGAATACAGGTACTACAAAATGTGCACACAGTCGAAAAGGAATGATGTATATTCCTGTAACGACAAAAACAGCAAGAAATAAGAGACTAAACTCTTCGCATGGTAGATTTAATTATATAATGAATAAGTGCTCACTTTTGAAAAATATAATCATGTTACCTTCTTCTATAATGAAGATGAAACTTATATACTATAAAGGATTCCCTAAACACTTACCTTCCTTTTGTCACTCATTTTTCTTTATATTGTTCATAACCACATATTTTATGACAGAATGTAGCTACGCCCAAGAGATGTCGCTGACAGCATTAAGAAATGATGAGAGAGAACATCAACCTCAGGTGAAAAATTCATGTCAGGATAAAGTTCCAGTCTCTCTTCTTGAAACTAATTTCAAAAACTTCTTGTCAGATCCTGCTAAGAAAGAGAATGCACTACAACAAGGCTGGAAGAGGGACGATGACAATAAATCTAAAGATGTACTGTTTACCACTAATGTAACTGATATAAATTTACCGAATTCAAAGGGGAAATTGGATGATAAGTTTTTAATACGTACCTTATTCGAAAATAGTGTTGCCGGTCATAAATCGAAGGAACAAGCCCATGCCTTTTCCCCTGATGATTTAGCGGAGTCGCCGGAAAGCCAAAGACCTCCTGTCGATAATTCAATTGAAGATCCAATCATGGAAACTGAATCACATATTTCTACTCTGGATTTCAAAGCCTTCACAAATATAGGAAATGAGAAGAATGGAGAAGGCAGTTCCAAAAATCGTATTGAGGCTAGCAAATCAAATCTCGCGTCACACTCTTTTTGGGACTCGGATGGGGATTTTTACGGACAACCTTTGTCAATGGGACGTCAAGAGAGATCCATAGAGATGAAGAATCTTCAGGGAACAAGATCATCATCTTCAGGCTCAGTGTCAGAGGGTTTGACAAGTCGAGTAGAGCTATATCCAAAGGTTGGTCCTCAGGATTCAATGAATATTGGATCTGAAAAATCCCAAGATTCCTCTCACAAAAATAATTTGGCACAAAACGAATATCAAATAAATATGAACTCACTGATCCATCGAAATGGGAAAAATAGTACAGAGCCATCCAAATTAGAAACTTCAACAACAACAACAACACCATATCCTAAGTTGACCAAAGAGGCATATCCTTCCACCATAGCCGCTACTCTATCCACTCCTAAGTTTTCTTATCACTCAGCAAAAGAAGTAAACTCTCGATCTACTCGCAGCTTTAAAGGACAAACTCGTCAGAGAACTTCACGTAAAATTGAGAATATCGCAGGTTCAGAAAATAGCCGTGGAAGAGCTGCAAATTGCTCACTTGGATATTTTGCTTGCGATGATGGCAGTTGTATTTTGTCGGACAGATTTTGCAATAGCGAAATTAATTGCCCCAATGGAGAGGACGAGCCTGCGCACTGCACGCGTGAGTATTCAACTTGTTTTTTTTTAATTATTTAACAGTATTTACCAAATGCATGTACCATTTCATTGAACATATGTTGTCAATATATCGGTTATCATAGTTAATTGTAATAGAAGTTTGTTTATTTACTTTTTAAACTAGATTTTTAACTATAGTGTGATTTATAAAGGATTGAACAGATTTGAAATTAATATTTGATATCTTTAATAATGTAAAGTTCTTGTTCAACTGCAAATTATATTTCAATGTCATCACAATATTTTATGATAAATATAATCTCTCTAAATATTTTTGATGTTAAAAATCAAGGAGTATTTCACCATCACTATTGACTCAATTTATCTTAAATTCAGCAATTTCCTCCCGTCGAATAAATTAGGCGATAACATTGGATTCTGTCACTTGATTACCCTACTTTTACGCTCGACTCCCCACGGAATTATTCCTCTCGGCATTCAATCACGGCATATCTGCCTGGAAATATAAGAAAAAAAGGAGACAGACTTGATAAATTATTCCATTTTATTTCGAAATAGAAATGTGTACTCTATTTGAACATAAATTGATGTCACTTGGAAATCCTTAGGTTTTGTTAATATAAATGATTGTACATAAAAGAATGAGCTGAAATCAAAAGAAAGTTTCTTAGCTAATGGTTGTATTGCATATAGTATGGAAATAATAATATCTAATAACGTAATTTATATCATATATCACTCAGAACTTTTTATTTATATATCAAACGAAATACCAACTCATATGTTAAGTAATGCGACAATATGCAGTTGAGATTATAACCCATAGTTTAAAATCAAAATTCAAAAGAAAATTATAGGACATTTTGTCTGAAGGTAAACATGTGGAAACTAACTTAAAAATGACTGATGCGTCTTGATTTTCGTATATTGTGACGAAGCACAATTATATGTTATTGTGAGAAATGTAAAAATAAGTGCAATAACATGAGGGAGAAGGCAAGAGAGGTAAGCATGTACACTTTGCAGGGTAACATGAGGGAGAATGTGTGAGAGGTAAGCATGTACACTTTGCAGGGTAACATGAGGGAGAATGTGAGAGAGGTAAGCATGTACACTCTGCAGGGTAACATGAGGGAGAATGTGTGAGAGGTAAGCATGTACACTTTGCAGGGTAACATGAGGGAGAATGTGAGAGAGGTAAGCATGTACACTTTGCAGGGTAACATGAGGGAGAATGTGAGAGAGGTAAGCATGTACACTTTGCAGGGTAACATGAGGGAGAATGTGAGAGAGGTAAGCATGTACACTTTGCAGGGTAACATGAGGGAGAATGTGAGAGAGGTAAGCATGTACACTTTGCAGGGTAACATGAGGGAGAATGTGAGAGAGGTAAGCATGTACACTTTGCAGGGTAACATGAGGGAGAATGTGAGAGAGGTAAGCATGTACACTTTGCAGGGTAACATGAGGGAGAATGTAAGAGAGGTAAGCATGTACACTCTGCAGGGTAACATGAGGGAGAATGTGAGAGAGGTAAGCATGTACACTTTGCAGGGTAACATGAGGGAGAATGTGAGAGAGGTAAGCATGTACACTTTGCAGGGTAACATGAGGGAGAATGTGAGAGAGGTAAGCATGTACACTTTGCAGGGTAACATGAGGGAGCGTTTACCCCCGGCGATCAATAGGAGCAACAGGTGTACACGCGAAAACGACTCTCAGGTGTTCGGAATACTATTTACGAATCGAGGTTTCCAGACGTCAATTGTTTGAAAATTCGAAATGAAACTTGGAATTGAAAAATATGAGTTTTTATTAGTGAAATATATAAGCGTGTATTAGCTAAAATATTTCGGTATATATTTTTCTATGATTAATTAAATACTGAAAATATTCCTTTAGCTAAGAGAAAAATATTGTAGTTCAGTTCATCACTCTGTACTATTGTACTTTTGAATAACGATAAAAAAAGTTGTGAATTTTAATATTTTCGAACTTTATCTACAGCTTCAATATTATAACTCATAATAACTGACACAGTTATTTCTTCCGATTAACATTAAATTCAAAATTCATTGAAAATATTATTATAGAATCTTTTGTGCATTTTCGAAGAATTATCAAACTTTATGAATGATTACAGAAAACATTAATGACGATCATGTTCACTAATGGAATAGGCGTGTAATGGAAAAAACGGATATTTTTGGACGACACATTCAGATTAGTCTATCCATTCAGAACCATAAATAATGGTCAGAGATTTATGAGAGAATTGGTTGAAGCAAAGATTCAAAATGCAAGGAAAATTAATTGAAAGGTACCTGGTGAAGTTGGCCATTTTAAAAGATGATGTCTTAGTATTGACATATAATTAATTTGATATTGAATCGAAAGTGATTAATGAAAATATAAATTTATTTTATAATATGCCAATTATCTGTTAATAATGTACCATTTATAAACTTATTTAACTACTTTTTATCCCTTTAATAAATAATTAAAATGTAGGTCATTATAATTGATGATGATATATTAGATGAGATTTAAAAAATATCTTACTATCACAATTATTTTATTACCTAAAACATCTAAATAGGTTCTTAGTTATTTATAATGTATGTATAATAATAATACTGTCATATTACCAAAACTCAAATCATGATGCTTAATATTCGTAATATCGGGAGCGGTGTAAAACCTCTGAAATATTGCCAGCATGTAGCATATGGGAGATATATTTCTGGAACAGCAGGAAATAAGGAACCGGTGATTTCATTTCCCGATCGACCAACTCAAGGGAATTGATTTTCAAGCCTCAGAAATGTTAAATATTTAGTGTTTATTTTTTCAAACTCTTAGTGTTTTTATTTATCATTGAAATAAGTGAAGTAAGAAATTCCGCATTCAGAAATTCAATGTTGATTTAAATCGTGGAATATTAAATGGCATCTGTCAGATATTCTTTCCATTAGTAAATTCATAAATTTCTTGCGATATAAATTGTATGATATCGTATAGTTGATTGTTCTTACTGAAATTTAAATATATAGAATAGACGATATTTTGAATAAAGTATTCTTCATATTAAAGAGTCAACGAAACATATTTTATTTAAATTTTATAATAAAGTAAATAATTTTTGATATAATTAGTCAAATAAAATGGCATCTTAATTTTGTATCAGGTTCGTTGATTTCTTTAATGAAGTGACCATTGTGCCTAACCATAATGCCTCATCCTTCCTTTTTCAGCGTGTGGACAGATCTATTACGGTGAAATAGAGCGAACATATGAACTGCAAGTGATGTGGCCCAGAAGAAACAACAGACACTCCACCTGCAACATCACTCTAGTGGCCGCTGGTGGACCTCACGGCGACATCGTCCAAATTGTTCTTCGTAAATTCAGTTTGGGTAAATTTCACTCTCACACGGAAAACGGCTGTCCTCATGGTCACATGCAGATTATAGAGAACATGCGGCAGTACAGGTAAATATCTAACAAAATTTTATAATAATTAAACATAAAAATCGAAATTAATTAATCTGCCGTTTTCTAATTTCTAAGAAGTTAATTTAAAAAATTGAATTCTTTTAAATTGTGTCTAAATATTTCTTAATGAAAATACTTCGATATCAATTAGCTATAATTTTTATTTTACATTTCTACAATAAAACTATATTTCATTAATAAATCAAACAAGCATATGTAAATAGAAGATAATTTTTTATTATTTTCAAGAAATTTAATTAAGTTTATAATATTAATAATAATTATAGCTACAATCAGTATTACATTCTTTAATCCCTATTTTTCTAAGGGCTGGCTATTGGTGTGGGGATGGAGTTGGAGTTGGTATCTACTACAGCGAGACAGCAAGTGTGACAGTCCTGCTCACCAGATTGAAGGCAGACAATGATCTCACTGCTATCGACTCCGTGTCTGGATTCTATTTCAAAATGGCATATAAATATCTCAAATATGATGATGCTGTTGTACGATATGGAATGCCAAATGCCAAAAAATTCACGGGAGTAAGAAGTAAAAATTCATTTTGCCACATTCTCTTTGCTGGTTGCGATACGAAACCTTGTTATATACAGTCGCCTAATTTCCCAGGTTTGTATCCTCGGAATATTACATGCTACTATCATATAACACACAAACAATACTCGTCAGATAAAAAGGCGTTAATAACGTTAAGCCAAAGATTACCACAGCTAATAAATGTTAAAAGTTCTAAATTACCTTCTGATACAGAAGAAAGACATTTGAAGCTTTATGATGACTGTTATTACGTGGGAGATTATGTCAGAGTTTATGATGGCAATAGCACTAAATCGCCTGTTTTGATAACCTTCTGTCGTGGTGCAAAACTCCCAGACATTACTTCGTCAGGACCAAATGTCCTAATTGAATTTACGACTTCTCCCTACGATTCTCCAAGTCATGAAACCCCTTGGAAATTTGTTAGTGGTTTCGAATTAGTAGCTAAAGTAAAACTCGTACCAAGATACAATCAGGCCATCTCTTGTCATGAAGTAATTACGTCAAATAAGAATAGTGAAGGTTGGATAACCAGTCCCGTTCAAAGTGTCTCTCCTAAATCAACTTGTGTGTGGGAGTTGAAAAGCCCACCAGGCTATTTAGTGTGGATAATATTTGCACGTTATGTTCAAGAAACACAAGTGAATCGACACCAAACTAAATTGTGTGAAACACGCCTCACGATAAGGGATGGAAGCCTAGAACGTAATTCTTCTAATATTGCAACTCATTGTAGAGATACCATGCCTCGAACGTGCAGTCGAATTTCGAAAATAATCCACGGCAACAGTACAGTACCACCTTGTGGGCCCTATGAGTCTTACGTCACCAAAAGTGAGCATGCTACCATTATGCAAGATTATGATGAAGGGAGCCTTGTTACACAAGTACGTTTCTTGGCAAGGTATGAATTTATCGATGCAAGGCAAGAAGGTGAAGATATGTATTCTCCTTGCAGCCGAATTATCAGAAATAATGGAAAACCTGGAGTTCGAAAACTAACGTAAGTTCAAATCTAAATAAGTTCAAACTCTCAATAATTGTTGCAATTATTAATTTGATTACTATTATAAGTAAGTAATATTAATTTTTTTTGTTTGTTTTCAGAGCCCCCAAGAATGTGTTTCTGTATGGGAGAGGTGGAAGAAAGTCTATTCAATGCTCGTGGCTTATTCAAGGGAATCCGAACGATGCAATTAAACTCACTTTAAAGTCAATCATTTCGAATGGAAGTTCTTGCAGAACGCTTGTCAAACCAATGACTGAAAATTTCGACTGTGATGCTACAGAGAACTCTGTTTTACAAATCCGTTTGTCTGAAGTGCCATGGAAAGATGTAGAGGTACCTCGTGCATGTATTTGTTCGAAAGAAGTTTTGCCCCACACAATTGAATCAAGAGGCTCCTCTATAATGATCAACATGACGATACTTGGTATGGGTCCAGGTGATGATGACAACAACTATAATTTTGACATAGAGTATGAATTTTTTAATAAACCTTTATGTCCTGGAGGAGACAGACGATTGGAAACTCCTGCTGGAGGCGTTGTCTTAGGATCAAATGGACATCTTGGAGAGTGTAATTCTAAACCATGGTTGCTTGAAGCTCCAGTAGGACACTCTTTTCTACTCACTTTACCTAAAGCCACACTTGCGAATGAATCGTGCAGCACTGACTCTAGATTAGTTCTGAGAACTCCTGGTACTTCTGATACCTTAGTGGTAGTTTGTCCGTCTGCTGCTCAGGATTCAGTCATTCAGTTAGTTTGGCCGCCAATTCCTGGATTACAGCACACTAACAATCGAGCTATATTCATTCATGACTATTCACAAAATGGACCTCAACTGATTGCACAGTGGGAACCCAGAAGATCATCTGCTCTAACGATGAATTGGCTTCATCTTAGAGATCCTCGCAAAATAATACCCACAGTTGAATCAATGATCGATTCTGAGAGACAAACGGATTACCCTTGTAGAGAGATGTGTCAAGATCTGGGAGCCTGTATCGCAACCGAGTTATGGTGTGATGGTGTAGAACATTGTCCAGATGGTGAGTAAAATGATGAACTCAATATTTAATAATCAATTTAAACAGTAGAGCACATTCTAATAATGATTCTTCTTAAATTTTCAGGTAGTGATGAAACCGTTGTGAATTGCCTGGTTGAGAGAGTTCCCTGGCTATATCTAGCAATGGTCGTCATTACTCTTCTAATTTTAATAGTAGTTTCATCCCATACAGTAGCTTGTAGACAAAGTAAACAAAAGAATGCCCATCAAGTCAACAACCACCCGCAGATGAAGACAAGTAGCGTTGAAGCACGAAGAGCTAGTACTCAAGAATCTATAATACCACCGAAAGACAATCAGCACCATCGCCTAAGTGCCTATACTCCTGATGAATATACTGATATGGACTTTGAAACGACCGTATGAGGAACGTGGAAAACCGTGGTGGTCTAATATCCTAATTCAATTATCCTTTCTGATTAATCGAGATTTTACAGTTCTTAATATGTAATAATATTACATTACAAATTTGTTCACATGTTTCATTATTTTAATTTTCATTAATTCAAAATGGAAGAAGGATGGCCACTACGGGTTTTGTTATTCAATATGATTAATCGTTTGTCCTATAATTCATCTGGTGAAGGAATATATTCATATCTCTCTCGTTTTTGGATGCATAATAATTTTTCTTAGTAAAAAAGTACTTGCTCAATCAAACTTCAAATTAGCCAAGATATTAAATATTTGATTAGAATAATACCTAAGATAAATGAGGAAACTTTGTAGTCATCTCGTCTGTGATGAGAACTTTTGAAATCGCATTCAAAAGCTTTTTGAATATATAATTTAGTGGTTCTCAAATAATATGCAATTTCCAATGAAAAAAATTTCCAATGCGAAGGATCGGTTCGATTATGAATAATAAGATGAATTAAATAAATGAGAGAATTCTCATCATTCTCCATACTTGATTCAATTCCTTAAATTTCATAACTCATATCATATATATTTTTTCTTCACATGACTGAAAGTAGATAGAAATGATCATTTATACAAAAATTCATTGGAATTAAATCGCACTAAAGAGAGTCAATAATGGACAGAAGTAACCCAAGTGAAAAATATTAGAAGATATTATTTAATATTGACAATAAAATTATAGTTTAAACTGTTACTATTTATCGCTGGTTTCTTTAATGCTTTACTCGTATAAAAACTTGAGATGGATTTGTGAAAATTAATTAATTAAATTATTTTTTATATCTAATTCAAAATTTCAAATGTTTTAATCTGTATCAAAATTAAAATAACTAACTTGTGTAGGCCTATATAAGAAGATTCAATTGTAATATAGTAATATAAATTGTTATCTAGTTTATTCTACCGAACTTCTATGAACATCATATATTTGAAATAATTAACTGAAGGTATATAAAAATAAATTGATCGAAATGATTTCAAGCTCAATAAATATCCACCAACAGCTTCTTCATAAATGAATAGAAACACTTTTAAATAAAAATTGCAAGCATTATTGCTACATGCGTATAATTTTAGTGTAATATTTTAATCCATCTTTGAAATAGAAGATTTGCATGAAATTGAATGTTACAAAGTAGATGGAAAACGGAAGAAAATTTCCTGTAACAAAAGCGACTGTATTTTTATATGACGTTGACGAATTATGAAGCGAAATCCAAGTAACGTTGTTCGAAAAGGCCAAATCTCGAAAAAATCATAGGAATTATCCAATGGGATACGTATACTATATTTTCTCATTCATCTTCATTGATGTATTTCCTTATATTGTCTCATCATATTTCTATATATCTAATAATCTGTGATATTCCGATGCTATCTTTAACTTTTTACGGCAACTTACGATAAGATATTACTGTTCTTCAGTCAGGTTGGACGCTCTACTCGTTGCTGTTTAAAATCTTGAAACATTTTTATGAATATATATATATGTTGTATGTAAAATAGTGTCTGTTCATTGATAATTGTATCTATAGTAAAATAGCCCCTACTTTTATTTTTTCAATGAATATATAGATTTGTAAGTATGTCGAGCTGTTAATTGAGAGTTAGGAAGAAGAGCAGAAGTCATTTGATACCCAAGTTCCTACGGTTCGAGTCATTACTGTTGTATACATGCAGTAAATAAGACACTATTGTTACTGTAGTTTATATACAGTAAAGGAGACTATCTTTTCATACTCTGTCACAGCAAAGTATTTTTCAAATGTAAATAATGATTCCAAAGATTTATATTGTTTAGGTTTTGTAAATTTATTCCGTAATACTTTGTGTTCCATATGCTGAGGAATGCGTTCAAGATTTATTTATGATATTATACAGCTTTCAATCATTATGCAATAAATTCATATTAAAATCAGCTTTAACTTATCATGAATATTTAATGTATTCGCAATTGTTAAAATTTTCATTACGTCTTTACCTTATTTTGATATTTTAAATTAATTTTAGGTTACATAATAATTTTTACATTCAACAGCAAATTAATTTTTCGGACCATTTGTTCACGTTATGAAAATAGTTGATACATGCCCCTCTATTATAGCTTCAACTACACAATCGTTATCGAGTTACACAGTTTGATAAATTGTTACCTAAAACATCTTTTCCTTATATGTAATTATTTTCCTATAGATCATTCATAACAATAGAAAACTATTTTGAATTGATTGAAGGCATATTGTTAGAATATCATTTTCAGAACTATTTATCAAACTGGTGGTTGGAGGCTTAAGTTCTACTGGTAATTGTGTAATGAAACATTCTTGACAACCCTCCATTGCGTCAATTAATAAAAGTTAGAATATCCTTGAAGTATTGTCAAGACCCATATTCACGTTCATTTCTAGAGGTGGACATAGGTATGAAGGTGAATGAATTTATTTTAGTTAAAATTTGATTTTTCCAGTGTTTTCCCAAAAACATTTTCAGATTTTCATCCAGGATAACATAAGTCGATCAATAACTTAGGTTCAAAAGGAGTCAATACCTATAAATTATTAATAAATAGTGTTTATTAATTGGCTATGATTTCAAAATTACAATGAGAAGATTCGAAATATTCATTTAACAATTCTAACATGCAAATTTCTTTTCCCGTTCCTTGCACAATTACAATATTTGATGACTAATTATCGAATTTTTATGACAATGCTTTGTATATATATAAATAAAATGGACGTTTTACCTGATGCTTCACACTCACTATAGGATAGACTGGATGAAATACCCAAACTAACCCTCAATAGATGATAAATCTATTTCATGAAAAGGTCATTTGACCGTATAATGTTGATGCAGATGGTTTCTTACTGCTGTAACATCTTCAATATTGTCAGACTGAAAACCTATCCTCTGTTTTCCAAACCTATCTCTCTCGAAACAGTGTGCCACTGAATTGGTAGCATGTACATAAAATCTCTTTATTTAATGTTACATGTGCAAATTCGAATTCTTGTGATCCTATAATTGATAATGAAAATCAAATGTACAGGTGGAATTTCTAATGCTTTTTTAAAATCAATATTTACTTTGGTTTTAATAAGAAAAACAGTGGCTATATTTCAGAAAAGTAACAGCTGAGCAAAATGATGATAAGTGAAAAAACTGTGTACGAAAAAAAGCTAATTTGTTTAATGATAAAAATAAAATAAGAATTGGCATATGTCAAAATTTCTCTCTGAAACAACTTATTTTAATGCAGTTCAGTCAAGCTCAATGACTCGGTCTCAGTTGTCGTAAATCTATCGTCTTAAGTTTTTGTTATTATTCCTCAGAAATGCAGTTGTAAGAAATAGAAAAAATACTAATGAGAAATGATGTTAATCTGAATCTATAGTTTACTGCTCAAAAATCTCAAAGAAGAATTATTTGGTTGGGTAAAAGAGAATTGTAAGAAGTATGCTTTCTCAATCTTCGGTAACTCCATCAAAAATTTCCCTCAAGGTAGCTGACAGAAATAATTGTTCTAGTATTTGAATAAAGAAGACGTGATTAAAATAAAATACAACATCAGCGATGTGTCTAATTAAGACTGACTGATATCACAGGTACGTTCCAAATCACAATGTAACCATTCATAATAATGGTAAATCATTAACTTCTCGGATACAGAGATCAGAAATTGAGTAAAAGAATTCAAGATTATGAAATAGATTGCAAGAAACAGATAAACATTCGATTCAACTGTTTGTCTTGAATTATTTATTTGAGATTTAAAAGCATATGGCGATTGAAGATACCTATAAATGTAATAATAAATTCGAGCTCAGATAGTAACAGAATTATAGATATAATATTATATCAATTATCTGAAATGTTACCACATCAGGTTTAATCAATTTAATAATTTGTGATTATGAGTAGTTGTTTATTAGCATTGTTTTCATTTATATTGGATTGAATAAATTTTGATATTATATACTGTGTAAAAAGTTTCAAGACATTTTGTGCAATATTTCATTTTAAGCTTTTGATTGTAACATTGAAATACATGTATATCTCCTGATGAAATTGAGTTTAACTATTCCTAAAACGAATAATGTATGAATCGATTGAAATTCAATTTATTACTTTGAAGTAGGTATGCTATTTTTTCGATTTTCCTGATATTCTGGCATATATTATCAGGGAAATCGAACTAATTGAAAAAAAAATTGGAGGAAGGAGTATTAATATGAAGTATTCATATACTAATATTTGAAACATATCGAAAAAAGGTATCTAATTGAATTTCTAATATGGTATCATAACTTGAACATATTTTAAAATTTGTAATGCAAAGAAATTCTAAAATGTGTACTTTAAATTTTTGTAATTTGATTCACTACCCAAATAATAATTATGAATCCATAATTGAAAATTGCACATAGAATGTTCGAGAATGAAAAGAAAGATTTGATATAAGAACCATATAATTTTTTTTAAATATATAGTAGATAGTTTCAATTCAAGGAAGAGTTTCAATTTAGATATTGAAAAATAAGTTCACATGTGTATTGTGATTAACTTTTGTCTATTAAATACCAACTACTGTTTAGAGACCTACTTTTTTCTCCTCATCTAAGTTGCAGGCAAGGATCTGTAGAAGGAAGATTGAGTTGAGAGGCTACAGGGTAATTAAAGGAGATCTACTGCCATGAATATTGTACTCGGACTGACTACCAATCTATACATTGTCACATCAGGGGTTTGGACACTCGCATTTGAATGTAGGGAGTGGAGCATCGTAATGGGCCATACGGTAATTGATTTGGAGGAGTGTTTGCTTAGACCAATTGGAAGGCAGGTAGGGGAGTCCTATAGGCAGGTAGGGGAGTCCTATATACATGTAGGGGAGTCCTATAAGCAGGTAGGGGAGTCCTATAGACATGTAGTGGAGTCCTATAGGCATGTAGGGGAGTCCTATAGGCATGTAGGGGAGTCCTATAGACATGTAGGGGAGTCCTATAGGCATGTAGTGGAGTCCTATAGGCAGGTAGGGGAGTCCTATAGGTATGTAGGGGAGTCCTATAGGCAGGTAGGGGAGTCCTATAGGCATGTAGGGGAGTCCTATAGGCATGTAGGGGAGTCCTATAGGCATGTAGGGGAGTCCTATAGGCATGTAGGGGAGTCCTATAGGCATGTATGGGAGTCCTATAGGCATGTATGGGAGTCCTATAGGCATGTAGGGGAGTCCTATAGGCATGTAGGGGAGTCCTATAGGCATGTAGGGGAGTCCTATAGGCATGTAGGGGAGTCCTATAGGCATGTAGGGGAGTCCTATAGGCATGTAGGGGAGTCCTATAGGTATGTAGGGGAGTCCTATAGGCATGTAGGGGAGTCCTATAGGCATGTAGGGGAGTCCTATAGGCATGTAGGGGAGTCCTATAGGCATGTAGGGGAGTCCTATAGGCATGTAGGGGAGTCCTATAGGCATGTAGGGGAGTCCTATAGGCATGTAGGGGAGTCCTATAAACATGTAGGGGAGTCTTATAGGCATGTAGGGGAGTCCTATAGGCATGTAGGGGAGTCCTATAGGCATGTAGAGGAGTCCTATAGGCATGTATGGGTTGTCTGAAGATGCTATTATTAGAAAATAATAAATTTTCGTACTATTATTAAATAAAAAATAATCGGGATGGGTTTTCTTCAAAAGGTCATGTCGCGATAGGGTCATCTTTACTAAAGTAAATTGTGATTGGTTACTTTGCAGGATCCAAATATTCAATAAAATCATAATCAATATATATGATCAGCTTAATATTTTCATTTTTACAGTATTATTTTGAAATATATAACGTTATCAGTTAGGTAATTGCTCTAAGTTAAGTAAATAGCAATGAATTCTCGTGTGTGAACAAAGCGATGCCTCTTTTATCAAGACCTGCACAAAAACATAAAAAGTACACATTTTCTGAAGGAATAATGCGGGCATTGCCGAATAGTTGCCTAAATCTCAGCATTACAACAGATGAGCTTCAGACTGGTGTGTGTACTTGTTAACAGTATAAAGGGCCGTACACACGCAGGGTTTTTTAGTCTTTCCACCAGACTTTTTGCAAAGCTCCTCCTACTTTTTCCACGAGATTATAAGAAAAAAAGATAAAATTATTTTGGTTGGTATCCATGATACCTGCAGGTAACATGGATACCAACCAAAATAATTTATTATTTTATCGTTTTTTTCTATATTCTCGTGGAAAAAGTAGGAGGAGCTTTGCAAAAAGTCTGGTGGAGAGACTTAAAAAACCCTGCGTGTGTACGGCCCTTTAGATTGATGTTAGGGTTACTTTTCACTGAGTATTTCATTGCTTCTTATTGACATTACATAGAGAGAGTAACATATATAACTCCTCTGTTATGAATTAAATGATAGTGAATTGAGTGTACTCAGTAAGGAAGTAGCCTCTATATACGAACAAATTTTGTTTAGTCTATTTTCTAAAACTGATGTTCATTCATGACAGTCAAAAGAAAATTTGTTCACTATAGAGGTCACTATACTAGATTGTAGAGGAGTTTATATTGTATAACAAACGTTAATTAACTAAAAAGGTTATCTACTCTTAACGGATTTTGAGAGATATATGAGTGTATTGGTAAATTATGTTAAATAATTCATTTTAATATGGCGTTACCAAATCTATATTTCAAATGTTAATTGGAAATGAAGTACAAAGCACTGGAAGATGCAGTCAGAAAAGAAATTGGCTCCTGATACAAAGTCACCTATGCTACTTCGTAAATGCAGAAACTTACCAAGGAATGAAGAAAATACTCACCATTTCTTATGTTTGAAAAATTGGCCCATAATGGAATAACGCGTCAGATTTTTTTTTTGTGGTGGTACATTAGGTCACTATGCCTATATATCACACGTCTGGCAGTGGTTTGTTTTCTACTTTTCTTCAATATTGTATGTGATTGAAGCATGGAACATAACGGAAATTCCGCTCTGTGCCGCAAACGGGTGAAACAATGATAAACATGATAAAACTGAAAAAGACATTACATAATTCAAATTAAAACAGTTTGGAGTCCATTCAACATAAAAATATCATTGAATGAAGTAAACTAGAATTATTGAACCTATGTCTACCTCTTGTAGTAATAATCGGTGGCACCGCTTTAACATAACTCTCTGTGAAATACATTTAGAAACTGCCACATGTAATTTACACTCTCAGGTTCGCTGTCTTATCCAATTATTCGCATATTTATTCAGAAGCCAACGATAAAAACTCCTGATGGATTATTATATGCACCCATCAGTTTGTATTTATTGTTCTCTTCTTCTTGTAACTCTATACTGCAGCTACACTCTAGCCTCAAAAGAGTGAAACAGGATTGATTATAAATAACATCGATAAGATTGCTTGAAATACAGATAAATTTACATTTATCCAATATCTGCTACTGGGTATTAGAAACGAATAAACTTCTTCTTTTATGCATTTATTCTGAAACTGTTTCGTAATTCTGTGTTTCATTTTTTTTATCGATTCTTGTGATCTTAACAATGATTATTGGTAATCAACAGAATTCTTTCACCTATAACGAGGTAGCGTAAATAGTTTATATTAAAATTTATAACTACACAAACTGTTTCGTTCAAAATCACAATAGGACAAGAATATCTCAATATGTCATGTTATCTCTCGAAATGCTGAAAATTTGTCTGATTTTAACAAAATTAGCGCATTTATTCGCACAACAAAATCATAAGAGGATAAATAACTTTACCTCTAATCGGATGCCCGTCTGTCTGTCCCTCAAAATTCTCATAAATTTGCCTTAAATCTCATGTAATCACTTGAATATAAAAATAATTATAAATAGGAGGTCATATCCTGAATGTGTAATGTTGGTGTTATTACACATGATAATTCGTATTGAATGAAAGAATCTACAGAGGGAACATAAATATAAAAGAAATACTTTTTTATTATTCAAGTCCATACGAAGTTCGTTAGGACTTCTCGAGTAAAATTGAAAGGATTTCACATGCCGTTACATGACACAAAAAAAGAAGTAGGAACTTCAAACAAAATTAACTAGTTTTCCTCTGATGAAACATATTCAGTTAGTAAAAACTCCCCATATTTCTTCTGAATGAGTTTACAGTCGAGGCATTTTTCATATCAGAAGGGAGAGTATTTCACAGCTTTGGTGCAATGCAAGAAAGTGACTTCTGGCACTGGATGATCGTTATTATGAAACTGAAGCGATATCCATATGCGAACGACTGTAACGAATTAGTCACATATAAAGACTATTTACACTATACTGTGATTATTTAAATGTGTTAATTGTGACTATGGCGTCACATGTTAAAAAATATTGGAAATATAGAAATTAATAATACTTTGTATATATGATAACTATAAAAATACATCATTGTTCACAATGCTGATTAAGCAAGAAGTTGGCTTTATGATAGTGAGAGACCAAAATGATATTGAATTTGAAGATATTTGAATGCATCCTCAGATATATAGAACTGACTTTCATTATCAACGCTACATCATTTATCAGATCCTCCCAATTAAAAATAGGAGCAGGTTCGAGACAGCGATTAAGTTGATCGGGGTATTTACCACGGCAGCCAGGGTGCAGCAAGAGCGCAGCGTGAGAGCCAAACTGACCGCTTTAGGGGCTAATTCTACCCCGGCGTAACTGTGCAGAACTACTCTGGGCACCTGCTCCTATTTGCCTAACATGCTGCCTAACTGCAGATACACGCCCCTCAGCCAAAACTGTTATAATAGTAATATAATATTACAGTCGTGGCAAGGGGCAGCGCAAACGCAGTTAAGGCACGTTTTGCATACAGCGATTGTTACGATCATCACTGAGCACTACTTCAATGCTATTCCTATGGGGCTGTTTTGCAATGAGCAATTTTAGCAGAATACTATTTCAATGTAATCCTATTGCTGGGCGATCATTGCAGAGTGATGATCGCAACAATCGCTGCATGCAAAACGTATCTTTAGACAGCGCGCTAGGCAAATAGGAACATGTGCCTAATGCATTCCTGCTCAGTTATGTCAGAGTAGAATTAACCCCCAAAGATGACAGTTTGGCTCCAACGCTGAAAAATAAATCAGGTTAGTAACATTCTAATATACCACGAATAATTCAAAATTCAATCCTATTGATGGAAAACGTGATAATTATTGAAATTGTTGTACATGCTTCCTGCTCCTTGATGTTATCTTATATAATTCTAATCCCGAAGCATTCATTACTATTATGCTAAGCAGATGTTTCCCATCTCCCTTTAACATCGAGATCATCTCTTCGCGAACATTAACATAACATTCCCATCTGCAGTACTGACAAATCATTCACTGCCTTCAATAAATTATAGACTTGCAACAATGTGTTACATTATACAAACAATTAACAATCGAATATTTACGAGGTTTGGTACTCTGAGAGTTGATAATTGTGAAACAGACTTAATACAAACCCAAGTAACGTACACGTGGGTGTTTATGAGATGTTGTTTAAAAGTATTAGTTTATCATTCATGAGGCATTAACAGTTTGTATTTACACTCTCCTTCCGAAAAAATAGTTAATTAAAATATTCCCAGTACGTAAATACAGTTGTATACTAATGATCAGTAACTGGAGAGTGTCTGAGTACGTATCATAATCGAAATAATGAAAAAAACTAGGTAGCATTTCATTTTTTCAATTACTGGCAAATTCTAGGGGAGTGAATCCGCTAACTGAATCCGTAGAGAGTTTCGGAAGCTCTTCAGAAGACTCGAGTGATGAGAACCACTCGCAGATTCTTCCTCAGAACTCAACTCAACAATTAACACTGAGACCAATGAGATAATGGAGTTTTTCATTGTCTTCTATATTGTAGCTAAACGAACATTCAAATTATAAAGCAAAATCTAATAATATGTCGAGTGGCCATTTATTATCGACTTTATCTGACATTCATTATCGACTTTATAGTTTATTGCTAATTTATCTTCATCGAGAGTTGAATTAGAAACACAAATAATTTCAGTGTTTTAACCACAGAGCACGGTTCAATTTGAAACTACAGGAATATTATCATTTTAAAATCACCTGAAACCTGAACCTCCAATAGCCAGGTAAGTTCAACATCTATCACACTTGCAAAAATGCAATCAGACGCCACTTGAAGAAATACTCCGCTGGATCTCTCGATGCAATGTAATTTACTTCCACTCTGGAACACTTTCATCTATTGTCACTATATGAAATAGAATGATATATTAAATTCTTAAGAGTTGCTTTTCATAAAATATTACTCTATGATATTGTATATAAATAGACATGAAATATCAATTTTATATTTATAAAAATAATTAAAAAGAAAAATGTAATACTTAATCTCAGTTTTTGATTATAATCCACTCATAAATATTTAATTGATTTATATATTACTTTTATTTCATAAATTCCTAATTAGTAATTAGATTCTCAGTTTATAATTCTCTATTGTAATTGATAAGTTGACGAGGTGAGTATAATTAAACTGAAATATAATATTGTAAATGTTCATTAATGTCATCTCATATCGGTTATTTTTTATGCAGTACGATATTGATTTTAACTGTGATCCAATGAACATGAAAGCATATCGTTATTTTACAGCAGTTTCAGTGCAGTGTGCTCTAATTAAGCCATTTAAGTTGTAGCACCGAACTAATGTCTCTTAATTAAATGACTTAAGCTCTCATCGAAAACTCCTATGAACTGACACAGAGCTAACTCTTCAACAACTGGCTTGACGCATTGAAAAGAATACTTAGAATTATCAAAAGTCTTTAGTATATCTAGTTATTTGTTTGTTGATTCAAGCAACACTTCTCTATCTTAGCACTCTGTTAGATTTATAGTTTCTCTTTGTTTTATATTAAATTCAAATGATGCCAATTGGCATCTAAAACCGCAATTCCATGAATTAAACACGATTTATCATATGGAATTGATATCAAAGAGCATGGAGGTGTTGGTGACAGAATTATAAATTGAACGTCGTGTCTCATTCACCAGGTAACTCCATTCATCACTTTTTTGTGAAGCTCTAAAAACCGCAATGCAGTTGTTCTTTGTTTGCTGCTAATGGGTACTCCATTATCGGGTTAGTTCGTTTCAGACGGAGTCTCTTATTGTAACTTTATTGTAACTCTTGAAGTTAATCTACATAACACTCTTGATATCATTTTATATCGCACTGAAGACGTATTGATGAAAGTGCGAGTTTTTTCTTTAAGGAACACTTAGCACTCACTTTTTGCATCGACTTTAATAGAATCAAAATTTGATATAATTATTTTCATCACATTTCATTCATCTTTATGACATTCTTGAGCTTCTGACTCAGTGACGTAATTTTTTTTTAATTAGAGAATATTTTTCCATCAAAAACATGATGAAATGAAAGTAATTCAGTGATTACACACAGATGTGGTTATTCAGAAAATATATTGTAGAACTCATTTGTTCCATACCGAAGAATTTTAACCCGCTAGCGGGCAAGCAGCCCGCATCTCAATTTTTGATTCATTATTTTGGACACGTGTTTAGCTTCAGTTATACATCACAGGAAATAACACACATCGTTCTCTTTCAAATAATCCATGAAAAATACAATAAAAATATGAATTTCCAAAGAAAAAATATTCATGGAAATAAGTATGGAAAAAATACAAAAGAATAAAAATGTCTTGAAAAAGTTAAATAATAATCTAGACAAATTCGATGAACTTATCTGTGAGTGCCAGATAAAGGGTCGATTGAGGAAAATTGATTTCATGTTTTGAAAATTGTGACCCTACAGGATCGTAGAGGTTAAAATAGTCAAATTTATGACATAATCTTACTTAATGAGAAATTTACAGTTAGAACTATACATAAAATTATTTAAGAAAATATATGAATGAAAAGTCTCGAGATTCATTATCTATCCAAGATGTTAAATTCAACTTCCCTTCTAGGAATCTTACTTCAAACCTCCATCACAATTTGTTTGAATATATTACATTCATGTGTGAATTTAATTATTAACGTTAATATATTATACAAATTTGTCTCAGATGATATTAAAATCAAGTCGTAAATTCTATCTCGAATGATATAGTGTTGTAATTCATACAATTTTGGGAAATTAATTGCGTAGTTCTATCACAGGAAGCCCGGCCCTAGAAATTTGAGTAGAAATTAATCATTCTGGTGAACTTAGCTTCCAAGAGCTGAAATATAAGCTGCTGCTTGGCCACAAATGATTGATGAAATTAACGCAGAGCATGATTATCTGTGATTATAATCTGCAATAAGAGCTAATCACAATTCTTTTATTAATTATTCAGTTCAAATAATTATCATTAAAATGATTCATCTATGTATGAAATATAAAATTCGTTCAGAATGAACTTTAAGATATTACTAAATCCAATTATTCTTGAATTTTTTAAATTAATTTCAAAATGAAATAAATAGGATGTAAAGCTGAGTCAAAGAAAGAAGGAATAGCAGACAATTTGGGTAGTGGAAATTACTCCGGTCAGTCTTTGTTTTGGACAGCTGCGGATAATGAAGATACATGGAATTAAAATCTCCTTCAGTGGTATACGACAGACTACCCTCTCATTAGTTTTAATGAGCAATGTGTGCTGTAATGAGCACTTTATGGAGTCTTTTCCTCATTAATCTCTGCCTTTAGGCTTCATTTGTAGCATGACATTTACTATCATATTCAATGTTAGAATCAGAAACTAGAGTACTGAAATTCATATCATTCACACTATGTTAGAAAAGTTAACAATTTATATTAATGTGATCATATTTGAAACATAGGATTCTACAGAAATAATAAAAACAAAATCAGTCAAGACAAAATTTATTGGTTTTCAAATATGCCAACTCTGTCGCTTCAATTTCTGAAAATTCGTACATTTGCAGACATGTTAAACTTTCATAACTCGAAGAAGCAGAGGGTTTAAAAGTTTCGACCACCTTCCAGAATATGGAATGTAAGATTGATGCAGTTTAACATGGACTTATTCGAAGATAAGAAATATGTACGAAATATTTACTTTGTAATTCACACAGTAAATTCTTGTTACATATTGATTGCATCTAGTATTAATTATTTTTTTTGCATCAAATATTAACAACTGTGTAATAATTTATATTTTGAACATAAATGATAATTGGTGGAATATACAAAATTCTTTCAGCCAACGAAACAGCACAGATCTAAAAATTACATTATTGAAGACTAAATTTTATATATTACGTCTTAAATTCACTTTTTTTCTATAAAGAGACAGACAACGAATAAAAAATACGATATTTAAAAAAATATGGTAGTTGAATGTTAGATTTAATGAATGAGAATTCATTCATCTGAAATATCAATAATATGAAAACTTTTTAATTGCAATATAATAGTACCAGAATAATTGCCATTGCAATGTACTTGTTACTTGCTCGCAATAAACTATATGACTTTATTCAAATATTTACCCAATTATTTCGGTTAGCAAAGTAATTATTATAGATGGTGCCAAATTCATAAATATCTATAAAATAAATAAATGACTATTAATTTGTTATTACCTCTGTAATATCATTATAATATACAGAATGTTAAATGACAGTTCATATGCATCATCATTATCAATTAAATGTTTCTGTAAAAGAGATTCATTGTTTTAAATATAAAACAATAATTGCATTTCCAATTAAGATTTCAGGGTATTTTTATGGTATCCCTTTTTACCATAGTTATCTCTAAACAATATTTAATAATTAAATTCATACTCATCATAAATTAGTTAGTTTTCAAAGATAGATAAAGAATATATTCATCGTCTTATTGTATATTTATAATTTCAACTACTTCCAACTCTAGACACTTGAAATTTATATGTTGAATGTAAGAAATTACAGAAAATATATTCAAAGTCACAAGGAAATTTGGAAGAAAGAACAAAGATTATTTTCAATCGAAACTTTGTTGATTAGAAAACTCTACGCTCGAGAAGTTTTTACAAACTTAATATGTACTATTATGATAAATAAAATTTTATTGTATATTTGTTTAATAAAGCCTGATGCATTGTAATTACACGGAAATTATTTTATCATTTGTGTTCTTCTGGTTCCAGAATAATTATGAGTTTATTGATAATTGTTATAATGTTTGAAAGAGGAAGTGAAAGTTTCTCTGGAGGGATAATAATTATGATAATAATTACTAAGCTATAGTTTTATGTGTCTATATTTTGAGTAAAAATATCAATATTACAAAAAAAAAATATTTTAGGAGTCCTTATAGGTTTTAAGGAATATGGAACTTATAGTACCTAGATGGAACTTATAGTACCTAGATGGAACTTATAGTACCTAGATGGAACTTATAGTACCTAGATGGAACTTATAGTACCTAGATGGAACTTAACTTATAATAAACTTATTTTGAAGTAAAAAGAACCTAAATATAGATGTGTTAATGTAATCAATTTTTTCCAATTATTACTATTATTAATAACTCAATGACATATTTTCATGTACAATTTTGTACCTGTAATCTATTTAGGTAGAATTTGTTTAACAAAAGTTATTAGGAATTTCTTTATTAAATATTTCACTATATTAGTTATCAACTCTCATAAAAACTATTGCTTAATTTAGTTTTCCTACTTAATTCAGGGGTATGGATTTCGAATTCATGTTTACTATCCTGGCTGTAGATCAGAAAATAGTAATGAAGCTCCTCAACTGCTCATCTAATTGTTACGATATGCAAGGAGACTGGTTCAACCTTTGATGAACCAGAAAGAAGTCGTAAGAGAAGCGTATAGAAAAAAAACTGATCGAAATATCGTGGGAGAAGTTACGCCGAAACACACGCAAATTACATCGTAAACTGGCTACAGAAGCCGATGTTAGCAAAACTTTAATGTATCGAATATTGAAAAAAGATGTGAGAACAAAATATTTGAAATGCTGAAACGTGAGGCACTGAACGTGAATGAGATAACTAAAGGGATGCTCCTTAACTTGATGTTTACAAATAAAATAAATTTGTAATTCACTAAGTTGTGAACCATTGAGCTTACAGTTTGTCAAGCTCGGCCAACTGCAGAATTATGGTGTGTTGTAAAAATGATCAATCTATGACGGCCACTGGAACATCTCCCCTAGTATTTACACTTTGTAGGGACAAAATGATACCTCTATTTTATCATGGAATCGAAGTTGCTACAATGGGCTAAAAATCCCTATCAAAGTTAACCATGCCAAACGGCTCAGCAGCATCACAATTGAGATAAGCCTGGAAACATTCCACCATATCTATGCAAAGATGTCTGTCAAGTAAGAAGTCCAGACCTTAATCCGTCGGGCATTTGTATTTTTCTTATTTCAGAGACAAGGGTATCAGCAACTCCTCACACTTCTCTCAAGTATCGAAAAGCAAAAAAAATATAATAGGAAGCAATTTCATAGGAAAGGATGCGTGCCACTTGCTTTGCTTTTATTCTTAGACTGAATGATGTAGTTCGTAATAATGAATTAATAAAGGTTATATCCAAACTATCCTTTTAATATATGTGTATATATCATGATGTTTGTTCTCTTTATTCTGAAACACCCTGTATATCCTATATTTTGATTAAATACTTATAATTGACAATAGAGAAATATAATCCTTACCGTTATTTTTGCTCATTAAGAACAAAAGTTATCTCCATACTTCAAATTTTTATAATGAAAGAATTAGGGAAACATAATCGCTATTTCCACTTTTATTCACATTAATGCATAGAGGTGAGGTTTAACGTTGAGCTCCTGACGTCCAATTAGGAGATGTCAAATCCTTAACTAATTTGTCCGTCGATATTAATCTTCCAAATTCTAACTTGTTGAGGTTCACTAATAAAGCCAGACATTGTCATGAAAAAAGGATTGATACCGATATATTGAGTTAGTTAAACTCGTAAACACATTTGCCATCACGTTCACAATACTCAGTAATGTATTTTAGTTAACATATGTTGTTTTCGACAATGAAACACATGTTATACATTAATGTTGAGTTGAAATCAGATAAATGAAATTCAGTATATATATAGATGCCTCATTCTGCGATTCACATATACTCAAGATGTATCAATAGGAATAGGTTATTAGAAATAAAATAAAAAATTGATTGTCTGAATCGACGTTGAAGTTGAATGAGAAATTAACCATCCCTTGAAGCAGTCTGACAAGATTTAAACAGTTAATAAATAACATTTTTAAATTAGATATAGTCTCACTATATTAACTTAGAAAATTGTGAAAGAAGTGACATATATATTCAAAATAATTTAATTTACTTTGAATATCATGCTGTCATCCGCATGGATATATGAAATAATAGTTGAACAGTAAATGCTACTTAATTGATTGAAAATATTAGACTAAAAGCAAGAATATAAGTATCAATTCTTTTTGGAAATGTAATGCCCGAATAATTTTTTGAACAGCGAGGCATTAAAATAATCGAATATAGACAAGGTTGGAATAATTTCTACTACTAATAAATGCATTGCAAATATTTACATAATGTATTCGACTTATTCAGTTAACTTTAATTCCAATGAATAACTAAATTGTGAACAAGGCATATGGAAATTATTACCATATTTGACATGTGTGAACAGTAAATCTAATTGAATATTTTGTCTATTAAGTTCTATAATGTTTTATTTCTCATTTTTCAGCGCTTATTATACCTGTCCTAAAATTCAAAAACTCGTAAAATATGAATTCTATTTAAAATCCATTTCAAAGGTAATTTTTTAGTTCATGTTTTTATCATTTAAAGGCAGTGATATAATTTATCCGAGTCTACTCAGTTTATAAAATGAAATTCAGATTATGTGCGGACATCAAACAATAACATTGAATGTGGCGCACCTATTCTTTATATCGACATCAATCACGAAACTAATTAATGATATCAAATTGACAATTTGCTCAGAGTTCTTTTATGTCAGTTCATCTAATGTTAATTTAATAGACTAATGAAATTTAACTCTATCTATATTTATCTATCAACTAACTACCATATATTTTAAATTAGAAAACCTAAAGTAGAGCAAAAAGGGTCGCATATCTCATCTCGATTATCTGGTCTTTATAATTAGTTGGTAAAATAAAAGAAATATTTTTTGATCACGCCATTGGAGATTATAGTTGGAAATTGAAACCTGAAATAACAAAGATAAAGTCAGCATTGGAAATGAGTTTCCCAGATGGAAATTAGTGTCGATAAACTAAACATTTCGTCAGTTAAAATAACTCACCAAGTTTATTCTGAATTAAATGACAGGATACTTAATGTTAGATTTAGTCACAAGAAGTTAAACATCTTGTAATTTCACAACATTAACGATTGCAATGATTTTCTTCCGATACACTAAATATTTCAAACCTATTAACTACACACGTCAATAATCTTTTCGTGAATTGTTTGCCTATTTCTTCATTCTTAATTATGCTTTCATTTCCCTTTGGAAGGAACAGTTGAATGAGAGTTTAAAGAGGTCTGGATTGTCATAGAAAATTGGATTGCTAATTTTATTCCTAGAGCAAACGGTTACAATGCGCAGCAATGAAGATCAAAAGAAGAAAGTAAATACTGGAATAATACTGAAAGTAATTCATATTTAAGATATTACTAGTGTGCTTTCCCGTTGAAAATAACGGGATTTGGATATATTTACAATTGTGTAAATTATCAATCAATTGTCAGTGTCCTAAGATCTGGTAATTAACTGATTATTGACTATTATATTTTTCCAATGAAAAAAGATTGAAACAATTTCTTTTTCGAAATAATTAATTTTACATGGATAGTGGATTAATATATTTCATAGATGAAATACATTTAAAAATGGAATGAACTCATAGAACTTGGAATCTCTATATAATATAGACCGATGTGAATATCTATCTAATGTATTTTTATATTTTGTGTCTCACTATTTGTAATTAAATAGGAAAAAAGGAAGGATGTAGCTTTGATATGCATGATAGGATATTTATATGTATTGATAGGGTATTTTAATTTAATATTTGTATGCATTGATAGGATATTTGAATTTAATTTTTGTATGTATTGATAGGATATTTATATGTATTGATAGGGTATTTTAATTTAATATTTGTATGCATTGATAGGATGTTTGAATTTAATTTTTGTATGTATTGATAGGATATTTTAATTTTCATGTTTTTATTTCATCTTTAATATATTTCATCTGAAAAATAAATAAATAAACTAGAAAAGGGATTTAAGCACTGCAGTGTATAATATAATTTTATTTATCAATAAATAATCAAATCAGAAGACAAGGATCATGTGTAGATTATTAAGTTGACCCCTTTAAATGTTTATTAAAACTCGTTATTTTCAAACCAGGAAGTACACAGGTATCATAATATAGCTACGTTCTTCATTTCTCTCCTATCTAATTACTGAAAGTTATACAAGAAATATATATTTATTCACAACAGTCTTTACTAGCAAGATTCTTTTAGAGAGATCATTTACATTCCTTAGCGTGGAATTAATGTATCTGTTAATTAAAATGATAGTTAAAAATCATGTATATTATATACAGATATCAAACAACTAAATTTAAATTCAAAGCATCATGAGGAGGTAGAAGAATTACAATATTATATATTTCACTACATTTCTCAAAAATGATTTTATTTAGCTATATTTAATTACCTTTTCAATGGCGTATTTCTGTTCGTTTCGGTGTAAAATAGTGTCACATCGAAAACTAACAACTCATTGAATCTATTCTAGAGATTTCCAATCAACTTTCATTAGTTTTTAATCCAGTTTTCACCTGTCCAATCTCAGCATTGTGAATAAACCAAAAAAAGGCCACTGCCGCTAGATTAGTTTTGGGCGAATTATTAACTCACGGAAAAGTGAATCCTCTCTGTTCAATTTGAAGTCCATAAATATTTACCATTGCCAAATATAAACTCAACAACTTTTTAATTCGTTCAGACCTGATAAGATTTCAGTGTTGCATCACTAAGCAATATGCAGTATTTCATTTAAATACTCAGTGAATGGAAATGGTCGTTACAATTTTCTATGTATAATTATTATTTAAGATTTTTAATAGTTTGAATATTATACTATACAAGATATTATGTATATTATACACACTTAATATAGAAAATGTATAACGAACATATATCATCTAAACTCATTTATTAATTTATATCAATATACATATTGATATTATTGATGATTCAGTATTTGAATACAAATAGTTTAGATAGCGTTATTCAAAATAAATTAGTATTCAATTGTAAAAAAAGTGATATAAACTTACAGTTTATGACAGTTGATTGAAGATGAATAAAAATTACTGTACCATTTTTAAATTTGCTTTGAAGTTTTTTTGATATATTGCTACATTTATGGAGTATAATTTTGATCTTTGAAGTGTTTTTCATACACCACACTTCGGAATTATTTATTACACTTTTTTAGTACTTCTGAATACTTTCTTTATAATATTATGTATTGTGAATATATTTATATAATTATGAATTACTTTGTATCTCTTAATATAATTATGTATTACTTTGTATCTCTTAATATCATTATGAATTACTTTGTATCTCTTAATATCATTATGTATTACTTTGTATCTCTTAATATAATTATGTATTACTTTGTATCTCTTAATATCATTATGAATTACTTTGTATCTCTTAATATCATTATGTATTACTTTGTATCTCTTAATATAATTATGTATTACTTTGTATCTCTTAATATCATTATGAATTACTTTGTATCTCTTAATATCATTATGTATTACTTTGTATCTCTTAATATAATTATGTATTACTTTGTATCTCTTAATATCATTATGAATTACTTTGTATCTCTTAATATCATTATGTATTACTTTGTATCTCTTAATATAATTATGTATTACTTTGTATCTCTTAATATCATTATGTATTACTTTGTATCTCTTAATATCATTATGAATTACTTTGTATCTCTTAATATCATTATGTATTACTAATTTGTATCTCTTAATATCATTATGAATTACTTTGTATCTCTTAATATCATTATGAATTACTTTGTATCTCTTAATAACATTATGAATTACTTTGTATCTCTTAATATCATTATGTATTACTTTGTATCTCTTAATATCATTATGTATTACTTTGTATCTCTTAATATCATTATGAATTACTTTGTATCTCTTAATATCATTATGAATTACTTTGTATCTCCTAATATCATTATGTATTACTTTGTATCTCTTAATATCATTATGAGTTACTTTGTATCTCTGAATTTCTTTATACCTTGCACTAATTCATATCATTGCTATAATTTCATATTTCGTATCATATGATAATGGAAGGATTGTTCAATATAAAGATTATGTAATCACTTTTAATGTAATAAGCAAGAATGATTATTAATAATTCTACTTGAGAATTATTACACATAAGAGCCAAAATGATAGTGTACTTACCGCAGTTCTATTACATTGCTCTCAATACAAATAATCATCAGCAAGGAACAAATAGAGTCAGTTGTAATCGATCAACTAGTTTGATAATTAATATGAACTCAGATACAAAGTTTCTATAATTGAGTTTGAAATATTATGAGTTGATGGTTAATTGTTTTGATTGCTTGGTACGTAAAGTTAATATGTGCTTCATAAATTGCATTGTTAAACCAAGGAAAAAATGAATTATTCAATTTTGGTATTTGTATTTGATGAATGGAGCAAAATATTTAAATTTAATAAACTATCCAGGCAGTGAAAGAATATCATCATTATTTTCATTGTTTTTATCCTCAAACATACATTGTAAAAAGTTTTCAAATTATGGCTACAGCAGTACCAAAGGATAAAAATTATATTGGGGCCGTAAAAGATTATTCGGGTCCACTCCTTATCTAGCTACTGTGGCCCAACTATTATACTATCTCTCTTTATGTATTATACTATCTCTCTGTATGTATTATACTATCTCTCTGTATGTATTATACTCTCTCTCTCTGTATGTATTATACTATCTCTCTGTATGTATTATACTATCTCTCTGTATGTATTATACTATCTCTCTGTATGTATTATACTATCTCTCTGTATGTATTATACTATCTCTCTGTATGTATTATACTATCTCTCTGTATGTATTATAC
>CANNZV010000549.1:258782-519480 GCA_947561585.1 Caprella mutica
GTATTATACTCTCTCTCTCTGTATGTATTATACTCTCTCTCTGTATGTATTATACTATCTCTCTCTCTGTATGTATTATACTATCTCTCTGTATGTATTATACTCTCTCTGTGTGTGTATTAAACTATTCTATTTTCCTAAATACATTTATTATATCAATTTTAAATAAATTAGCTATAAAACTAGAAATTGATACGTTGGAACTACTCTATAGTGAACTCCAACTAGTTCACTATAGAGAGTTTACTCCACTGTGGTGTTTTCTTGGCAGACTATACAAAATATTAAAAATAAATCATTATAGAGGAGCTCAGACCTCTAAAAATTACGATGTTTCACTACCAATGACTTATCTTATGCTAAATAAAGAAATATTTGAATTTGAACTCTTTATTGGAAATATTAAAAAGATTAAATACATGAAATAATATGGATTACATAGTATAAAGCATTTACACAATTATATTTACAAATTTTTGCTATAAATTAAGTAAACTAAACAATAATTAAAATTCGAACATATACGAAGTTTCATAGAGAAGCTTTTTAATGTAATTACCATCAGAGACAATAATGCACGATTTGCCAATTAAAAACCCCTATACTCTGGGTTAAATCACGTAAAATGATAATGGTATTTAATTTTTAAATATTGACGAACATGAGTTGTTGCTCACATATATTTATAGAGAGTATTATCTCAATATACTAATGTGCTCAAAGTATAAAAGCATTATAGTTAATTTTACGTGTTCTTTCATTATTCCATCCGCTATAATTTCAGTACTAATTTACTTATAAATAAATATGGTAATTATATGACACTTAAAAACCCTACGTTTTATTTAATCACCGTACACTACCCAATCATCGATGACAGATTTTCCGAAATTTTCTAAAATCATAATTTGAAAATTAATCTACTCAAATTGCTGAAACCTCAAGATTTTCATTGTATATGACATATAAAAATATCAGTGAAAAGAACGCAACATAATTTGTTCTACTTTGCTTAATATCATTTTGATAAAGCGGGCCTCTGGAACCCGGATATCTGGAAATAACTTATAGGAATAATAGCTATTTTTCAAAGTACAGCGCTTGAACTTCACCAAAGTTCTAGATTTACGCATGGTAATAAAATTTTATAAAAATAAATATAAGCAAAATATGTTTCATTAATTTCATTGATTTTGCTTAAATAGGTCTTAAACTGTAAAAATGCCGAATTTCGAGCTGCTTGAGTCAATATTTAATAGTAGAAAGTAGGGTAAACTCCTAGTTTAGTTGACCCTTGGATAGGGTCAACTAAACTAGGAAGCAGGTATATAAATCCTATATTAAAAAATAAGTTCATATTATTTTATATTAGGACAGCTGTAAAATAACTATTATGTTTTTTACAATTGAAAATGAAATGAAAATAGAATATTATTTGAATGTAATATGTATCTATAATACCGATCAACTATTCAAGAGAATGTCTTATGGAAACATATTGGGAAAATGACAACTGAAGTTAAATTGACCAAATCTTGTAAATAATAATAGTCTTGGTAACGGATCCTCAATCTCAATAAATATATGTAAAGTATGATTTAAATATTAATATCCCTTTATATTATATTCCCGCTTCCTAGTTTAGTTGACCCTATCCAAGGGCCAACTAAACTAGGTGTTTACCGAAAGTTGTAATTCCTCCGGAACAAACCTCTCAGGCACTCTGGTCGTTCCAGTTTTAAATCTGAAAATCTGTCTGTTGGTTGGTTAGCTAGTATGTTGGTTGAGAGAAAAATATTACGATTTAATATTTAAAATACTATTTAATTCTATCACCAAAATAATTGATATCTGGATAACAGAAATCCGGCTAGGTTAATATAAATCCGTATATCAGAGAATCCTAGTAATAGAAAAATATCAAATCCACATATCGATTAAATCCCGGAAAATTAAATCCGATGCAAAAAATCTGGAAAATAATTCAATCAGAACTTCTGTGATATATCCATAAGGTAAAAAATATAATCAACAGATCTTACTTCAGTGTTTGTACAGCAGTCGGTAGAGTTTTATTCCTATTTCTTCGGCGCCCCATTACAAATTCTATTTTGGCGCTGTGGTCTAATCCTCATCATAAATTCAAAGAAAAATATCAGCAACAGCGTGAGTGTTCTCTGTACTCACCTCAGTGCGAGGTAATCTCTCTCACAAAAAGAAACAATTTCACCTAATCGAATAGAGAGTGTCAGTGATTGCGTACGTTGATTTGAACTGAACTGTACATGGACCTGAGAACCTGTAGGAAAATCTGCTCCGATGAATAGTGATGTTGTAGAATCTGAAAATAAGGTTTAATGAAACTGAGGTATTTGTAATTATATACAATTCTATTTCACAAAAAAGGAGTCATCTCATAAGATTCATTTTGGTTTATTTCGTTGTTATGAATGTTACAAATAAATAGGCTATTGTTATAATTATTCATAACTAAAAATGAATTCTAATTTATGTTCCATTCTATCTTTACCATTTCTATTGTTTATTAAACAGCAGATGCGAATCAATTTCACATACAAAAGAATGAAGAAGAAATCTCTAATATTATACAGTATTCGCTTTAAAAAAATAGAATGGTATACTCCAAGAATATTTCAGACAGAAGATTTAATATTTTAAATTCTCTCATTTCGCACCTTTTCTTTTCCGTACAGGACCATACTACGTTTCACGAAAGTGCTATTCCATATATTTTGTATGGGATATAAATAGTTCAGCAGCTCTCCTGTGTTCAACTTATACCGACCACTCGAGTCAGATAACACATGAGCAATAAAAAAGACATAGGTGGATAATATATGGTCTATATATCTCTCGTATCGTACACGTACATTACAAAATAAGTCTTTGGCTGTGACTTATCTAACACCGAATGTACGGAGAAGATATCGATGTGCTAGACCTGTCCAGACGATCCTGGAAATTTGTTCTGTTCTGTTCATGTACATATACTATATACGCACGTTCACGTATATATCAGTGTTTCAAATAATAGGGACGTTTGTGGATCGTTATATAGAAAAGTGTGAAATATTTTGTCTCAGTATCTTTTAAATGTAATTTGAAAATATTTATTCAAAATTATACTTTTTCAAAGATATTTTTGAATAAAAAAATATTTTTGTTCAAAATTTATTTGTTCAAAAAAAATTTCGTTCAAAAAAAGATTCGTTCAGAAATAATAATTATAAGACTTTTATGCTGAAATAACTTCTTTATTCAATAATCTTTGAATATTGCTAACAAAATATTTTCTTTTGATAGTTTTTCTGTCGAAGTTCACAATAACTTTTTCTGGGAAAATTTATAATATTTGTTTGAGACGGCCATTTGATTAATTTAATGGATAACGACGAAAACTATTACCATATATGATCGAATATGTTCATATTATAATTTATTATTGAAATAGTTTTACCCATCCGATGACTAGATATATACTTCACGACAGTATATTTGCAAATGAAAATAATCGCGCAATATTTGTGAGAAATATCTGTAAAGCCTTTCGCATAAATAAATGGTAAAGAAATAAAAGAGTAGTTAATAAAAAGCTGCATTTATATGATTTTAAAACCTTTGATCAATTTTTCATTGTCATAGCTGAATACATTGACCACTGCAGAAAAAAAGGTGGACTGTTCAACTATCATTTTTGGTGATACCTTTCAATCTAACAGTTTTCCAATCTGCGGATTACAAAGCCATTCGTAGAAAATATTCAATGGTAACTCTGACCCTTTGATGTGAAACGTTTCAAAAAACAGTAAATATACTAACCATATTTTGAAGGACAATATGAATGACATCGTACATTTTAAATGCGTTTTAAGATTTCACAAATGGTCTATCTATTGAACCAATGTATGAGGATATTAATTGATCTAACACTTCTATACTGGACACAAGGAATCTATGCTAGTTTTTCAATTAGTGACCATTGAACTTTAAATCAAAGTTTTTTTCTCCTGTATTGGAAATATCATCAAGAATATATGATATATGGCAAAGTCCATCCTTTAACCCTGTATAGTTCTATAGTGATCATATTTTGTGACAAAATTCTATGTATGAAAACATGTTTTGCATAACGATAAATGTTTAATCTTCAGGAAATAATTATTGATACCGTGTTGAGAAATTTATATGAAATAATTATTTACCAAATTATACTCTACGAGTATACCTTCATTTTATTTTTTTCCTTCACTACTATAAATCTACGTCCAGTGATATCTCCACATTCATCGTTGCTTTTATACATTTCTATTGAAGTCGAGTGTAAGCAAGCAGTTGATGATCCGCGCCTAGCGTGTTATTTCGCTGGTAAGTCTCTCCCATGGGGACAAAAATGGAGGGTGAACCCGGTTACCGTGATGTAGCACGATGTGACTCTATCTACATGCATGAGGCTCTGACCTGAAACAAGAAGCTAGAAAGCCTACACCGATTCTATGAAGATCGGTATCCCAACATATGTACCTTTTTATTTATGGTGAAATATCTCTCATAAAACTCTCTTAGTGAACCTCTAAATTTTACCTGTTTATTTTCATATTTCCATTTAAAATTCGTTCATATTTCATAAGTTGATTAGTCTCTCAATTCTCCAATTTTCTAACATATTCTCTCGAGTCCTTTGTATTTGAGTTTTATGATAGGCTTTAGAACTGAGATTTGGAATACAATTCATATTCTATTTTAATATCAAATTAAATTTAGGTTATAATATTTTATATTGAAATTTGAAAAACTATTGTAATAAATATAATTATAATAATCATTCTATTTAAAATAATTGAAATGAAATTTTATAATTATTCTTAAGTTTTTCATCTACATCTGCAATCACTATATTTTTCTTATTCAGAACTTTTCCACAATAGAATTTTCTCAGGTTCTCGAAAAAAAGAACGGGTCTAGACATAAGGATGTGGAATATATGAAAGCCATCCTTCGTATAATAAAAAAACAGTTTTCTATTCCTTACAAGTACATATTCGAATATACTTTTTCCCATCCCCTTTTCCTCATTAGATTTTTTCAAGAGGCTTAGTTCATATTTCCATTAAATATTCCCACTGTGCATAATATTTTTATTTAAATAACATATAGGTATGATTGCTAAGATGATGGGACTAGATCCTAGAATATTGTGATTCAGAAATTTTCTGTTTTGTGTGTTTTATCATAATTTAGTTTTAAATATATTTCCACTGATGTCTTTGAACTTACCATTAGTGATTGATTTTATATCCAAACCAAATATATCCAAATGTTTTGAAATACAGTATTACAAGTCTATCGCCGTATTATCAGAACATATTGAAATTTCTATTAGCATTGGAATTAATTAAGTTTCTCTTGGAAATATTAAATTCATAAACTGAGAAAAATACAGTTTTCTTTGACTTTCTTCGACTTTTCATTCAGAAGTAGGTTCAGCTCTAATATTGTGTACAAGTGCTGTAAAATGTTAGTTATTCTTTCAAGTACTAGCGTTATTAGTTATTGATTGTATCCAAACCAAATATTAGTTGTCAGTTCATCACCAAAGAAGAAAGGTAGGTACCGTAGACTGAGTGTGTCTCTTTGTGGTGTAAAAACTCTCCTAAATACATTGGCAATTCTTTGCTCAACGCTCTGTAATAAATCTTCCTTTGAATTACGGCAAAATGTGAGAAAAACCTTTCACGGAATAAGAAAATGCAAATGTAACTCACCTTTGAATACAAATACACTTTGCTTCTTCTTACGATGAGATTAGTATTCCTGTCATGTAAATTATCAATACTGAATGTGCAATAGTGTTATACTCTCAATATTTTACTTGTTTTTGTAGCAAATGAATATTAGTTAGCATGAATTATTTCTGTTAGTTATATGAAATAACAAATTTATAAGAATTAGATTTATATTAGGATAAAGATCAAGATGAGATATAGACTTATAATTCACAAGTGAGGATACAATCCTTTCAAGTGATGATTTATTCATAAATGAAGATTGCTTCAAATATTAAGAATTTTTTGTTAAGTCCTCCCTAGCTGTTAATGGACGCATTTTCAGAGCTAGAATAAAGGCAACATGCTGAGAATTAGCTGACCTGATTTTCAACGTCCTATTCTGCTTCTTATGTTCGCACTAATGGAAGTAATTTTTCACTATGGAAAATCCTTCCTTTATTGCCTGTTTTTATCAATAATTTTTCTATCTTTCTTGACTTTCAGCTAACAGGCCACAGTTTTTTCCTCCATTACTTGGATAATATAAACGGATATAAATTGACTTTTGTTATTTAGGCTTTAATAATTAGTAGCTCGTTTCATTGCTAGTTTTAATTAATTAATATCTATATGAATTTACTTCAGCACATTGACCCAAACAATATGACCCTATTTAAACTGAAATTGAATTCAGCAGGTGAACATTATTTCTGGCAACGTGAAGTTGCATGAAGGATACAACTAATCGGTCTTATTTAAAGTGGTACATTACAACGTGAAGATGAAAATGCGAATACTAATATTATTATTTAGTTTTTAAACTGGCGTGTCAGTTTTATATTATATACTGTAAATTCATCTTTTAAAAACAAAATATAAATAGATTACATAGTTAGTTAATTCTTGGTATATAACTATATGCTATATAATACTAAGCAGTAATCGTAAAATACAGAAAACAAGGAAAGTTCAATAGAAAGCAGTGAATGGATCTATCAATATCTATTTTACTGTAACTATAGTGTACTTCCCTTTGAAAATAACAGTTTTCAATTATATTTATATTAGTGTAACTGAACAATCCTCTCATGGCATACCAATGCTTACAATGCTTATTATGTTAATTCAATACTTTATTATAATGATTGATTCAGATTTTAGCTGTAAATGGAATATAAAGTAATGGATACTATTGATATTTTTGATATATTCTTACTTTTTTAGATCACATTGATCGGGAAAATCTACATTTACAGAATTTTCGATTATTAAAATGCAGAATGGTCAGTTCTTTGACGATCAACATGGACAGTACGGGTTATAAAAGATTCCTTTCTAGATATTCCAATCTCTAGACCCATATCAAATTGACTGTATTTTGACATATTATTCATGTTTGTGGAAATAAAGGCTATGTGAAATTCCCATTTCGGTATCATTTTGGAATCTAGATAGAAACATCCAATATGAAACACAATCAAGAAATATAGATATAATGTTTGGCGGGTGTCTATATCGAATATTTGGGTTCGATATTCGGAAATATTCACCGACTGAATTCCAATAACAGGAGAAGATTTTTCTATGAAAATCTGTTTTCTCTCGAACTCTTCTGGTTTCTATTAAAAATACCTATGTATTATAATATGAACTCTCTTTATGTTTGTAACATATTTTTCACATATATAAATGCTCCCTATAGTTCATTCACATTGAAGAACATTTAAAAAAACATTTTATCTGCAGTATTATAGTTACAAAAATCAAGTTACAAATAATTTAAAAGGAGCATTCTTAACAATTTTGTTAATATAAAAGCATTTCATATTTGAGCTGTATTAAGTACTTTAATTATTCTAATAACACTAGCAATATTCTTTTGAGACCCAGGAAATGAAAAAGGGGATACGTATAATAGCATAATTCATATAAAATTGTAAGATTTATTGCCCTCGCAGTCGTGCAGCTGCTACACAAAAATGTCAAGTGTTCTCTCGTAAAGTGTCTCTGGGCCCAGTGCCAGCCTTGCAGAGGATATTCCACACTGCTTATCAACTTAAGTCATTGGCCAATTTGAGTATCACAAAGTGCTACTTTAACAGTAGTACATTGGCTATCGTAAAGATTAAATATGTTAGACTACATTGCATATTCATCACACGGAATATAAGTTTCAGAGATGTGACACTAATTTTACAATCCTCTTGTAGGAATTAGCATCAGATTAGCGATGATAAAAGAAGCAATTTAATGAATTTTGTATATTTGGATAAAGTAATGCTTGAACAACGTGTGAATTGATTGATTTGTATATTATGATTGATTTAATCATTTAATTTAAACTATTATAAATCATCCGTATTCAAAATAGCTGTATAAATAGACTTATCTGGCTACAAGAATATTGATACCCGGAAAAATTATTTCATTTCCAACCTAGGGTAAGTTCTTAATTATCGGTCAGTTCAACATTTTCGGACACGTAGGAAAAATAGATATAATAATCATTATTTATTTTTTATTTTTATTGGTATCCATGATACCTGCAGGTATCATGGATACCAATTAAGATAAAAATTAAATAATGATTATTATATCTATTTTTCTTACGTGTCCGAAAATGTTGAACCGACCGATAATTAAGAATTTGCCCTAATTATATTATTCAGTAAAGTATACATTTTGTCACTATTGAACCATGCCGGGAAGGGGGAGGGAAGCCGTCCTCTACTCGGAAAAAACAATAAGCATTTATTTCATCACAATACTATAGGTTAATGTCCTGATAGCATTATAATGGTGGCAATGTTCCAGGTGAGTTGGTAATTATCCGGTAACGATTTTATCAAGTAGTTTTAATTTAAGTCTCAAGCGTAAGCTTCAATTTCCTGAGATTCAATTCGCGCCAACACCCTGTCGCGCCAACTTTTTTCCTGAGTTCACTATGAGGTTTTTTAATAATATTTATGTACTTGTACCTTACTTTAATCTATTGATATAGTGTTTATTTCAAAATTGTGATGGGACAATATTTCCCACCATTCGTGTACATCACAGACTATTGGGACAATGTATCCCAATAGAATATAAATGTTACTAGTGGGATATATTAGCACATTCGGAGGGAAAGAGGGACAGCTCATTGAATGTGTTCATACCCATTAATTCGCATTGTTTGTGTATGTGATACATATTAAAGATTATTTCGATATTAATATAGTAGTTTCTGTTGTTTATTTATTTATTTTAAACATCTCTAATATTTAAATCAAATCGTGTAGTACCTTCATAATCTTATTAAATTTGTGATAAAAACTGGGATATTTATCGTGAAAAGGTTTACATAAAGCATATAGAAATATTCAAGTAAAAACAATCATCTATAACTAAATAGATTACAATATGGATAAATGATATTAATAATTTCCCATTATAATATTTTGTGGCTTTTATGATTGTTAGAATTTAAATAACATACATGACATAACAATTTAATACAGGGTTACACTATATTTATGTTTATTATCTGGAAATAAGTGAATTCAAAAAGGACCTTAACTCAAAAAATGATGAAAATAGCAATTTGGCATAAATTTTAATATCGATCGACAGAATAAACATTTTTATATTAGAACTTTATGATAACATATGGCAACTGAAAGTTAAATATACTGATGAAGATTAGGACTATACAAAGAGAGTCAAAGATGAACAAAAAAATGCATTCAATACCACATAACAAAGAAAATATCCTTCAAATTACAACATCAATAGTAAGGTTGATGGCTGTTAGTCTTAACTTTTGAGCATTCTAAAATGATTCAGGTACTCATTGTTTCCTGAATATATTTGAGAAGGATGGTTCACTTCTTGCTTCCGCTGACAAACCATTCCAGGTTTTGACTCCCTTAAAAAGTATTGAGTATTGTGTTTTAGTTATTCTGTATCTGGGCAATATATTTGTAATATATATTATTTAATAGATAGCAGATAATATGTTATCACTACATAAAATCATTTCCTATCAATAAAATTATTCATCACTATAAATTCATAAAATATCACCAATAAATATATATTTTCATAAAATCTTTATTCAAATATATAAAATATATCCACCCTCTCCATCACTCACGTCACATATTCCATGCAAGCTCAATCAATTTCAATGAATCATTCACCTCTACATAATAGCTTGAACATCATAAGCCATGCAACACATGTAGCACAGAATAGTTATGACCTCTTCTGTGAGTAACAGTTACCATTGAAATATGTTTTAATTAATCATATATGAATTGTTTGTGATTCCAAATTTGTGGAACGGTGGAAGAAAAATTAGTGAATTCCATTTTAGGAGAAGAATCGTAAATTTTGTTTAATTTGTTTCATGAATGAAAATAAGAAAGTCTCTAATGACATTCAAAATCACTAAATATATATATATATCTATTTTTCCTATAGATATCAAATTAGTGGTTCTAGGAAAACTCGATCTTGGAAAACTCTGTCTAGGAAAACTCGGTCTCGGAAAACTCTGTCTCATATTGTAATGATTATATTTAAGAACAATAATAGAAAAAGTTGAAATTATGGATATTGTAACGTGTAGTGTATTTATTAAAGCGGATAACATCATTAACCATTATAAAATGATAGGCAACATTAGTAATTATGACATGTTACATATAACATTTATTTAACATAAGATTTGATGTTCTCCCTCCGAACCCCCCTGCCAGTACATTAAACAATCATATAGTGTGCAGTTCAACAAGCTAGCGGATACAACAAACTACAAAAATTAGACATGTATATTGAGAGCCCATTTATTTTCCAGACCGAAAATTCCGGCCACCAAAATTAGTATTAATTACAAATAAATTGATTGAAGATGATATCAAAACTTTAGTCTTGAGAATCTTGCTACCGTAAAATATGTATATAAGTATCTTACATTTTATTACATTATGTTATTTATTAAATTACATTATTATTACATCATTGTTGCATTCTAATTAATATGTAATTAAAATGTCTGTTTTTGCATATCTATTTCAAGTTTCGATAAACTATAAATAATTGTTCAAATATCCTCTAATTGGATTTATAATAATTTGCTTGTTTTCCCCTCCATTTCACAGTTTATCATCATGTAATTATGTAGTGGAGTAATCATATCAGTTCTCAAATAATTTGTAATCCACTAATTATAGATAATTGTTCAGCTATAATAATTACATATTATGAAATAATACTCTAAATATAATGTCATATTTATCGAATCAATAAAAAAAAAATTAAATATACAGGGTGATCCACAAAAAAGTGTACACAACTTTAAATACGTATATTTTAACAACTATTGAAGGTACAGTTTTTTGAAGTATAATTTTGTTTGTTGAACTTTTCTCCAATTACAGTTAAATTTTCATGAAGTGTTAATTGTTTTTGTGAATATAACGACTTATTAATTGATGGGTGGTGAAAATGGCCAGAAACCGGACAATGAAGTAAGTTCAAATATTAAAAATATCTTTGTTAGACAAAATTCTAATTAATAAAAACAGATTTATTTCTAGGTTCTAAGAATATTCTTATAACTCTTATAAAATACTCACAATCTGGAGAAAAGTGTTTAAGTATAAAAAAAATGGCACAAGCTTAAATCTGCTGAACAAAATTGATATTGTCTTCAGATCGTACCGTCTTCTTGCGACCTGAACGACCTTAGCTTTTAAAATTTGAACTTGTGCCTTCATTTTTGTACTGAATACTTTTCTCCAGATTGTCAATATTTTATAAAAAGAATAGTTATTTAAATATTCTTGAAACCTAGAAATAAATCTGTTTTCATTAATGGGTATTTTGTCTAATAATGATATTTTTAATGTTTGAACTTACTTCATTGTCAGGTTTCTTGCCATTTTCACCACCCATCATTTAAGTCGTTGTTATATTAACAAATATAAATTAAACTTTATGAAAATATAACTGTGAATGGGGAAGGGTTCAACTAACGAAATGATACTTGAAAGAAAATTTGAAGTTGAGTTCACTTTTTTGTGGGTCACCCTGTAAATTATATTAGTTGATGGAGATTACAAGAGGATGAATGAATCAAATTATTTAGTCAATTAATTAATGGAATTGAATGAATCCATGAGAACTCCTAATATTTAGAATGGTATCTTAATAAATACTGTTAATTTGAACTGATTTTAAGCTTGTATTTTATTTATTTTCCACCAGTTAATATAAATTGCTAATTTATATTTAAATTAACTTTTTATATAACTTAAAGAGGATAAACTAGATAGATAAGCTCTCTGTTGATCTTCTAACTTTTGAACTTTAATTCCTTCATATATTTGGTAAGTTTGAGCCATAAGGCTGTCCTGAGGAGAACGAACCATAATATTAAAACTTCTTGCCAGCCACTGTCGAAGATACCTCCCACAAAACAAAGAATAGATTCCCTTTAAAATAATTTGCGAGAAAAATGATACGAAATAAGCAGTTGAAGGTGGCGAGCCTATTCTATAAAAGGAATTTCAAGTTCGCCAAATTAGATTTGGCTAATCCACAATTTTTTTTATTTATAATGAAAATATTTTATTTATTTTCCTGCACGCTTTCCATAAGATTAAAATGTTTGCAATACATTAAAATAAACTGAAATTTTTATTTTGTATATTAGAAGAAGTTCTGAAATTTAAGGTGATTAGAAATAACAATACTTTAGGAATAAAACTAATATGAAATGAAGAGGAAGAGCAAGTTTTATTATTAATGCCATTGACAATTGATTATGGATGGGCTTTCTCTATCCATCTGTATAACGATAAACTGAAAGGCAAATACAATGGAGAACCAATCACAGATATTCGAGCTAAGTGTTTTAAGTCCAAAGGATGGTAGATATTTCGCTCACAGAAAAATGATCAGTTTGAGTAAGACTACTAAAATATGGAGTTATAGTATCGATTTTAAGTAGAGTTCACATAGGAAAAGGACATAAAGTTAGATGTGAATAATTATTTACACAAATTTACACTTTCTGCTTTCCTTTGAAATTTCTAAAATTTTCATTAGATATGCCTTCATTATTTGGATTAGCATTAAGAAAATTAATAAATCACCAAGTTTAATGATATATTATGTATTTCAATAATTATTGAAACAATTATGAAGATATATATATATTAGAATGAATTGTCCGTAAAACCACAAATAATTCAGTTATGCATATGTTTAGCACAATCTTGGTTTATCAATCATTAATCAAAAAAATATTAGTATGCTGTTGTATCTTCATTTTGGCTTCTCAATAAATGCCGTTCCATGACAAGTTTGAAGATTCCATTTAATATTAGTGGAATTAAAAATATATAAAATAGTTTACTTAAATTTTTCTACTACACTTAACAGTTATGCATGTATGAAATACTCTACCAAACTTATCATATATATCGTACACATCAATCAATTTTTTAGTACTATTTGGTGTGAGAGTTTGAGTTATTGCATGAATAAATTATTTTGCAGCATCGTGGCTTCAATTACGAATTCATGTTGCGTCTGTTCATTATTTTAAGGCAGCGAGTGACGGAGCGGCGACTGGTTTGTTGTTGCGACAACAAATTGCATGGGAACCAACTGGATGAGAAGTGAAAAAGTGATGTTACTTTCAGAAAGAATAAAACAAAGACGGGGACTTGATGCCATGAATTGGATTATTAGGCGACTTTTATTATGATGCAGCAAATATAGTTTAAACCTTCCTATTTTATTGAAATTAGTTTACAAAAAGGTTTACCCATTTAAATTATAGAGGTAACCATTCAGCAAACGCTCCAGTTACAGACAAGTACACAATAGCATCACAGTTGATATATTTTAATTACCTGATTTAATTAATAACTGCAACTGATATCATAACAAAGTTTGTCAATAAAATAATCACCCAATAGTTTAAATGAAGCGTCAAAATGGTCTCACACGTCATTTCAATCTAATATCTGAAATCTCTCCATCTTCCATCAATCCAATTTAATATCGAAGCACTTCCTAAATTGGGTATGTAAAAAGCTCTGCGCAGGTAAATATTGCGAGTGTGGAGCATTTCGGGGGATCCTTTGACATCTGTACCTGTCGGGAAATTGACTCTGACGAGTGTGATCAGATATTCTCAGGTGACAACTGCACTGACATCTCAGCAAAAATGGACAAGCTTTTCCTCCGCGTTGCTGATGCACGGACATGTAAATGAACCAGAGTACATAAATAATGTCACACTGAAATGAAAGAATGAGTTGTCGTATTCTTTTATTTTCTAATTTAGTCTATGGATTATAATGGTATGTATAGTGACTATAGTGACGAAGAATCTTTCTACTACTATATTAAGTAGTAAACTAGATGCTCCATTGGAGGAAAATATACTGTTTACAAATTATTATATTGCCTAATTCAATAATATATTTTTTTGCTATTATTTTCAACCTCCATATCAATACAAATCTTTAAATAATAATGACTATTGAATAATATACATATACATAGCGATAGATATAACAAAGCCATATATGGGGAACAATAAACTTATAAACATGGCTTGTATAAAAAATGGAAATACCATGCAGCTCGATCTTCCGTGGAATTCAGATTTGCGTGGGTTGAGCTCATTGAGCTCAACCCACAACGGCAGAGCTCATTGAGCTCTGCCGTTTTTTTCAGAGCCGTGGCATTGCAATTTGTTCAAAAATTCTATATTCCGACGATCACTCTCAGACAAATTTGACTTTCGGCATGACCTGTGGTAAGTTGAGGACTTTTACTTTCTCTTTCAAAGGGAATCATTACTTTTGAGACAGTAACTCATGAAATTGAAAGCAGATTCAGTTACGCTAGCGCCTGCCATATGGACACTTTCAATTTGGCTTATTTGAAAATCCGAGAGGTCAGCTATTTCAATAAACATGAAATTTTTTAAATAAACAAAGAAACATTAAAAACATGTTATAATACGTATAATGATTTTGATGATAAAATGTTAATTTTTTTCTAATCCCTCGATTTAATTACGCATGAAAATTGACAAAAATAAATATGATGAATATACAATAGACATATTGATGTTGAAAAATCCATGATCTCAAACAGTTTTGTATTTCTTCGACAGCTTATCTGTATTTAACATTCTTTTTAATTGGAAATGCTATGAAAAAAGCAAAATACTCGACTCGATTAGTTTGAAAATAAAATAGTGACTGTAAAACATTCTCCTGCTCTAGTTAAAAAAAATGCAGAGGTGTCATATTCACCCCACTACTAATACGCTTAAGGACATTTTTTACCAACAATTCTTAATAATAAGATACAACAATGAAACGGAATATAGTTTATCAGAAGAACTCTCTTTCTTTATACGCATCAGTGCCCTATAGATGTTGTTCATCAATAACAGCTACACCGTTCTATCTTGCACAGGCTCTGATAAATGGTGTAGCATCGGTAATGAAAGTCAGTTCTACATACCTGAGGATACATTCAAATATCCTCAAATTCAATAACATTTTGGTTTTCTAACTATCATAAAGCCAACTTCTTACTTAATCAGCATAGTGAACAATGATGTATTTACTTAGCAACATGTCTGTCATATGCGAGTCCATTCACTGCTCTCAATCTGTGTGTCATATTATTGGATCCTCGGTCTCAGATTGTGCAGAACAAACTTGCATTCAATGTTCACGAGAATACGAACCCATCAGTCGATCTACGAATCAAATCCAAACAATGAGTGAATCTGTCGACAGAGTTTGGTATGCGCTAGTTATTCAATCGAAACTCCAAACATTATTGATAGCACAGAATTTGATGGATAACGCTGGTACAATCATCATCCACCTCCTCTGCCGTTAGATCGTGTAAAGGCAAACATTGACCTTACTTTCCGTTGAGTTTCTGCAGTACATTTCATCTCCAGAGAGGTATATTCCTCAGCGCTTGAGAGATGGAAGTGACCTTCGTCATGTCCAGCTATGAGAGCTGTTGACTCAAGACTTTGAAGTTCTCTTCTGGTTGTATGATTTTACTGGAGGTGAGTGAACATATGAAATGGGAATTAGAGCATGTTAATATTAGGCAAATTTGAACACTGCATGCAAGCATTATAATTCTTAAATCGACACAATGTAATGTTAATATAATTTGAATCATTCCAAGAAAATTATGAAATATAATTATTACAAAACTCAACATGAAAAAATCTTCATCAGTTTCTGTTTCTTTTAATCATTGTTTTCCATCTAGATCTGAAACTAATTGTTACATATATTTGAAATTTGTCAAGGTTAATAATAGAACTGTTATATTGATGAATGTTTCATCGTGAATCATTGCATAGTGTTTGTTGTACATGATCATAAATCTTGACTATTGGGCTTAGGGAATCATTGTACCGTACAAGCTACAACATGTGTAAATTATGATATTATTGTCAATACAAATTGATATATTGCCGGATGAGAGAGACAAATGTAGTATAGATATTTGAGCTGAAATATACCATGCAATGCATGAAGATGAATATGACATGAAATACATGATGATTATAGAAAATTTACTATTATTATTTGTAAATTTAAATCTTCCAGTCTACAAAAGACAATTCAACGATCAAAATAGGAGAACTTTTGCTCATGTGTTATCTTGTTCATTTTGTCTGTTTAACTGAATCAACACCTCGAAACAGATGGAAGATTATCAGTAAAGCTCATATGTATTTTGTTTTTATTTTCTTAGTCTCCGTTTCAATTCGACATAAATGACATCTCATTTCTTGGCCGAGAGGGAAAGTATCATTATTATTTTAGCATTTCAATCTGCAGAAAGATTGAATTTTCAGAGATGGAATATGCAAAATTGAGAATGGGAATACGCTTTAAAGGGAATGACGCTCACTAGCTGTACATTTGAAACAGGTATATACAAATACCTTAAAGTACAATATATAGTGGCTTTCATTATATGATAATTGCATTTATATGATGAATAGTTTCATTAAATGATTTTTTTTCCACACGAAACTTTACAAATTACGGGGATTGCATTTCTGGCACCCACACAAAAATTTCTGGACAAATCAAGTTTAAACTCACATTTCCTAACTGAAATTGGTGTTATGTCAAAAAACGATGCGCAAGATTAAAACTCAAAATTAGTCATGAAATCTCAGGAGTTTTACATCAGTATAACACGAGCTAATAGAAATAAATCGAGGTTGTAAGTGACACAAATGTTGTTAAAGAAATTATAAGAAGGACTTATATAGAAGTGAAATGAATATTGAGAATTAGAATAATTAATAAATTGAAATACAGACCTATGACAGATTATTTATACAGTAGATGCTATTCAAATAAATATGTAATGAAAATTATTCTGCTTTCAATTATCTCTCCAGATCCTCTATTGTCAATTAAATGAGCAACAAAAAGAGTCCCAGAAAATGTCGAGAATGGAAGCCAAACTGGACCCAAGAGATATGCGGTCACAGACGGCGTCTCCATGTAGTACTGATATAATTTCTCGGCAATGCAGAAGCAAGATCTACGATGTACAAAATAATTATAGTTTATGCCAATTAGCATGGGTATTATAGTCTACAAAATGGTTACTCTAGCAAGGAAAGAAAATTGCGTCTGCAAATAGGACAATTAATTACAAAAATAGAAACTTGTGACTTGCACACAGTTTACAGGAAACGAATTTTTGTTTGCAAATAGGACGCACAGTTTCTTGATTGGATTTTATCTCTGAAGATGGGATAAGAAATGCCGAATAAAATTAAATGTTCCTTTTCTTGTTATGTAATTATATGATCACAAAATATTTATATTTTTACTATAGATGAAAAGATAAATGGGTAAATATTAAAGATAAATATTAAATATTACTCAATATGACATACAATTTACTGGTATTTTATCCTTTATAATAGCTTTGTTATTACCAATAGTTTTTAAAATAATTGTATTTCGCGTTGCTGCTAACAACAGAGCCCCATAAAGTTGGTGTGTCTGCAGCTCAGCCTTAGGCCACTTCAATCTATTGAAAAGTCGCCAGAGTTTTCTTCAGTTAAAACGAAGTATAGAAGAAATAATATTTGAAGAGAAACGAACAATTGTTTTTTTTTGCTCCAGAAAGGTAATTCAAAAACGGTGAAGGAATATTTCTGTTTTTTTTTCTTTAGTTGATGTTCTTTATTAAGATGTCACGATGTATGATGAATTTTAATTTAGAGAACGCTTCTGATAATATACTCCTCTTTTAGAACATTTAATTCGAATTAAAAAATTGTACCTTTTTAGGTACAATTTTGTTAGAATTAATATAAATTATATTTATATAGGGAAGCCAATTAAATGATATGGAAAGTAGAGACAGCATTATAGCTATGACGTCATTAAAACAAATGGAAGTGAGAGCATTAGAAAGCTATTTTGTGCCCCATTAGGCAGTTTATTTTGTCTCTGTAGTCGATTATAGATTTTTGATGTTCGCCTAGGGAGCAATGTTGATATTACCGAGGAATCTGCAGTTATAAGAACATAGAGAACAATTCCATCCTCTATGTCGAATATCCAGATTGTTTTCGCCTGCAGTGAGACTGGAAAATTACTCCAAACGGGTCTTCTATTACGACCTAAATGGAATACTTCAGGTGAACATATAAATATATATAAAATTTAATGTAATTATTTATCTTTATTGGTGAATGCATATATAAAATCATTCTTTTCTTTCCATTTATTCTATTGTACCATTTGCATGATATATATTGTATAATATATTTTTCAATAATTATAATTTATATCAATTTATTCATATCATTTTACATCAAATTTCCTTTCGAATTCAATATCGCTGATAATAAATTGTTATGGTGGTTGGCTATCAAAACAACAATGGACTGCAATCAAAACAATTAAACTGCATTTGATATAATTATCGAATATTATCATTGTAAGATTTATAAGAGAAGGAAAATGAAAACAAAACAAATCTAAGATTGTAACAAATTGATTGTTAATGAAACTCTTTTCATCTCTCATTTATAACAAATGTTACAACAGTAATAACTATCAATTATTTCGATGGTAATTTTTTTAGTTATTGTCCTTGTAGTTATTTATTTTTGGCGTACTGAATTCGATAGGAAATATAAAACATTCTTCCATAAAAATCACCACTTCAATATTAGAACTATATTGCATGCTTCTCTTACAATGATCTGCAGTTGTTATGTTGAAGAAAAAAAAACTGAATTTGAACTTAAAGTGTATTAATACCTTAATTCAATATTGATTCATCACAAAACTATTTTACACATGTAAATAACGATATATAGCTATCATTTAGCTTTCAAATATTTCTCTGTAGTGCAGTTGAATACAATATTGTTAGCATAAAAGTTTCGGGTATTGGACACAATGCAGAAAAGGGTTAACAAGAATTCTTTTTGAAGTAAAATTTCTCGTCGAATTTGGCGAAGTCTTAGAGTTGAAAGTCGTCATTTTTGAATAATAGTCCCTAAAATATTAGGATAAAGAATAATCCGTTTAATCCCTAATTATGGAAGGGAAAGTTCATTTAAGTTTTTATGAGCGTATGAATCTGTCGTATTTTAGAATTCATGCCAGCGTAAAGTGCAGGGATCACGAATTGGAAGATTATTTCTGTTTAGATTAAATTTGTATTGAAAAAATTATATATATATATTTATAAATATACTAGGAATTATCGGTACTTGATTGGAAACGGTTGCTCCAAATATTTTGCATTGACCATTTGTAGTAATGAGTAAATTTTGTTTCTATTTCTCATATATCTTGGTTGGGTTTTCTTGTTTTCTGTACTTGCTATTTTCTATAATGAAAAAAACAAGTGCAGTACTATGTGAATTCTGAATTACTTGGCAGTCAATAATCAATAGGATTGATTACACTGTTCTGTTTCGAAAAGCGCTTCTGGGACATGATACACGTATCAAGATCTGTTTTTAAACTGAATCTGCAAATTCTGCATATCATAGGTCAAATTTTTTTTGAATAAGCACATGTTGAAAACTAGAAAACGTTGAGATCAAACACAGAATGGGAAATTTTATTGAATACTTCACAAAATGTTTTCAATTTATTGCTTAATATTTAACATCACAAGACTAAAAAGGACTTAATAAACTAGCTATGAATGAATGGTCTTTTCAGAGACTTCCATTTGTGTTGAACATAATGCAATTCCAGTACTCATGTACTCATGTCAACAAAATTACAACCCATCGACTTAGAAATCGTGATCCTGGTCTTAATCGGGATTTTTTTTTGAAAATTCTCCATTAACCCATAAACAATCTTCATATTATACTGAAAACTTATTTGATTGCATACAGCGTGTACTGTGACTGACTTCAAGGACATGTAGCCAAGCAGAGACTTCACTGAATTCAAACTATCAATTAAAGTAATATCTTTCATTAGCTCTCTCATTTTAGGACCATCAAATATACCTGCTTTCAGCTCATCCATGGATTTTTGTTTGAAATTTTCACAGAGAAAAAGAAACCTACAACCATCCCTATGTAATGATTTTATATAGTTTCTTTTCATTAAATAAAAATCAAAAGTGAATGAGTAGGAGAGGAAGGATTATTTATTTGGATCGACGAAAGGGGGAGACAAACCGTTGAGTGATCCGGGATCCAATCTTTGTTTTACTGATCATTCTTGTCTAACAAAATGCTGGTTCAATGATTTACTTCAATTTTCAGTTTGATACTCCAAATGCGCGTCGCAATATTGCATTAATTGCGATTTTTAGCCACAGAAAATTCTTTCACTGCTTAGAAAACACTAAACGTTGATCAATATATTCACGCTTTGAAGACTCATCAATAAATATTAAAGGAGTTTTGATTACTCAATGAATTGATTCATTGATATTGTGTCAATTAATTGATAATTGATATCAATGTCCCCCACACATGGTCAATATTTTCATCAATTCATTGACGCCAATAAATTGAAATCAATTAATTGACGTAAAAATAGACCGTGTGTGGGTGGCTTGTTAAATTAAGTACCTAGTGTACTAGTGTTAGTTTACTTTGAAAGTAGACTACGCAGTACTTATTTTTCTTTTTGCAGCAGGCAAGTTCTGTGATTTTGGCCTTCTATAACCTCTAATGTATTATGGGGTGTATTTAGTGTTGTTGTGCTGCCATATATCTCAGGAGTGGTTGTGACCGCTCCTGGTTGTTCTGGTTGACCGGCTGTAAAAAACTGTTCTGGAGGTCGAATAAGAGTCCTGCGAGCTTGCAACTGAGATGCTATTACAATATCATATACATTCTCTATAATATTTATTTAAAATCATCCTTATTATTAAATGTAACATAATTGAATTATTTAAGATTTATGGGATGTTTATTCATTTCATAGCGAATGTGATAAGAAAATAATGCAATTGATATATTAATAATAAGTCTTAATTATTATCAGTATAGATAATTATTATTTTCCATATCGAGAGGGTTGTCATGCGAAAAATAAGCTATTAATAAATATTTTTCATTCCAAGTAAAGAACTTACATCTGCATCGGAATTGCATATGGCTTATAACATAAAATTTCAAATTATCGAAAGTTATGTGTGTAACATATAAAACTAGATTACGTGCACTCGGTAAAGCGCATACCTTCGCCACCGCTTATCCGTTTGCTACCAAAATCTGATAAACTGGTGACTGAATAGTAATCAATTGATCCACCAAGTTACATGCAATATGGTTCAATACTTTTTGAGTTATTGAGTTATAAATGACACCTTGACCTTTGACCAGATCGCTCCCAAAATTTACCAGATGGTTCGTGGGCATTGTCCTATCATCCCATCAAATTTCAGACAATTTGGTTCAATACTTTTAGAGTTACTGAGTTATAAATGGCCTTGACCTTGATCTTTGACCATTGACCAGATTGCTCCCGAAATCTAACAAAATGGTTCCTGTATATTGACCAATCATCCCACCAAGTTTCATGCAATATGGTTCTATACTTTTTGAGTTATAAATGACCATGACCTTGACCTTTGATCACGTTACTCCCAAAACTCAACCAGCAGGTCACTGGACATCGACCAATTGTTTCAAATTTCAGGCAATTTGGTAAAACAATTTTTCAGTTAAGCGAATAGCAAGATGCTAAATAAATAAATAAATAAATGCCGTCAATAATATAACTTTCCTGGATTCCGCGAAGGTAATTAAAGGACTCCAATTAGTCTTCAATGTGCCCAGCATACCCAACTATAAAGCTAAAGATAATATACAGAAAGCAAATGAAAGATAATCGAAGTTGGCTAATAAAGATTATCGTCCCCAATGAGCAAATATATTCATTATGTAATAAGGATGGAATTTAACTGTCGTTAGCCAAATTAGTTCCGGATTCCTTAGAATCTATTTTTAGCAAGTAGGGAGGTTTTATCTGTCCCTCATGGATTTGCTATTCCGTGATTAAACATTTAGGTTTCTGATTTGGATGCTTTGAGGGTGTGATGTCTTATAATTTATGTCTTTTGAGGGAACCTTTTTTCATTCTTTCAGAAAGGAAGAATGTGATTTAGGAGTAAAAGCTCATCTATCACATATGCATGTTCTTTAAGCTCTATGTTTACTTTTTCACGTTTCATGATTTTAGATGAAAAGAAATCATAAATAAATCATATCAATGATAATTCGGAGTCAAAACAGATACATCTCCCTAACAGTGGGGATGATGGGGAGACTTCTATAAAAAATGGTGGGAATACGTATTGCTCTAAATATGATACGTAGCCTGTAGAAAATGATAGGGAAAATACTCTAAATATGATGTGGACACTATACTCTAAAAATGATGGGTAGAATACTTTAAAACTGATAGGAAGACTGCTTTCAAAAGACTACTCTAAAATCAATGCTGTGTAATTTAATCTTAAACTTTAAATTGATTTTCTCGTAAATTTTATACTCTTAAACGTAGTACTTTCTTTAATTATCAAAAAAATATTACTTTAAAACCATCTTTTCCTTTTCTTCAAATCACTTATTATTAGGATCTATATAATATTCATATACGTTTTATCATCGTCAAAATGGCCCATTTATATGGTGCGATATATTCTTATGATACTATTTCCTGACAGAGTAAATGCAATAAATCTCCCTTTTAATCTTCCTGTTGGTAAATATTTCACACCAAGGTAAATAAATTTCTAAATTTAGGGCTCAATATTCTGGCACTTGATGGCAATGAAGCTGGTGAAAATTTACATCATTTCCCATAGAATATCCCTTGGGAATATCCCCTCAGCAGGAAATTCATTTGCCCAAATATTGATAATCGGTTGGGAATATGATGCATGGTGATAAAATTTGAATAAACTGATGTACGTCCAGAAGTTTGATAGAGTTTCAAAATCATACGTGCTATTTCTATTTTTCATTGTCATACAAGTTTGAAGAATTTGTAATCGGATGATGAATCGATTAGAAATATGCAAAATATCTAAATTTATGATATTATAAACATTGGGAATTTTTCTCAGAGGTTTCTCACGGAAAACAATAGATTATTCAGTATTTTTACAGTAAAATGAACTATGAATAGATTATTTGTCGAATAAAGTCGGAAAAAAGTTCTTAAAGAATAAAGTTCATATTTTCAAACTCGAAATATGACATTTGTTATATACCGTCAACAATCTTATTTTCAGTTTATCTGTTCAATATAATAACAATTCGAACAATCTTTTAATGATGATTTTTACGTGAATTCGTTGCCATATGATATGCAATATATACTATACACTCTGACGGCCATGAACAGCTAGATTACTCGAAACCGAGAAAATGGTAACCAACTTCTGATATTTTCCCCAATATCGGAGGAAGCAGTTTAGTATTGGCGGGGAGTGCTCGTTAGTGCTTGCTGTGTATTGATAAAAGATAATATTGTAATGCTGGTGCAAGAAATCTAGAGCGAGAACAAAGCAATTTATTCTTCGTAAGGAAATAAGTAATAACATCTCGTGAGATGTCCAGTTAAGTAAAGATACGTTATCTCAAAAGTACTATATCAGTAAATGATTCAAGAAAAGTTCAATAACTGTTAACTAGTTTATTCTGTGACTTTTTATGTTTAACATATTATTGATATGATTGATTCATTATCCTAGCAGGCAGGAAAATATGCCTAATTAAATATTTAGAGGTTCTACTTTCCACCTCCCAGTAATTAATGAGTGAATGTGGATGTGGCTTTAATAGAGAAATTTAGTATTTATTATTTAATACAGAAATATAACCACTTTTTCATGATTGAGATTTAATACAATATATGACAAATTTCAACCCTCCGCCAACCTTAAAGTAATTCAGCATTAATAAGGTTGTAATACAAACATTTACTAATAATAATTAGGTAGACGAACGTTGATTACATAGCAATACAAAAAAAGTCATTCGCGAGATGGTATAAAATTAATTAACGGTCAAAATGTTTAATTAATTATTTCTTTGTTTAATTACAGACAGCTTTTGTTCATGAAAGCTGAATTAATTTTTGAGTTCACAGGAGCAAGTAAATATATAGTTTATCTATTATTTCATGTTATTACTTAAAAATTATGTTTAAAAAAAATACTAATTATTTGAGAGAAATATTGATTAATTCTAAAATGTACTTTAATATATTAAAATAATAGAAATAAAAGCTATAAATTAGTTATTAATAATAACATGATGAAATATAATATCATTGCTAATATAACAAATGAAATATCTTTATACTATTAAAAATAACTTTCCTAGTTAAACATTAAATAAACACTTTAGCTTCCATTTCCCCATCTATTATTTGTGCTGATAATTTAAGCTTGTAAATACTAACAATAAATAAATAACTTTTTTATACTGGTATTAATTTAACCGTATAATTTTGGTGTCCCGAGAAGTAACTCCCCCCAAGAAGCAAAAGAAAGTAAGAGGTCACCGCCACATCTCCCGGTGATTATTTTATTGGAAGCAATTAAAGTGAACAAACTAAAGTTTTATCCAGGGATAAAAGGTCAAGTCGGTGGAGTTTATTGTTGCACCAGCACTATACAGTATTCTATTGTTAGAATGTATTTAACACTCTAAGCATTTACTATGGTAACAATATACATTAAAAATGTTATATTTGGCTATACATTACTTTATTCGAAATATAAATGTTATCTGCATGGACATTACATAGCAGAAGTAAATTGTTAGAATTTAGGAGATTATATTGCTATTTAATTTAAAAAAATTCCTTTTACTTTGTAATTAGGTTCAATATGACAGCATTAATTATTGTGATGCATTTTAAATAAGTTCTTGAGACGTTTTTTCAAGAATAACCTATATACAATACTTTAGGAAGATTTAATAATGCTTACGAAGTGTGCATTTGTGGACATAATAGTAAATATATTTATATCGATTAAGAAAATCAGAATAAAATTTCTAAATTCTAAAAAATGTACACAAATAATTATTTCTATATAAAAACTTTTCCTTGCACCCATAGAATTATTTTATTTGTGAAATTGCACATACAAGGTTGAACCAATAGTGGATACACTTTGAATATATTCCGTGAAATCCAGATTTGTGCAGCTCCCGACTAACAGTTTTCGTGGAGACTGTGTTCTGTAGGTGTTCATTGAGCTCTGCAGTGACTTTAGGAGCCGTGGTCTTGCAATTTGCTTAAAGGTACTATCCACTCTAAATTTAAAAAATCTGGAATTGCTTTAAATTTGTAGAACTAAGGTTATATAACATATCACAGTAAGCAGAATTTAAATCGATCAAGTATTCTGTTTACAATTAATTATATTAGAAATAGTCACATTTCGCCCTTTTTTTCATTCTAAGAATCATTAGAAGAAAAAGCTCGCATAGTTGAGTAGGTATGTTTGTTCGTATATACATGGTACATACCTATTCAAATACAGTGCTTTAAAATTAACAGTTATCTAGATTGGAAAAATGTTATGATATATGAAACTATTAGTAAGAAATACCTAGTTAGATACTTGGATTCTTTATATGGATCCATTATTTTAGAATGAGCTTTGTTATTGTTTTGAATTTGTCGGATCTAGTTAGCCTATCGGACATGCGGGCTTTTTCTTTGTTTGGAATTCAGAGGTGTAGTAGAAAGAACAGAAACGAATCTTAAATTACATATTATAATATAAATATAGAACCAAATTTGAAATGGTTTGCAGTTTTATAATCAGCAACCTTACTTCTAATGAATAGAGAAATAAAAAAAAGGAGTGGAGGGGACATTTAAGAATTATATTTATAGTCAGACGGTCTCGTTCAGAAAACTTAGATTTTTGACCAGAGCTGTATATTTCTTTGGACGTTTTTTCTTCTCTTAGAAAGGAAGTCGTTATTTTTGAGACATACCTCTTGAAACATCAAGTATTCTGGCATTTTTTCCGTAACACTACCGCTTGCCATACGAGCACCAACAATTTAGCCTCTTTTAGACTCTTGATAGTCTAAAAGGTAAATATAACTAAGTTAAGTATAAATAAAGGAATATTAGACATTTAAGAAAAAATCAGTAGGATGACAATTAGTATTACCTGTCGATATTATTTTCAAAGATTACTATGCTAAAATATCTAGCATTCAAACCCTGTTCATTAAATATTGATCCTGTCAAGACATTTTTCATTCAATATTTGTTATACTATTAAATATATCTGTGTATATCAATGCAAATTTCAAAAATGAAATGATATACTCCTTCAAATTTCTTACAGTTCAAATGTTTTGATGATTCATAGGGGAATATTCAATTCCTAATAATTTATTTTATATGTGTATTTTCAAATAATGTCAACTCAAAGTTATATACAAAATTAAGACTTAAAGAGGGAGTCCAACTATTTTCGAAATTCTTGACAGTGAATTTCTTTTCCAGTTTTAGAACACTCTGCTGTCTCCAGTATATTTTATTCTTCTTAACAATGGCAGTTGAGTGAAATCAAATTAGATTTTATTCTTTCGTGTTACCTGAACTCTGCAACTCCTTAAATATTCATTGAAATGACCATGGCACAACATTGAGAACCGCCTGCAGTGATATTTACACAGCCAAATGAATGATTTTAGTCATTCGCATTTTACTCCATTGAAGGAATTAAAGTGAAAACTAAATTAAATATTTCAATACGTGACTGATTATTTTAAACTGTTTGCTCCTTTTCAAATACATCATTCACTTGTTAGAAATATAAATTGTATATTCTGGTTGTGGAAATTTAATATTGATGTATTCTTCGCATGTGAAATTTTTATTTTCTATTCTTATATTTTATCAATATTTCAGTGAAGCGAACTATCATATAATCAGAGTATATTACAGAGACTAATTTTATTGCCCACGATATCAGACGCTTGCATGAATATTTGATTCTCTTTTTCATATATAGCAATTTCCTCTCCACACAACCCACTGGTAACATAATTATCACTTGCTGCTCATGAATAAATTATTAGAATCATGCAGATAGTTCTCTGCTCTTTTTCCTGGCTGTTGGTTAATGCAAATCAGTTGGAATGTAAAGGAAAAAGATAAACGTTACTCATGGCAAGTGAGTTTAGAACACATTAAATTTCAACATTTTGAAACTCGATGCAGAAAACTAAGGAATGAAATATACTGATACTTATACATGATAAAGAGTTTAAAAACTGTTACCCTAATGAAGAGTATTTTATATTTCAATCAAAAGGAATATTTAAACTCAACGTTGAAGGCATTTTAGGTTTCAAGCCATCGAATAGAAAGATGTCTATTCATCATCAAGAACAGGAATTAAAAAAACATTATTATACCTTAAAAATGATCAACTGTCGTATGCTGGATATCTTCTTTTAATATATGATATTTTTTTTCTGGTTTTAGGACATTACGTCCACAGACAATTCATCCACTGGACATTTCATCCGCAGACATTTCGTCCACGAATTGTATTATTTTGTATTTCAAAATATATATGGGATATATTTCATAATATTTTTACTATATATTAATTTTATAGTGATTTAAACTGAACCATTTCATATGAACACATAAAAGATGGGTAAATTCCTAGAACAGTGTGTCTGTATTAGGTTCCGTGCATATTACTAGCAACCTACATCAGCGTGTCTGATACTCCAGACACGCTGTTGTAGGAATTTACCTAAGCATGTTTATTTATCCATTGCTGTTATAAAATTAGATATGCTAAACGGGTTGGCGGTATATTTAAATTATTTACATTTTCATTAATTAGTGAGTCATTTTGCATTAATCAACGAGTAAGGAATATCCAAAATATGGAACTGAAATAACAGGGTACTAACAAGAATAAATGTGTGGAAGCGTAAGAAAGAGAATGAAATAATTACAATAGAAGTAACTACTAATTATTATAAATAGTTTTATTAAAGATATAGAGCAGTCCGATAACACGAACGTTTTTACGTTAAAATATGTAAACTTAATGCAAAAGAAGAACCTATATTTAGCTTAATCTTTCATTTAATACTTAATAATCAATCACTTGTTAAGTAGTATATTTTATACATGCATGTATTTTATGCAGTCACTGTCAAAAAGAGAAAAATGATTCAAAAGATAATTTCTGAACCAATACTGCCTCTATAATTACCTAATCTGAGTAATAATATTGATGTTTAATGTACTTATTGTGAATAAAACTCAATATACACCATAAAAATTGTCGATATTGTGAATGTACAACACAAAACAACGTTTATTACTGTATATAATTACTTCAAGACATGCCTCGTTATTATTATAGATTTTATTATACCAGGGTACAATAAATGCAAGGCCTGCCGGGAAATCAATAAAAAATTATTCAATTTTATTATTCTATACTGTTGCCGGGGAGCAGGAACAGGAGAAGAAGGTTGCAATAAGAATTATGGCAAAATCTAATTCAAAATAAAGCATTTGGTGGACGAAATGTTCATGCACGCTTCTTTCTATATAGGATATCTTTCTACTATATAATTATCGTTTGAAAATGATAAACATGGTAACGATGAAGAAAAGACAGCCAAAACTGAATTTGTTAAATATATTTAAAACTGAATGTAAGTTAATCCTTGAAACAAATACATCATAAGTAAAAAGCTGGAACAGTATACATGATCGACAAATTTTTCATCTAAAATTCAAAAAACTGGTTTCATTCTTGGAGAGTCAAATAGTGAGAAATACACTCAAGATAAGGTAAATAAATAGGAATTTTTATAATTATATAGTAATCAGCAACGATTCTATATATTGCCCGATTCGCTCGCATTTTTTTCATTTAGGCCCAACAATTATCCTGGGCACAATTGTCTTGGGGCCCAATTGACCTGTCCCCAATTTTCGGTCAACGTATTCAGTGCAGAACTTTTTCAAAAATATTCTAGTGATTCCATCTAATTTGGCGAAAATTATCGATATATTTATATTTTTGCTGAAAAAGAGCCGGTTATTAGGTGGGGCTTTTATGTCGCAAATTAATATGGGAATATGAGCACTAGGATCAAATCCAGTGTGGGTCCAAATAGTGGCGGGTGGTTGTCAAAAATCATGAATTTTTTTTTTGGTTGGGAATTAAAGTAATGTTAGACAGCGTACTTTTATGTCCTAATTTTTTTGGGTACAACCTACACCCAATCTATTCATTGTCATACTTATGTTTATGCAATATAGCTAGGTTAAGAAAGTCAAAATACAATAAGATCTATATATCACAATTTATTGAACCCACCCATGTGTAAAACAATCTAGTATCTATAGTTCTATACTATAATAAGAGCCGCGTCTGTCCGTGTGTCACAAAATGGGTTTAACAGTCATTCTATCAACAGCGCCTCATAAAGTTGGTGTAAATAAAAGAAAAAGAAAAGGAATAGTAATTGAAAAGAAAAACTAATAATTTGATGCAGTATCATTGATACGGGAGTCACACTAAATTTATTAAAGGAAAATATAGGAGTTTTGTCCCTAAAGAGTAAAAAATATCATTTGATAAATTAAATATATTGTATGCATTTGAATATTATCCGAAACCCATTATATTAATTGAACTTTCAATGAATGAACAACAGGTACTGTACTAGTTGAACATAATTCTGACAGGAAGGTCGTAAATACCAGTCGAGTCTGTAAAATTTTAGTTAGTCTTTAAAAATTCCTCATCAAAAGAAAACGGGAAGGAAAACGAGAAATATGATTTTATAATTTTGTAAGAAATATTACAAGGATTCTAAAACTGTGTCCGTTTTGTTCTAGCATATGAATTCACAGACCTACTATTTTTCTAAATTTACACGAAAAATAAAAATATATGTAGTTGAATATCCCATTTCTTATAGGCTGATGCCCAAATAGAAAAAGTTATACGAACAAACTGTTTTTTTTTCAAAGTTTCAGAACAATTGGTCCACAAATAAAAAAGTTTGCTGAAATCTGAGTTGACTCAAGTACTAAAAAGAAATCACTGGTGAGTTTTTTGGAATTTATGCATGCATAATATCTAATTGTGACTTACAGGTAAAAATATGAAAACTATGCATTTACATATTTTGTAGATAACAGAACAAGATGAAAACAGCATTCAAGATATTTATCCAAGGCGATAAAATTGACACTTCACCTTAATATTACAGTTTTTGGCTCTCTCGTAAATCTGTATTTTCCACCTAAAAATGAATAGAAGTCATTTACCATGAATAGAAGTACCATGAAAATGAATAGATTTTCATGGTACTCGAAGTCATTTTTAATATACTGCAAGGATTTCTAGGATTCCTAATTTAAAAAAAATTACTGTTCAGAACCGGAGATTTAAGTTTTTTTTTCAATTTTCATTAGTCATCTAAAATCGTCTATCAAAAGAAAATGGGAAACAAAATGAAAGATCTAGCTACGTTACATTGTTAGAAATGTTATAAGGTTTCTGAAACTGTCCTATTTTTCATCCAAGCATATAATTTCATACTTCTAAACCAAAAAGAATAATTTAAAATATGAACTTCTCTTGTCTCAAAAAGTATTCCGACGTCGAAAAAATCAGGAATATATTCCAAAGTAACATTTACCTTACAACTTCAGAGTAATCTGTCCACAAATATAAAAATTTAATATATGAGTGGACTTACTTGATAGTATCTATAATATAACTAGAAATTTAAAACTAGTCTTCAATGTTGATATTAAAGCTTAAAATTGTTATTCATAATTTAGTAGCGTATTAATATGATGTTATTCAACACTTATTTGGGTGTTGAATTATTTTTTTTCTATAATGATATATTAAAGTTTCTATATCGTTGTGAAGATTTTTATATTACTTCCAAAAACAAACTTTCTTCTTAGTAAAAAGTTTATGCTCTATTAAATTTTTTTTATATGCAATAACATATATCAATGAGATTCAAATATAAAATTTCAGAATACATGTTGACATATTCTCATTAACATGCACAAATGTTGATTACTGTTCATTAATTTGGGGTCTGAATAGAGTTAGGCCATAGAACCTTGCAAAGACAAGAAAACCCTCAAAAGATCTGACAAGCGAATATTGCATTAATTGTCTTCGGTTAAAACCTGGCGATGACAAAAAGATTCAAATTCAATTTATACCTAAAACTGAGATCTGGCTTGCATTTCAATTAATTTTCATTATAATGGATAACACTATTATTAAATATCAAATTAGTAAAAATGACCTTTTTCATCACCTTCCGATCAGTGATAATTATATAGTATGGTAAAATATCAATCGGTGGGTTAGAGAGGTAATGTTAAGCGACTCCTTACCCATCTTTTCCGTAAATATTATCTGCAATGCTGTTGGTAAATAATTGACCATGTTCTTACCAAAATTTACCATTCCCAATGTCGATACTACTGTTTAAACCCGAGTTTACCTTTCAATGACACAAACCCTTTGGTTTAGATGTAAAGTTGGGTAACTCCTCACTCGGTTTAATGCTCACTAAATGTACAAAACGAATGAATAGCCTGCAAGTAGTTACCCATCTTTACCTTACAGTAATAATAAGTTTAGATGTGTGAGGAAATTAAAGTTAGCTATATACAATCAAAGAAAAGTGTATTCGTAATGATACTTTTACCATATACTAATTTTTCATTTCCATAATTATACTTTACTATTTGTAATGCTTGTAAATATTTTTAAATTGGTCTGCGTACACGAAAACATATTTGTTATAGGAAAAACAAATCATAGGAAATTAGAAAACTAAGATTTAAGAAAATAACATAATGCGGAGACTCTTTTCTTTAAAAGTACATACAGGATTGTAATTACCTAACTTTATCTCTCAATCCTCCAATTATATCTACATAACGGAATTTAATCATTCGAAGAATATCCCACAACAATTCATTGTTTAGAAAATTTATTGTTCGTCGTATTCTGGTTCATAGAATATTTCATAAATTGGATAGGATTGTCTTGAAATTTTTATTTTGTATGTACATTGATATCATCTATTATTTATACAATATGAACGATCTTTACACATAATCATTCTTGTGGCAGATATTTTGTTTGTTAAATTCCCAAATCATTTTAGTCTTCCTTCTTGAAACACAACCAATATTATCGTTTCTCAGGTAAGTTTACTCCGCTGATGAATATTGTGTAAGTTTCTCTAAAGGTGATAGTGTGCTGTGTAGATATTCTATGAGTGACGCATTACGCCACTGTTATGACGCAATTCAAAGCCCAATTGGACGCGGAAACATTTGAAATAACGGCTACGAAGACTTTTGGTGAACTTGAAATATATAACTTATGTTGAACATGATTCTGATTACATTTAAAACTAGATTACCTGCACTCGCACTCAGTAGATCACATACCTTCATCGCCGCTTATTAGTGACCTTGATCATCCAATAATCCTTGAGTTATAAATGACCTTGACCTTTGACCAGATCACTCCCAAAAGCTCTACCAGATGGTTCCTGGACATTGAGCGATTGTTCCGTCAGCCAATTTGGTCGAATACTTTTGAGTTGTTAAGTTATGAATGGTCTTGACCTTGATCTTTGACCTGATAACTCCCAAAATTTAACAAAATGGTTGCTGGATATTTAACAATCGTCTAATAAAGTTTCATGCAATATGGTTGAAAACTTTTTGAGTTATAAATGACACTGACCACCTTGACTTTTGAGCGTATCGCTCCCAAAATTCTACCAGCAGGTTCCTGAACATTGACCGATCGTTACATCAAATTTCAGGCAATTTGGTAGAATACTTTTTGAGTCATATGAATAACAAGATGATAAATAAATACATGCAATCTAAAATTTAACTTTCTGCTCTCTGCGTAGGTAAATATGGATACAATGTATATTAAACAAATTATGAAAAGATGATTATAACATTTCTCAGTATGCAAATTTATTGGAAGCGTAAAAGATGAATGTGTTAATTTGGATGTAGGTAACCAATTATGATTGTTGCATGCACACAAAAAAACAAAATGGGCGCGTTAAATAATTTTTCATTATGTTTATATCAAGGTTTTGCCAAAATAGTGTTATTCATAAGACCTGTGAAAGAAAGTTACTTTACCTACATCTGAGGCTTCTCTGATTTAAAGAAAGAGTCCATTTGACCCGTGAATGACAAATTGGATCGATAATAATGAGGATTATAACGCAAATATTGAAGTAAATATTGAGAAGTAATTCATTCTTACTACTTTAGGTAAATAATCTGTTCAATAAAATTCCGTTCAAATGTTTTGAAATTGGGAGAAAATTTCCATCCGATTGATGTGAATAAAAATTGTGGAATCAATTTGAAGTCGATTAGATGGTTGAAGCTGTTCCAAACACTATAATGTGAATTACGAAGTGGAGATTTAAAACAGACAATTTGAAACACATGGAAGACAACATGTTGAATTTGATTATTATGAACTCAAATGTCAATCTCGCATTCTCACAATATAAAGTAGTTCACCAAATAATAGTAAAAGAAATAGGAAAATAGTATACAATAAGTTGAGATACGAATTATGAATAAATGTGAAAATTCTGTCTAATATAAGCACAATATATGAGGAGAAAGTTTCACGTGGTGTGCTCTTTTCTATTTCATGTTATAAGGTCTGTTTCATTGCTCTAAACTGTTAATGTTTTATTATTCTGTAAACTTTTCTCGTGTCAACTTTAAGTTTTAATTACATTTTCTCTTTAAAATGCATCAGGTAATTACTAAATTTAGAACATCTGGTTAATCATTCATATGATATAAATTCTTAATAATTGAATCAAACTGCTTAATATGAGCGAAATATTTAGTTCATCCGAATTAATGTTGAAAACTGTAAATATTTATTATGGTCAATTGGGATTTCGAATATTCATGGCTTGTTTTCAACATTTGTTATTAATATCAATAATTTAAATTTCTGAAAGATATAGTGCTTTTTTTTGGATTTAAAAAAATGCAAATATTTAAAACTAAGCTTATAGTGTTGTTTATGGATTTACTAAAGGGTTTTAACACAAATTAATTACTGTTAAAAAACTTTTTATTGCACTGTTTTCATGAATTCCATACGTAAAAGAATCATATATTATGTGTATTATATAATAAAATTCCCGATCTTAGTTTTCAGAACATATAGGATTATAATTAGCTTGACTAATAAGATGGTCATTTTCTATTATGAATTTCAATACATAGTAGTAATTGAAAAAGCATTTTGTAAGCTGTTCAATATTTAAAAGCCGTAAATAATTATTAATTATGTTCATAAGCTTATACTATAGTTATTCGAATGTAGAAATAAATGGCCTAATAAGTAAATTCGTACATTTTTTAGTGCATTATTACACATTCATAATGTAAACTGATGTGAACCAGCTACCTAACAAACCTATGATAATTGGAATTTCTATTCTGATAGAAAAATATTATACGGGTATGCACGATCATAGTCACGCGTATGATATGGTATAATCTTTGAATTTCTAAAGTGCTCTATGAATTCCACAGATTTTTTTACATACGATTCTACAATTCTGAGTCTAACTAAGAAAGGGATTCTTCTTAAATGGAAAAAAGTAACTAATTTTTTACACCACGCTTTCTGGCTGGAATCAAGAAGAGTGTCACAGCAGATTGGACCAAGGGATGGCCAACTTTCTCAAATAGTCTGGCCTGTTATTCTGAAAAAATAAATTGTCGTCCTGTTATTAACTTGCCTGATCTAAAGCCATTGGAATTCTATTTCTTGGCGACTATCGGAGCTATGGCATGTGAGAAGCCTTACTAGACTGTCACGATCCTCAAGGAGAACATCAAGAAGACAGTGCTTTGGTCGTAAGGAATGGCGGAGATTACTCAAGAGACTTTCAAACTTCCCAAGTGTGTTGATGATTTCTCCCATTTGTATGTTTAAGAATTTGATATAATAAAACAATTTGTGCCGATTTTTATTAGATACATATAATTACTTAAATTTGTTATATTAATAGTGAAATAATATAATCATGATCAAGTTAGGTGTAGCTTAAGAAATAAAATACACACTTGATATAGCATGGATATTTTCATATATTTATGGAAGAAAACAAAACTAACTATCACAGGTACCTTATTATTTATTCGAAATTCAAAGCTCCTATTTGCGAAAATAAAATCGAATCTATCACTCATCCAAACCACCCTACTACACAGACTAATATTTCCCTTTGAATTCCCAGTCAGTGTCATTGACGATCGAGTTCATCTCACCATTGATATATAAATCATTGATCTCTCCATAAAGCAGTTCAGTGATAGAAATTTTATGGGGGTAATCGACAGCCTAAAGTTCCGAAGGAAATAAAACAACGCGAATGATTGTTCTCACTGGGGCAACATTTCTCTGAGATTTATTTGTGTATCTGATAATTTACAATTTAACTTTATTCCCTTGCGACCAAGTGAACAAATACAATTTGCAGAAGTGAATTCGCTTCGCTTTCTTTTCACGCATTCCTAGAGTTGAAAATCTGAATAACATTCTGTGCTGAAAGTTAAACGATATATAAATTCGCTTTCTGATTTACTAACTTCAAAATTTGTTTTGTGAAATAGGCTCTTGTGTAATTTTCAGAAACTTTCGCACGGAATAGAGAAAGAGTAATGAAGAGCGAATATAGTTGAAATTATTCATCCGTTAAAATTGTAAATCCTAGAATAATCAGTAATTATGTCTAGCATTCTTAGAAATAGTTAATTATGTGATATTAATAATTATTGTGAGTTACTTTGGTATGGAATGTATATTATATCACTATGTTGATGTCTCTACCAACGATTAGTTATTTCATAACTTTATGTTAGATTAAAAATATATCAGTTCTATTCCTTAACCCTTTTGTTCTGAATTAATTCTAACGAGGATAAAAAAATAATTATATAATATCTTCAACTAATATAGTAAAACTAAGCAATTTAATTATTGAAATGGAAACAACTTTTATTTTTTGAGAAAAAAATTACAATTGTGCTTAACTATACAGGTAAGCGTTACACATTGATTCAAATAAATGACCATGCATTCATATTTTTAACCGGTCCTTTGAAGAAATTATATCTAAATTATAGCTGAAAATACATCAGTAGAAAGAAGACTGTGTCCTGACCTTTCTTCGCCGGAAAATTCGTCACATGAACAATCCGTCACCGGATATTCCGTCACCTGAACAATTCGTTGCCGGACAATTCATCCCCGGACATTTTGTCGTCGGACAATTCATCAACGGACAGTTCGTCACCGGACAATTCGTCACCTGACAATTCGTCACCTGACAATTTGTTCTCGGACAATTTGTTGCCGATTGAAAATAAAAGAGATATAATTATAATTGGTAAAAGTGCCTTCATTTAATGGGAGTTAAATTTTTTCAACAAAATAAGTGTTATAATGCAGTTTTATATAAAAATTACTGACGGTTACAAATAAAAATGAGTAAATATTTTTATTGAAAGAGATACTATAACTATACTATCATTCCACTTGTTCTTGAATTGTTCATTGAGAATAATTCATTCAAATATGTAGGTCATTATTGATGCTTTAAAAAGAGGAGAAATTCTAGCTAAGGCTAAATTTGAACAACATTCTCGAGGTGCAGAAATCCACCAAAAAAATGAAATACAGGGATTATATGTAATAAACATATCTTAAAAGTGATCAGTAATTACGATACAAATTATATAATATCTTTTTGGAAGGCTGTTGCTATAACAAAAAAAATGAAAAGTTTCTTCAATTTTCATTTCTCAAATCTGAAACTTGGTTACCTGCAGTCTGTAAAATTTTAACTTAATTGGTTAATATATATTTTTTTAAATTGACATGAATTTTCAGTGATTTTGAATTTTAATTGCAACATTTTATTTGTTATTTAATATAGTAGTGCTAGTTAATAGTCTGGTTTTTCTATCCTGTCATACTTACATGAACATTTGAAATATATTTATTTTAAATTAATTTTTTTTATATATTTGCGATCATGACTAGCTCAGTAAAAATAACATTATAATAACAAATATAATTTTAAATTTACTAGTTTTATTTGTAATTTCCAATAAGTTATAGTAATATCATAAATTATACCTACTTTGTTCTCAATCGGTGATGAGTTGTCCGGAGACCAATTATTGTCCAGCAACGAATTCTCCAGGTGCCGAATTGTCCGGGGACGATTTTTCCGGGGACGAATTGTCCCCACCTAAGATGACACACATATATTTATGTCCTCTTAGAGCCTCTTAGAACCAAAAACATCAAGGGTTAACAATTGTAATCGCATAAGATGGTTCATAAGACCGTGTTGACATCATAAGATCTTGGGGTGTTTGAAGACATTCATGAATAATTCATAAGAGATATTTTCACGATAATAAATATGCTATCTCTCTTTCTTTTGTAAACATATAGTGAACCTATTTTTTTAAGTTAGCAAATTTTAGGTAAATTTTAGTAAGTCATAAAATAAAATAGTTGATAAATGTAATTTACATTTTACCACGAAACTCTTTTCAATATCCAATTGGTCAAACAAACACGAAAAAAAAGTGAAAATAATTCTCTTGTATAAACATTTTCTTTGATGTTTTATATATATAAAATATATATGAATATAAATTTTAAACATAAATATTATCGATAACAAATGTTGGTGTCAATTACAGTTATCATTATACCAGAAATGAATAATTCATCCGTTTGATATGCAGTAATCCATTCCACACTTCAATGTTTATAATTATATTATATAATTTATTCATCTATTGTTTTTTTCAGGAGGGGGAGACCGTTTCCGCTGCCAAGTCGAAACGCAGCAGACCGTGATATTACTTTCAATTTGAGCTTTGTCATACTTCGAAGTTCATCTAATTTATTTCTCGCAGTTAATCGAATATTGTTCCGTTAAACAAATGAATTCAAGATATTTGAGTTAATGCTGAACTAACTTAGTTAATTAGGGACTTGACTCGAACTCTGATTTAATAACCTATGAATAACGGTAATTAATATTCCAAAAGATTTGCTATCGCTGTATAGAAGTTATTACCATTTACATCATTAGAGTAAAAGCTTCTATTGCAAGCATAACTTTCAATCTTGATTATAGATAAACAATTCAATGATTATGAAAAGAGAAATAAATGAGAAATATACTGTACGAATATGATTTAAAAAAATTGTAACGTTTTATTTTTACTAAAATTGAATTGAATTTTATTTATAGTAATACAAAAGAAATAAAATATATTCAAAAACTTTCATTACTGAATTCAAAGAACTTTTTCCTAAGTTGTTATAAGTGAATTTTATTGATAATATGGTAAATATTATATTAAGTATAAATTGAAAAATTAATGTTAATGTGACACTGTACACCAAATTAAGATCGAAATTACCATTTTACAGAGATTAGACATTTAAATGGCGCCTGACATTGCTATATTGGTAGTTCCGTTGATTCTAATAGCAATTTTAGTTGTTTAATAATGATATTAATTTAGAAATTTAACGATCTGCTCACTGAGAATTAGTTGCATTAATTAAAAAACAGAATATGACTTACACTTTTGTATTTTTGGATGTGTAAATGCAACTTGTAATTGAATTTCATTGATTGCGAGTAAATTGACAATTGCAGTCACATTCATCATGAATTTTTCTGATAACCACATACGTCACAATTATAGTACAATTTGCGTCACTGTTGTTGAGGACATACGTCACACTTAGCACCACTTGCGTCACTGTTGGTGAGTACATACGTCACACTTAGCACCACTTGCGTCACTGTTGGTGAGTACAAACGTCACACTTAGCACCACTTGCGTCACTGTTGGTGAGCACATACGTCACACTTAGCACCACTTACGTCACTGTTGGTGAGCACATACGTCACACTTAGCACCACTTGCGTCACTGTTGGTGAGCACATACGTCACACTTAGCACCACTTGCGTCACTGTTGGTGAGCACATACGTCACACTTAGCACCACTTGCATCACTGTTGGTGAGCACATACGTTACACTTAGCACCACTTGCGTCATTGTTGGTACCACATACGTCACACTTATGCATACCACCGCACACTATCACCTTTAAAGGCTTACTTAAAATTTGTTAAAGGAGCGAAACTATTTGTTTGGTTTGATAGAAGATTATTTTTTGGTGGACTATCAAATCTTAGAATACGAAATACTATTGTTTAAAGCAATTCAAGAATAGAATCCCTCGTTTATTATACGTAGACGGAGGAGGTTATAGAAACGGTATTTTAGTAACTTTGGAGTTTATTATGACAAAGGGTATTAAAGTAATATTGATGAGATATATCATAAATAGCTCACACTTTTCACAACTGTATTCAATGTAGAATAAACTTTTAGTGAGAACTTAATTAAAGACTGGTAATTATGAAAATAGTTTTTAATAGCCCTAGTCAATGATAATTATTAGCAAATTGACCAAAAATAGATTACATTTATGGTTTCAGCTTTATATTCTTTTCCAAATTATGCAATCACTTTTCTAAATTATATTTAATATTGTGTATTTTCGATAATTAAAAAAGTTTCTTCATAGGGAAAAGAAATGTCTAATCTAATGATATTTTAGATAATCACGACGAAAATTACAGTAACTGTACTCTGCCATCGCGAGTTTGAATCCCAAGCCCATTAGTGCAATATTCGCTTGACAGGTCTTTTGAAGGTTTTCAGGTCTTTGCAAGGTTCAATAAGGCACAACTCTACTCAGACTCCAAGACAATGAACAGTAATCAACATTTGTCCATGTTAATGAGAATATGTCAACCTACAGACCTGAATGTAATAATTATTGTTATACGAATCGAGAAGTTCACGTTCTCTCGCACATAATTGGCTTCCAATTCGAATGCTTGAAATTTGCTGGATAGTAGTTCGTGAACTGTAATTATTATATTTCGAGCTATAACACTGAGGTAAGTATTTTTGTATATTTCATTATATCTAAAATCGAGAAATAAGTTTGTGACCATAAGTTTACAATAACAGTAATTATGAATATATATACCGACTATACTCTATACCTATATTAGATAGAGATAAATATTTCTTATGAGAAACCTGATCGATAGTCTTATTATCTACCATCATGAAATGTGATTCTTATATTACTAACTCAATACTAATTATTAATTATTCTCATCTGGTTAAATATAAGCCTATATTCAATAAATTAAGTAGAGACAATAATTATTATAGCCTTGAAATATCGAATGTATTCCTAGAAAATAGGCGGAAGTTAATAAAGATAGGACACAACTCTTTTGGCTTTTCTTTTCATAACTTCTTTCCACCGGTTGGCATGGTTTCTATTCAGCTGGAAATTATAAACTGATTTCTTGTTACGATAAATTTATATTCATTTATTCCAATAATAGTGAACTCAAACACAAAATATATTAATTGTGGATTTTAATACAAAGATTTAATAGAAAGCTTAGACATCGAATCAATGATTACGTTACGTCACATTTTCTACAATGCATTTCAATGCAGTGAATTTGTTTTTGTTCATAGTATGATAATTTAGTCAAGATTTAATACTATCATAAACATTTATTTTACTAATTACCTTCACAGAATGCGGAAAGGTTATATTTTACACGGCATTTATTTATTTATTTATCATCTTGTTATTCGCATAACTGAAAAAGTCTTCAAAAAAATCAAGGTCATGGTCATTTATAACTCAAAAAGTATAGAACCATATTGCATGAAACTTGTTGGGACGATTGTTCAATATACAGGAACTAGTTTGTTAGTTTTCGGGAGCGATCGGGTCAAAGTTCAAAGATCAAGTTCAAGGCCAGTTATAACTTAATAAATCAAAAAGTATACTACTAAATTGTCTGAATTTAGATGGGACGATTGGTCAATGTCCAGGAACCATCTGGTAGAATTTGGGAGTGGTCCAGTTAAAGGTCAAGATGATGGTCATTCATAACTCAAAAAGTATTGAACTATATCACATGTAACTTGGTTGGACGATTGGTCATTATCCAGTTACCAGTTTATCAGATTTTTGGAGAAAACAGGTCAAAATGGCGGAGAAGGTATGTATTATCAGAAAAAAGGAGAAGTGTATGACTTGGAATATTTTAGATTCTGGTTGTAAAATATTTATAAAAAAATACTAGATTAGGTGCACTCGGTAGGCTCATACTTTGGCCTCCGCTTTGACCTGTTCTCTCCCAAAATTTAAGAAACTGCTAACTGTATGATAATCAATCGTCCCACCAAGTTTCATGCAATATGGTTTAAAACTTTTTGAGTTATTGAGTTATAAATGACCTTGACCTTTGACCGGATCGCTTCCAAAATTCTACCAGATCGTTCCTGGACATTGACCAATCTTCCCATCAAATTTCAGACAATTTGGTTGAATATTTTTGGAGTTATTCAGTTACGAATGGCCTTGACCTTGATCTTTGACTTTTGACCTGATAGCTCCAAAAAAAAAAAAAAAAATGGGTCCTGTATAACCAATCGTCCCACCAATTGTTTCAAGCTATATGGTGCAATACTTTTTGTGTTATAAATGACTATGACCTTGACATTTGACCGGATCGCGCTCAAAATTCTAGCAGCTGGTCACTGGACATTGACCAATCGTTTCACCAAATTCAGGCAATTTGGTTGAACACTCTTTCAGTTATGCGAATAACAAGATGATAAATAAATAAATAAAATCCGATGAAAATATCACCTTCCCGCATTCTGCGATGGTAATAAGCGTAAATTTACAATTTTTATTACTAGGATAGTTAATTCACCCTGTAATGATAGTAATTACCATCATAAAATTGTGGAAGGTCATGTTTCAATCGGTATTTGTAATCTTGTTACATAATCTTGCTATTCGCATAACTCAAAAAGAATTCATCAGAATTGCCTGAAATTTGGATGGACTATTGGTCATTATCCAGGAACCATTTAATTAAATTTTGGGAGCAATCCGGTCGAAGGTCAAGGTCAAGAAAAAGCAAAATGACCAAAAATATTTTGCGGCGAAGAAGCTATGTGCTCTACGGCTGCCCACTCTAGTTTGATATATAATTAAAATAGAATGTATAAAAATATCCTACAATGAACAACAGGAATATTAGAGTACCTATTTTTGTATTTGATTATTATTTATTATTAAACAATCTTCAAACATACAATTAGTTACACTCTTTTCCCAATATCATATCATTAGTGCTTCATTTCCAAAGATATTTGATTGTAAGTTTCAATGCACATTCTAACTGAAATAATAAATGGAAAACAAGATCATATTTCATTAAAGTCCGTTGTTTCAAAAATAAAAACGAAACAAAACATGTTTCCAACCCCTTTTTAATCTGTTCATTTTTATATAAAATCCTTTCCGCAATAGAAAATGTTCAACCAGATTATAGATTAAAAGTGAACGAAAATAGTTGGAACATTTTACGTAGTATTTTCTTTGTCACTGCTGTTTGTCAATGGTTTGTATATTGGAGAAGTAGGTAGAATTTATTCGCATTTATAAAAATGTCCAGTTATGAATTTTTATTCATAAATTTATTGTCATATATTATTATTATGAGAATATACCTGCTTTTAAAATCATCATAGTCTCAATTTTATTTTTTTCATTGTTGTGTATGGTTGTTTTAAAATGTGTGTTGTAGAATATTTATAACACTCAAAATAAATGAACTGTGCGGTATAATACGACAACATCATTACGTACAGGGTGTTTCAGATTCGTGTCGGTGCGAGGAAATTCGTCGCGGTCAATTTTATACATATTTATTATATTATTATATTAATTTAACACAATTTTTTAACAATTTTTAAATTCTTCAAATTACTTACAGAGATTTTGAGTTACTCGTATTAATTGTTGATACCTAGTCTTGATATTAATTTATTAATTAATTTTTTTATTTATCTCAATATTGTTCAATAATAATTTCAAATGTTTAATAATTCATTTAAAATGTGGAATAATTTATTTAAAAAAATGGAAGATCAGAAATTTATCAGAAATTATTTTTGTATTGTAGATACCAATTTTTGGACATATTGAATCATTTATTATTCGAAAGATTTAGAAGAAATGGAAAATTTGGCCAATTTCTTGGTGAAATGAAATATGAGAAAATTAAATAATATGAATTTTCCGCTACAAATTGTCCGTGACGAATTGTTTGCGACGAATTGTCCCCGCGACGAATTGTCCCCGCGACGAATTGTCCTAGCACATTTCTGATCTAAAGCAATCAGTTTTTGGTGCAAAGTAAATCATTCAAAATAGATGTTTCAATTTATAATAAATCGTTAAACATCTTGAAGCTATTGGGTATAATTTTTCTATTCAAGGAAAACAAATTTCAAATTCAAACTTTTAACCTGAGCTTTCGATCGAATCCAGAAAGAAGGTGAAACCAATTCATCAATTGTATCGAAGTCGATAATGAATCGTTCAACTGTTTGGAATTTTGTTGAATTTGAAGTTCAAAGTTTCTAATAAACATTGAACTACGGACCAATCGCACGGACCAAAAAAAAAAACTGATCTGGAACACGCGGGAAAAGTTTAGTCAAAACCCATGTCGATCTTATAGTAATCTAACTGTAGATTGTAGAAGCCAGTGTTAGCAAAACTTTAATGTATAGAGTAATAAAACGATGTCAAAACAAATTTATTTAAGATATTGACACATCATGAGATTACTAACCAATACGTGAGAATGAGAGCTGAAAAAGTTTTCATATCATGAATGTATAGCTGAAGATATGTTACCTATAACTTGGTGAGAATAAATTTGACATTCAGCAAGTTGTGAACCATTAAAATGATCGAGTTTGGAGCACCTTAAGTTCAGCAAAGGGTGAAATGGTGACGAGACGTCAAAAAGGCATAGTTTGTGTTTGTTTGGCCTGGAAGTTATGCCCTTCTATTTGAACGAGGTAAAACTGACCTTAGAATGGTACATCTTTCATTCTGAAATCGGAGTTTTTGTCATGAGTTGAAAAACGCTTTGAGGGTTCAACCTGGAGTTTCCAACAGAATTCAGCACTATTAAACGGCTCAAAAATTACTAAAATACGGATTCAAAGGAACCTTCCATCATTCATAGGAAAAAGGTCTGGCCAGCAAGGAGTTTAGACCCCAATTCGTTTAACTTTTCTATTTGATCAATTTTAGAGAAAAGGGTCTCAGCTATTCCTCACACTTCTCGCAAGTCTCTGAAAGCAAAATTATTGCAAATTGAGTTGGAAGTAATTCCACAAGAACAGATGCACTCGTCCCTAGACTGAGAGCTGTTGTTCATAATAAGTATGGCTATTTTGAATAAATGGAGCCTGTATTGTTTGCTTATTATTCACATTTTTATTGCAATACTCCTTGAAATTCAAAATTGAACTTTTGAATTTTAACTGTAAATATACATATATATAAAAATATCAAAAAGTTTCTTACTATAATAATGTGAAGCATCCTATATACGATAAAAAATACATTCTAGTTTCAATATACTGGTCTTTAATTATTTAAAGAAGGCCTGCTTCCTTTAAAAAAATACTGGTTCTTTCATTCCAGATTCGTCAAAATTGGCAGCTTGCAAAAAAAAACTTTTTTACGAACAACTAAATGTCTTAAATGATTAGTTATCGAGATATTGATACCCTGATTCAATAACAATTTTTAACATTTATAATAATTAACATTATATTAGGTATTAAGGTCTTTTATATTTGATTTTCCACTAATAATCATTTGATAGGAATGAGAGTACTTGTGAATATCTAGGTATACAAAGAGTCCATTTAAAACTTTACAAGTCAGAATCTTGAAAACTAAACATTTTTGATGATATATGTGGGCTATCGTAAAACAAAGCTAGTTTTATAAAATAAAATTACACGTATTGATACCCTATAACCCTTTTAGACGTTTCGTTATTCTCTAAAAAGTGTTTATTTTGGATTTCAATGCAAGCTGTCACATTTTGTTGAATCTGAAATGAAACGCCCTGTATAGTGTTGGTTGAATCGTAAGGGGAGTGGTGGGGAAGACGGATGGGTGTGGGGGTGTTATATTTATATGTGAAAAAAATGTGAAAATAATATGAGAAACACTTATTGACATTCGAATTTTATTGAATAGTCATATCACATTTTCTAATGAATATTTGTACGTGGGAAATGATGAACGATGGGGAAATAAATGAAGTATATCAACTTTAAAGTTTACTTTTATATAATTATAAGTGTAATGAGTAATTGAATGTTTATATCCTTATCTCACTCTGAACTAGGTGGTAGCAAGGTTGGTATCAAAGATATGTTTAAATTTGTATAATATGATAACAAATGATAAAAAATAGATCTTCATAAATATTTATTAAGTTGAGATAGAACATGAAAACTTTCGGAACACGTGTGAAATATAAAAACTCATCTTGAATAATTCTTAAGATCTAAACTTAAAAATTAAAGAAATCTCAGGACCATTGCATTATTACAGAAGCTATTATAAAAGTCATGATGGAGGATATCGAACTCTTTCCCCCTGGGGTATACAAAAGGTTAAATCATTGCTGACACCACCATAATTATTTACTGGGTATACTTGAGTAATTTCTACCTCACACATTTGAAAAAGAATAAAAAGTACTCATAATATTGCATAACACTTTTTTTCTATTCAGTCAAACAGGGTTTATAAAAATATTTTGCACTTTCTTTCCTTTGAACTGGAGTAATGAATGCATGTGAATGACTAGAAGCATTCATTTCGCTGTGTAAATGTGGGAATGCAATAGGCATTTCATTATAATGTTTTTTCCATACATTTTTCCATACATCTTAAGATATTAAGAATACGTTTAAACGTATATATAGATACTGTAAAAATACAGTGGATTTATTTTTCCGTTTAACCCTAGAATCTTAGGGAGTTTTAGTGAGAGCTGGTTCTACCACACCAGCGGCTAGGTCAAAGAACAAAAAACCACAGAGCATTGTAGGTATACTATATAGGTACGTAGTTATGTATCAATAATTTGATATTAACTAAAACAACTCTGCTGCCATTACAAAATGTATCTGCATTAAACTTTATCATACAGCTAATGTATATCAAGTTCACCAAAAGTCTTCGTAGCTATTATTTCAAATGTTTCCGCGTCATATTGGGCTTTGAATTGCGTCATAACAGTGGCGTAATGCGTCACTCATAGAATATCTACACAGCACACTATCACCTTAGAGAAACTTACACAATATTGTGATGTAATGATTTGATATAGTTAGTACGTCATTAGTATGTCACTATAAATGTAAGCTTTGTAGAATGAAAGAGTTAGTTCGCAGGTAGCCACCGTGCAGTGAACATCCTCTAATCACAGTCGCAAGTAGTGTCATTCTAGTCAACATCTTCTGATCAGTCTTGCAGTTAACTCCTTGAGCACAGACACCAACTAAAGTTTCGTTAAGTAACAACGATAGTACTTGTGATAAAACGAGAAGATTTTTAACACGTTGAAGGTGTGAATACTATTTGACAATTTTAGTGAGAAGTTTAAGTATAAAAGTTAAATAAGAACAGTGACAGTAACCAGGTCACCAGTTACTGCATGGTAGTCATATACCCAGTCAGAAATTCTACACAAACGAACAAGAAGAGGAGCTGTGGAGGAATAAAAAAAGATAAGTCATCCATTATTTTTTGATATTATTAAATTATTAATTTTCCCAGTGCAGACGATTATCTTATTAGTAGAATATAATCAGTATAAAAAATTTTTTTCCAAACGATTGATAAAATAAGTCATAGGTAAAGTAGGATATGTGGCGATTTTTTTTTATGAAAAAATAATATATGATAATCATTAATCACTAATCTTTTATTATTCAAAAAGAAGGGGGAGAGAGAGAGAGTTCTTGAAGTTTAAATGAATTGTTAGGAGGAAAATTTAATGCAATTAAGTATGATTTAAATTAGAATATGGCAACTGTCAGTTTGACTCAATTTGGAATGAAACCAGTAAGTAGGTATAAAGGAGACGGGAGAAAGAAAAAAAGAACAATGTTTAAATGAGTGATTAGTCGGTGGTTATTTGTGAAACTCCGTGCATGTCACGTTAAAATTAGGGTTAAATGAAGTTTTCGGTAAGCTGAAAACCGTATAGTAGTTAGTGGTAAGCTGAAACCATGGAGAAAGTTAATTTTTCTCAGGTAAGTTTTCGGTAAAGCTGAAACCGTATAGTAGTTAGTGGTAAGCTGAAACCATGGAGAAGTTAATTTTTCTCAGGAAAGTTTTCGGTAAAGCTGAAACCGTAATGGAGTTTGTGGTAAACTGAAACCATGGAGAAAGTTTGATTTTCTCAGGAAAGTTTTCGGTAGAACTGAAACCGTAACGTATAGTTCGTGGAAAAGCTGAAACCACAGAATCAGAGAAAGTTTGATTTTCTCAAATGAGTTATAGCGGTAAGTGAAACCGTAATGAGGTTCGATAAAAGGTCGAACACGTTAATTAAAGAATGTTATGAGTAACCAGTGTGATATGAGTTAAGGGTTAATAACAATATCGCAAAGGTGCGATTAAAGAAACTACTATGACGCTGAGCAGTGCAGTAGAGATGTATGCATGTGATTAGTAAAGTCAGTGTATCTACTGTACCAGTGGGTAGAATAGTAGGGATTGCTATTTTAAAAGATTAAATGTTGCTAGTAACGGATAAAATGCCATTATGTATTAATTTATCTTGCGAAAAAGCAGTTGTAATCTAGGAATTTTCAGACAGCAGACATTGTTGATAGTTCAAAATGTCTGAGTCAGTTAATAAATAGACATCCGGTGATCCAAGTAAGTATCACGGTGTAAGAACATGAATGTGAGAAGTAAGAATGGGTCAGCATAAAAAATAAAAGCAGACACGGATACACGAAAGGAAATGTGTGTGGAATAAAATAATATCACAATGCAAAGAGTGATAGGTGTTTTATTCAGTTTATAGGATAAGAGAGTATTGCAACGATCAGCAATATTAATGAGACATTAGTCAGAAAAAAAAAAAATGAGATTATAAATTAACTTACGTCTATATTTAAAATATCAATGATTTTAATATTATGAATTCGCGAAGAAAATGAAATTAATACTGAAGAGTGAATTTGAAAATAAGTAATCACAATGGGTGATTAATAAATTATAATACAGAATGATTATGCCAGGGGCCACAAATGGTAATATTTTCTCTGTTTGCAGAATTCAAAAAACGAAGAAAGAAGAACGGACAGCAGAGGAACCATTACAGTGTTACCATATCATAAAGATGGAGAACGAAGATCCAACAGTTGCTGATTAAGTCATATGCACGTAACGCTAGGAAGGACACCTACCACATCGAAGGAGTCAAGAAACAAAAAGAACCACAAATCCACACAACCACATGAAAGTTATCAAGAACTTTTATAGCTTTTTAATGATCAGCAGAATAATCTTTGAATCGTAACAAAAACTACCGACACAGCATTTAATTATTATTTTAATTGATGACTCAGCATTTTTACTTAATAGAAGTACGCGGTCTATTAGGTGAGCATAATATGAATTGAATACAGATGAATTGATATTCATACTGTGAATATTTGTGAATATTTAGAAGTGAATATTTAGAAATAAATATTTTTTCATTTTGAAATACTAATTAGATTTTGATGATTAGAAAATTTTAGAGTCAAAATAAATTAGGAATGTTAATTTTAATTGCATGATTGTTAATCAATGTTAATTTTTAGAATATTTTAATCAGCAATATTTTATAAAAGTATCTTTGAAATTATAATTGCTTTTAAAATGAAACGGCACAGAATTTGAATGAAATTAAGGAATTTCATATAATGTTTATGATGTAATATGTTTATTAAAAATAATTTTCTTAACAAATTTATAATCATGTCAGAAAATGTCAAAATTGTTAATTTACGAATAATTAAGGTACTTTGTTTAATTTTAGTGTGACACTTAATATTTGTTTGGAAAGTAAAATAATTTTATTAAGGCTAACGTAAAAAAAATGAATTGAATCAAATAAAATTTTACAAGTTAATTTGAAATAATTTTTTTGATGATTTAAAGCAAAAATGTCACTATATGTTAATTTCAGTTTTGATGTGTATTCATACTATTTTTGATGTTAAATGTAAGGTTGAAATATTTTATATACACAGTATATTTTCTTTTTTGGATTTCTGAAGACTCTATTCAATATCGATATTCAGAAAAAAAAAGAGGGGAAGAAACTAATTATTATTAAATAAATGTTTAAAATTCTTGCAGTTATAGGTTTGATGTTTATGATTGTTCAATTTGAATTTTAGAATTTTTCAATTTGAGTTTTAATGTTTTGAATTTTAGGATTGATTAAAATGGGATTTTTGTTTTTAAATTTTAGAATTGTTTAATTGAAAATGAAGTTTTTTGAAATAAATATTTTAAAAATCATTTTCAATTTAAATGGAAGGGGGAGATATGTGATGTAATGATTTGATATAGTTAGTACGTCATTAGTATGTCACTATAAATGTAAGCTTTGTAGAATGAAAGAGTTAGTTCGTAGGTAGACATCAAGTTACCGATCTGCTCTCGCGAGCTACACACCTTATCTCCTGTTCGTAGTTATTGAGACCTTAACTTGCGAGCGTTCTAGTGGAGATACTCTTTGTAATAACCCTTGCTTGACTAATGAATATATTCTCTTTAAGTGTTAATTACATTACTTCATTACCCTAAATAAAGTTAAGCTTGGACCAGAGGCCTGAGGTCGGAACCATATTGGCAAGTTGGTTCTAGGGCATGGTACCATGAGTATTTAGTAGAAAGAGATATATTGAGGAAAAGGAATCTGAAAATACTAGACAGAGTAGGATTCTATCACACAGAGCCCATACACTGAAACGTTATAAGGAAGTAAACCGATAACGTCACAATATTAATCAGCGGAGTAAACTTACCTGAGAAACGATAATATTTGTTGTGTTTCAAGAAGGAAGACTTACATATGATAATGTGGTTTGAGAATTTTAACAAACAAACATCTTCACTGAAAATATTTATCGAGGAATAACAATCACATTAAATGATTAAAATATATGTACATACAAACGGATAAGTACTAGATAAACTTGTCCATTTCAGAAATTTATATGTATTTGCTCATTTTTGAATGTTGAACAATATACAATAAATTAACAATAAATATGCTAAAGTATTTTGTAATTAAATGTCATAAATTCGAATATTTTCGTCGATAATTTTTGTAATAATATCCAACAAAAAATGATAGACTATAAACTACGATAGGATATAAGCCCTATTAATAAAGGGTGGCACCTCTGAGGCTAAATAATAAAAGGTTGTTATATATATCACTTAAAATGAAGTTTTTAAGATATTATATTGCTTGTAAGTTTACTAACTCATTGATTGGCTATGGAGATTGACCATTGTGGTGGGTGCTGCCTCACAAATTCCACTGCCTGGTCACTGAATGATCGTGAAGTGAGTAGTACAACAAACTGGCGAATAGAAAAACCTATACAACATTACAATCAATGTTTAGAGTCGATGTTCTTGTTATTTAAAATGTAAAATGTGAAGGAGCCAACAGGGGAGGCGGAGAACTAACGGTTTAGTGACCCACCTCCTGTTTGCTCTTCCTCCTTGCCAACTAATCAGAGAAGAATACTTGTCCTTAAAAACTATAACCGTAAAAACATGTTGTGCTTGCAGCACTGTATCTATAGAAACCAATGCTGTAGAGGAAAGATCTTTAAAATCTTATGCGCAGTTTATTATGTTTGTAAAATCTTGGACGGAAGAAACATAACCTTTTTGGGCACATCGGTAATCATTTATCACCATAGAATATAATCTTCAACTGAAAACTGACAATAATTGTCGATAATAATTTCTCCAATGAGTTGATTTGAATTATAATGATTACCGCCGTCGAGTATAATGAAATATGATTGAAAAACTGAAGAGGAGTAAATAAAATATATTTATGATATCGTTCAATATAAATTGAATTTAATGAACTCTGCCATCGCGAGTTTTAATCCCAAGCCCATTAGTGCAATATTCGCTTGACAGGTCTTTTGAAGGTTTTCAGGTCTTTGCAAGGTTCAATAAGGCACAACTCTACTCAGATTCCAAGACAATGAACAGTAACCAACATTTGTCCATGTTAATGAGAATATGTCGACCTGTACTCTGAAACCAGAACGGTTGGAATGATATGAATTCGTTGAATATTTGAATATTATTGATTATATTAAATTAATATTACTTACATTATGTTCTAATATATTGGCTATATATAGTGTTTGGTATAAAACTAGTATACATAAGGGAGCGTACTAACCAATTATATCAATTAATATATACCTTTAATTATACACTCACGTACTGTTCCATAATTTCAATCTCATAAACTGAATACAGAGTCTGATAAGGCTATTTCTACTTCATAGTTAAATCAAATAAATGTCATATATATTTTCTGATCAATAATAATTTTACTTCAGTCAATTTAGAAATTGTTGCATGACTGATTTTTAAATTAGGTAAATAGGAGAAAGCATGTAATAGTAAAAGTTAGTTCCGTAATATTTCCAATCTAGTATTCATAAGCAGCCACTGATAATTATGTTCTCAGCTGCTTTATTGTGAGAATGTGGAATTTTTATATAAGATAATGAGAATAAAATATTCATTCTAGCAGCTGATATCGTGGGCAGTAAAATTAATGTTTGTAATGTAGTCTGGTGAGAATAGATGAACCCGGGCAATAAAAAGGAGTAACATGAAATATGAATGAAAAATGAAATGTAGTTATAAAATCAATAATAAATAAAAAAAAAACAGAATGTCAAATTTATATCTTTAAACATTTTAAAATAATCAGTCACGTATTGAAATATTTAATTTAGTTTTCACTTTAATTCCTTCAATGGAGTAAAATGCGAATGACTTAAATCATTCATTTGGCTGTGTAAATATCACTGCAGGCGGTTCTCAATGTTGTGCCATGGTCATTTCAATGAATATTTAAGGAGTTGCAGAGTTCAGGTAAAACGCAAGAATAAAATCTAATTTGATTTCACTCAACTGCCATTGTTAAGAAGAATAAAATATACTGGAGACAGCAGAGTGTTCTGAAACTGGAAAAGAGGTTTTTGAATTAGCCATTTTATTTATCTAATAGGAAATTAATTGAAAAATTGATTTATATATTTTAGCATGCGTAAACCTAGTCGCAGCGTATAAAAACAGAACAAAGTGTTTCAAAACAACATCAGAATGAATGAAAATTCATCCAAAGTAAGTCTACGAACCCGAATGTCCTTCCGTCCCAAAAATATATTATAAAGACACTGCATGAAGACAAAACAATATTCATACATAACAATATTGTTCAATTTAATATTGATAACAATATGAAAATTAAATTTTCAATATCTTCTTATTAATTAGTCATCTTTTCGTCATGGTATCGGATTCAGTGTGATGTCAATGTGATGAACACCTACCAGTTAAGCATCAAAATTCTTAAATGTATATATTGAACTGTGTTTGTTGATTTAAATAATACTTTATTTATTGTCAGTAACATTGATTATGTATTTCAATTTTGAATGAAACAGTAACTTATTATATTTCATATTTTCTAAAACCGTCGATATAAGGGACTGTAGTTTAAAAAAATTATAATGTTATGAAGTATCTCCAGATATAAAATTAGTCTTTTAATTAATCAATAATTTAGTGATATATTATAAGCTTTAAACCATATAATATGATTATATTTTAGTAATAGCTAATTATTAACTTTTAATTACCTTATTTGATTAAAGTTTATATTAATTCATTAAAATTCTATGAATTTGTTATAAATATATTCATATCATTATTAGAGCAATTTTCATTAATTAATTACTGTGACTTGATATACTGAGCTGGTGCTTTATGTAGTCATAAGACTAGCAGTTTGAGTCATGATATGCAATACAGGTTAAGCTTGTACAACGGACAGTACATGTACCGAAAAAAGTGTCCACTATGCCGATCATGTACGCTATACATGAAGTAGAATTTATTTCAGTTGGGTATTTCTCAGATTATTATTTAAGGAAAATTTTAATGAAAATCTTATAATATTTATATTAATCACGAAAATATAATACAGGTATAACTGTCGCTTAAAGTTCTATAAAATATGTTAAAAAAGTAACATTTTTCATCTTCACATACATAGATAATTAGCTTTGTACCTAAATAAAAAATGATATACATATCATAATTATTAATAATCGTTAATTAAACTAAATCAATATACAAAATATATTATTTGAATTCCTGATTCATATTTTTTTTGTTTGGTATGAATAAATAAAGTATATATTCAAATATAATATAGAATAGTTACACCTTCTTTTAAAATTTCTATAGAAATTTTCTTATCAAAGAAAATGTAGCAGTAGCATATAATTTAAAGAGGTCGTTGTAGTCCGGTAGAAAGAACAATAATTTTTATCCTTTTTAACAGATAAATATCGTCCGCTGTACGAGCTTTACCTGTATGGACAATTTTTCCTACATTTGAATCGCTTAAAAGTAAAATTTTAACAATATATTTAATATTGATATTGTTCTAACAATATTTGATTATGATATTGTTTTGACAATTTTTATATTGATGTTTTTAACAAAACATGTATAATGTTAATATTGTTCTAACAATATTTCATTTTGATATTGCTATAACTATATCTAATATTGATATAGTTTAGTTATATTTTCAAAGCTGAATTGAGTGCGAGTGGCGATGTTGTTTCTTTTGTGAGTAATATATTCAATTTATTGCAATAGTGAGAACTGACAGCATCAATAACAGTCTTTCTATCTCCCACTGGGATAAATAACTCCCTCCACTCTTGAATAGCATAAAACGGAAAAATTGGATAGAAAGGTAAAATAGTTAGTATGATATAGATATTTTTCAATATATTATTTATAATTATTACCTGAACTTGTAACATTGTACTTGTTAGACTATTGCATAAATTGAATGTAAAAACTAATAGAAAATGAGTATGATTAATTAAAATGTTTAATATTCATTTAAAATACAATTTTCTGAGACTTACATATATTAAATATGCGTGTTCAATTATACAATTATCATAAAATATATTTAAATATAATTAATTACATATTCATTGGTAGATGACATACCACTTATACAATGTCTCTCATTTTCAAATATTTATTCCAAATTATTTTCCTTTTTTTTATAAAAGTTAAATTACAGTATAATTGAGAAATGCAAAACCAGTATATATTTAAAGTATAGATATGATTTTTGAATAGACAATCAACACTCTTTATGGTTAATTATAATAATTTGAAAGATGACCCTTTAATAAAAATGTACTGTTCCTTTAACAAATCCCTATTTTAATTCATGCATGATCAATGCTTTATAAATTTTTATTCTCAATATAAAAGCTGCTGGGAAATTCTTAGAATAACCATTATATATATTCAATTTCGCGCACGAAAAACTCTAGGGAAGTTTTCTCTTTGGAATTCCTTTGAGATGGAAAAGAGTCTCCGTTCATGAAGATATAAGCAGGACTCTGTATGTCAATGACTTTATTAGAATAAACATAAATAGTGAGTGGCAGTGCCTAGACTACCGTATTGTCATATATACTTTTAGGTATATATGAAGACTATACAATCAACATTTGGTGACTGAATATTAAGCTTAATTGGTACACATATTTACATTAAAATATATATGTAAATTGTAGCTACTGCATATACAGTATGGGCCACAAAAATGTTTCGATTTTTCAAATACTTGTAAATCGTTAGCTAAGGAACGAAAAAACTGTATCTTGGTCTCTTTTTCCTCGCCTCTTATTGTACTATTAACAGGTAAAAATATTTTCCAACTGATGGACACAGTTTAAGAACAGGTAAGCAAGAAGAGTGAGGATGATTATTTTTGTCATTGCGCGAAGATAATTGTTAGAGCTAACTCTGTGATTTTACTAACTAAAAAGCATGACTACGGACAAAACGCCTAACGGACAAAATGCATAATGTTAGGCATTTTGTCCTTAGGCATTTTGTCCGTAGGCATTTTGTCCGTAGGCATTTTGTCCGCTCACGAGAGTTATATTGATTAATTTATAAAAGTAATGATGAGAATATTCATTGAAGAAATATATAATAAATCAACAATTCAACAAACCATTATGTAATTTCAATAAAATCAATTTTCGAGTAAAGTTTTCTATTTTGAAAAAATTGACTAAGGGATTGTACGTCATTTTTTTCAATTCAATAATATTAACATTTAAAAACATTCTTACAATATTGGCGAACATATCAGATGATTGCCACAATTTTCGTGATATTTAGTAATCTACACGGGTATATTTTAAGACCTGAAAAAAACTTGAAAACTTGACTGGTGAGAGCAGTACCTCAATATTGATAGTGAAATATTCTGTAATATGATTTGAGAAGTTAATTTTGAAGTATATAAACTATGTTATAAGTTCATTAAATTTTTAATAAATTGCCAAAGTTAGATCTTTTCCAAGAAAAGTTGGAATAAATGAAAAATAAATATACAGAAGTTAAAATAAAAATTGCTAACGAGACAATCAAAGAAAATGATCAAAGATGATTAAATTTTCTAGCTGAAGGGAAAATTGTCGTGAAACAATAAAAGTAATTATTATCCTCCTCTAGAAGTGAAAAATCATTTTTAACTTTTTTAAAACTATTTCAGAAAATAAAATAGACTCAGTTCATTTACACTTAAATAATTATGTTATTATACCTACTATCATTAATGGTTTTAATAATATACTAATTATTAATTATTGTTCAGATAACTTACAAAATTAATTAAAATTGAAAGTCGCTAGAACTAATCAAATCCATTCTAGTTTCAATAAATTGGTTTCATTATCTTGTTTCCAATAATTATGAATATTAAATGAATAGGATAATCAGTTACCAAATATTTCAATTCAATTAACTATTTATATTTCACTTAAAATAATGAATTAGAAAATATTTAATAATATAATATATTTACATTAATTTCATTTCGTTATCCGATCCGAAAACCTGACCATTTCACGTCAAGCCGTTATAAATTCAACTACAAGATTACGAATAAATGATCTCACACTCAAACTTCTGGACGTACATCAGCTTATTCAAATTTTATCACCATGCATCATATTCCCAACCGATTATCAATATTTGGGCAAATGAATTTCCTGCTGAGGGGATATTCCCAAGGGACATTCTATGGGAAATGATGTAAATTCTTAGCAGCTTCACTGCCATCAAGTGCTGGACAGTAAATATATTGAGGTTTAAATTTGGAAATTTATTCATTTTATCACTATACATATATTTAGCCTACACATACGGTCTCGAAAGTGGGATTTAGTGAATTTAAATTTTCTCATTGAAAGATGACCGGAGACGGATTTGTGGGAATAAATAAATAAAATAAGTAAAATATTTACCGTGCGCGGTTAATCCAGATTAAATCACTCGAAAGATAATCGAAACTCATTTAATCAAAACTTAATTGCAATACACTAAAAGTAAAAAGAAGTTAATTATGTTCAGAAAGATCACGTCAAGCTGTATATAAAAAGTACTCGTGAATAATTTAAAATTGACATAATATATAAAACTTAGATTAAAAAATCTAATCAAATTCGTAGCAGAGAAAAATCTTCAAATTTGTGATCCCTGCACTTTACGCTGGCATGAATTCTAAAATACGACAGCTTCATACGCTCATAAAAACTTAAATGAACTTTCCCTTCCATAATTAGGGATAAAACGGATTATTCTTTATCCTAATATTTTAGAGAATATTATTCAAAAACGGAGACTTTCAACTCTAAGACGTCTTCGCCGAATTCGACGAGAAACTTTACTTCAAAAAGAATTCGTGATGTGAGGCTAATTGGGTGCTCTTTTTAACTGGTTAACTGGGACTTCACTTATTTTTATTATAAATAAGTTTTGGCTTTGCATAATAAGGAAATGTATGATTATTACATCGAAAAATGTAATGAGGAATGAATGGATATAATATCTTATAATGTGGGAATGAAATGAAAAATTTTAGTAATGATTTTTAGCAGTATTAATTATCATAAATTGAACTGTTTTAAGAAATTCACCAAGTATGATTGTATAAAGTATGATTGAAATAATTATTGCTTAAATTGTGGTTTTAGTCGTTTCAATTCACTTATGTTACGTTTTGATTCTTTTGATTCTGTGTTTTCTAGGCACTTTTTTTTTCAAATTACTTTATATCATCCATGTGATTCCTTTAAATTAATCGGCCTTTTTTGACTTTGTTCTTACATAGATGCTAAATATATTTTTGTATTTAAAAGTTCAAAAATATTTACGTATCGGAGAAAATCACGTAAATTAGGATATCAATTGTACTGCTGTGACGTGTGACAACGTACAAATATAGTACTCCATATGTACTATACGTTTTCATGGAGTACACACTCTCAATTGCCAATATCTTATATACCTATGTATTCATTTTTCCTTATATGTTCAATATTTCACTTGAAATTTGGTACACATTAGTTTAGTATATATATACTAACAACTTGTAAAAAATACAGTACCGTAAGTTCATAAAATAATAAACCTTCCCATTCATTCTGATAGTCAAACTCATTAGGGTTAATATTATTGTTTGATCAAAATTTCCCTGAGTAAACTGAAATCAATGCTAAATTCTCACATATTGAATATGTAATAATTGATCAATCTTTACAACTTTTGATATTTAAGTTTAACAACATCAATTATTGGTGTTTTGTTAAAATATCAAACCTCTAAAAGACAATAAAGGATAATCATGACCTGTAGATTTAATTTTATGAATTAATCACCATGAAGCTGAATAACCATGGAAAAGCAAAAGTATAAAATCATACTTAATATTTAGGCAGCATAAACCTCGTACACATTTCCATGAGTTCAGTGCATCACATTAACGCTCAAAGTATCAGTATATGTTTAACAAAAATAACCCTAAAACATTACACGCTCCCACAAACATGAACAGAGGAGACGATGCATGATATGCTGCCAAGATTGTGTTCTTTAGTTTCCGCTATACTTCAAACTTTTTCATCACTTTCGAAAAGAGTGAATCATTAGATGGTCATCCTCATCATCTTCTTGGACAGATTTTCATTCCAGATTATATTTTTAAAGACTCAGAAGAGTTAATTGCCTCTTGTTTGTTTTCGCTGTGCATTTGAGGAACTCATTATTTCAACCTCACAAAAACACGAATATTCAATTAGAGGTAATATATACCTACAGTAATTATATATTTATCTGCTCTTCTTTTAATTCATTACGTCTGACTATTGAATTATTCATATTTATTTTCTATATTTCAAATTTAATGTTTATCATTCTTAACTGGTATTGATTATTATAGAGCACATATACAGTGTGTTTTTTTCTTTTTGCAAGAATTTGAGCCCCCACTAGGGATAGTTGGAATAAGAATTTAGAAGAAACAAATATAATTTCTTGAAGATATGGCTTGGTACTTACATTTCATTTAATATAAACTTATCTAAAGGCTATCTACAAAATGTGTTGAAAATTTTCGCCAGCATCATGTAGTTAAAGTCATGCGCGCTTCAAGACGCTCTTCGTCAACGTCTTAATTATTGCTGCGTCAGAATATGCAGATGAGAATCCTCATGATATTGTCGAATGATACTATAGAAATGAAAAAAAATTAATGATATTTGTTGCGATTGTGGACGGAAAATTCTATTGTCCAAGCATTCATCGATGACTATGGCTCTTGTGACTCTGTTAATTGTTCCTATAACATGGCTTTGCTGAAAGACAAAGTGTGGCAAACTTTTTTGAACCACTGCAACATGACGCAGACTCTGGTGGATGCAAGATGGTGCTCCATCTCATTGTACAAGAGTGGCTAAGAAGTTATTGAAGGAAAATTTTCAAGGACGAGTTACCAGAAGAGACACTGAGATCTTCTAGCCTTCACTCAGTAAGAACTCAATCCTCATGATTTCCATTTCTGGGCTACAACACTAAATATTTTGCATTCGGACAAATCTCAATCAATTCATGATATGATAGAATTTAGTGTGTTAAGCTGTTTGGTGCAAGTTATGACGCAGTAACAATTGAGATGGTGACAAAGACTCGAAGATCGTCTTGAAGCGCACAAGACTTTGACTACAGGATTCCGGCGGCCATTTCCAACACCTTCTGTAGATAGCTTTTAGAAGTATTTTGAACTGTTCAGAATATTTATAACTCAATTGGCAAGTGGAATATTATTTATTTACATTTATACATGTGTCGAACGAAATATTAAAGGCTTAATTAATTCAGTTCTTAAATGATTTCTTAAAAATTATTTATGAATACCGAAACCTTATGAGTTAGTTTTAAAATATATATAACCTGGTTTTATCTGTACGTAGTTTTAATTAAAACCTAACCAAATTTATGCGTGTTAAATAACCTAGCACGCTACATAACACACATCAATTGACTGCTCGTTTCGAAGTCGTTTCGGTAACTTAATCTTGTTAGACTTCCTGAAACTTGAAACTAGATACCTATCTCTGTTCTGCTCTCACACTTCACCTGAAGAATGGGAAGAGGGGATATATTGAGTCGATGTCCCTCTCTCAATTATCAGAGACATTGAAGCTCTAACAGACTAGTCAACTGAATCAATGTCCCGTCAAATTGTCAACTGACTATACACACAAAACAGTTCTTAGCATACATATCTTATGAATGCTCTGGAAGTAAATCAAAAGATTTAGGAGACACTTTAGAGTAAGAGTGAAAAGAAATAACGTATTTCAAAGTTGATAGGAACATGCAGATTTGAGACATTTATTTCAATCAAATCAGTATCATAAAAAACTTTTGTTCTTATAATTATACACCCAACAATGTTAATTGAAATATGATTTTTAATACCCGTGAAAAAATCATATACCAAATATTACACTATATTTCTGAATTCAAATTTAAAAGATTCATTTTCTTTATTAATTAGTATTCAGTCGAGCAAAGTGTATCACACTGCGTAATAAATTTTCGTGATTTGATTGAATCACATTTAAACTGATGTTCATTTTACGAACTCGTTTTGCTCATCAAAAACTTCTGGTAAAAGATTATCGGGATAAAACTAAATTAGAATATCAAACCTGCAAAAAAATGATAGTATTAATGAAATAATACTATTTATAAGTACGAGATAATCTCCACACATAAATGAATATAATAACTGATCATGATAAAGCCTCTCCGACGATATCTGCAGCGGAATCTATTCTATTAATTATAAAGAGATTACTTCACTGATGAACTTTGATCAAATATTAGCAATTCTCATCCACTTTGTTAGTATTTTATAAATCTTTTCATCTGAGAATTTCAAGACTACTAACTACCGGAAAAATATTATAGTGTGCAGTAAATTTTGGTCATTTTATCACTGTACATTAAAATAGGAACTCAAATTATGAGTTAATGAGTAGAAATATAAATAAACATATATTCTTTTGATTACATCACGCTAAATTAATTGTGTATGTATCAGATAACAAGAACAGCAACTGTTATAAACTCAGTAAATTGACTCAGTTAACTAACAGAGCTCATGCTATTATATTATATACACATTCAATTATCTCTCCAGATCCTCTATTGTCAATTAAATGAGCAACAAAAAGAGTCCCAGAAAATGTCGAGAATAGAAGCCAAACTGGACCCAAGGGATGTGCGGTCACAGACGGCCACTCCATGTAGTATTGATAATTATTGGGGCAATGTTACTACGTGACTGCCACACTGCATAAAGACATTATGTTTATCTGTATATTATTCAGAATAATATCTACAGGAGTAGTTAATATTTAGGATAGGCAGACTATCAATAAGAGTGTTATACAGTGCGTCTATCAAAGATTTAAATGGAATGGAAATTATTCTTGACATATAGTGCCTTTAAAATATAATGTTACAGGAACTTTATCTATTTTTCGAACACATTTTTTTAATTTAATATAGTTACTTATATAGGTTTGATAATTATTCAATATTATACTCATAGAATATCGGATACAATGTGGATTGTTAGATAAGTATGATAAATATTAGTTAAGTATTGATAGATAATTACTATATTTGTGTAACATTAGATAAGTATTAAAGAATATTTTCATCATGAGTATTATTGAAAAGAGATTGTGTATTTGAGCTTATTTTTTAATTAAAATTATAAAAATGCATTAGTGGCTTTTTATAATGATATACTTTTCCAACAGTGAAAGATATAATTTGGAAATTCTTTTAGCTGAGAATTAATTTTTATATTTTCCAAAAGAGTACGACTTAAAAGGTTGTTCAATGTCGTGAAATAATCCTGCATGAGAATTCATTAGAATATAGTTGAAAGGGTTATAAAGATAAATTTTGAATAAGAGATATTGAATAATTTAAAAAAGATGTATGGTATACTATGGAAAAGGTTAATTTTTTTTCAATTTATTCTCTCAAATATTCGAATGAAAATGAATGACTGTTTGGATTCACACACAAGAAACAGAATTAATTAATTCTTAGATTTCCTGTAACGTTTTGGCACTATATACTCATTACCTTTACTCGTGTGAATGAACTGTTTGTTTATGGACTGATTTTAGTGAAATATAAAACTTTATTTTATATCATTAATTTGTAACTATGAATGAACTACGAATAACAACAAACTCTCATTTTTTTCATATTCGATAGAAATGGTGTCAAATATTTATGGGATTGAGAATTATCAAATATTTCAACATTCAAAATTTACTTTTGTTGACAGAAAATATTTTTTTGTAATGTTGGGATATAAATGTTAATGAATTTTTCCACAAATATTCATACATGTTTTAGCAATTTAATATCAATATTGAATTTCTAATTATGATCTTTAGAATGAAGATGTAATTAAAATGATGTTGCAATAGTTGTTATTTCATATTATTGTCTGAAATCTTTGTTTATGTTCATAAATAGTGCTTAATTACCATCAAAAATTCTTAACAATCAATCCTAATAATACCCGTCTTGTGTTTATTTATTTAGAGTCTGTTTAAACAATACGAGTATAAAAACAATAAGAACCTATAATAACGGAAAATAAACTACTATTGGTGACCGGTTATTTTAAACAGGAAAGTACGCTTGTAAAGTATAATACTCCATTTTTCACTAATATTTATATAGAATATTTAATGGCGGTATCGATATATAATTCTCAAATAACATATATTTTTTCAGCACTAGTCACCAGAGACTTTCTTGTTGGTTTAGTCTCGTACTTAGAGGCGAAAAGAGTAAGAGCTGCCCTATCGCAAAATAAATATATTCTCTCGTGATTCCATTTGAAAATGGTATGTTATATACGAAAAACCTGTTAAAGGAAAAAACACGGGGTATGCGGAATGTTTTTACTATATTGCAATGTACTGCGTTCTACTGTGTTTATTTCAATACGCATTTATCTAAAATAAAAATTGGTAAAAAGGCTGCATGAAATATTAATTCCACAGTAGAGAAAATAATAACAAAACTGAGTGCTTAGCAATGTAAAGAGAATGAAGTGATGCAAACTAATTTATTCTATTTAAAACATAATAGCTACTTTGTATGACGAGAATATTATAGCATATTGTACTAATAATTCAATCAAAATATATGCATTAGAATTACGCAATTCCTCTTTTTCCAATAAAAAAATGCCGTACAAGCTGATTGATGTAACTTTCTTTGATAATATTCAATTTCATAATAACATATATGAATCGTTGAATATTAATCTATTCCTTTTCTGACTTTAGTATTTATATGTATATTTGATATATTTTTTATTAAATTGATAGATAAATATATAAAATATATATATATGAATGTAACATTCAAACAATATATTGAATAATGTGTAAATAATTAACTTATGATAATTTATATCGTTCTATTAATAATAGCAATTCAATTTTCAATTTCAAATAATTTTGATAGTGAATAATAATTGTCAATTATCCGTTAGTAATTGTAATCAGTAAATAATAATATCTCCCCGTTAATAAGTAGAATGAATTCCTTGTATCCCTAATGTGCTTCTAGCGAATTAGTTTGTGCTAATTTTTAACCGTTAGAAAGTTCCTTAGTTATCTTCAGAAAAATCTAATATATTAGATTGTACTGCTTGAGGGGAAGTGTTTTATTATAATGTAGCTTCTACTAACGAATTGTGTTTATTTAATATTTCTGATGTATTTTCTAGAAGCATAATTTCTCATATGAATGTACATGCATGCATGTTCTATCAAACAGAAGTCTCCACATGATTTTAATTTTCTATTATTTTAAAATTTTATAAATTTGTCATCATGTACCAAGAACAATTATCATAAAATATTTAAAAGTACTAAAATTAGTAAAATTTACTTTTTTAAATGTGAAATTATTAAACAGTAACGAAATCATTATGGATACACTTTTAATTGTATATAATTATTAGCATGTACATAGTAAATAAACATATGCTCTGATTTGACGCACCATGTTACTAGTTAATAATATATGCAGTCTTGCATATTCCATCTCTGAAAATTCAATCTTTCTGCAGATTGTGGCGCTAAAATAATAATGATACTTTCCTTCTCGGCCAAGAAATGAGATGTCATTTATGTCGAAATTTCACTCTGGAATTGAAACGGAGACTAAAAAATAGAAACAAAAAGCAAATGATTTTTATAATTAAATTCTGTTTCAATTACATGATTGCATTATTTTATTTTCTTTAGAGAAAGGAAGGTATCATAGAGGAATCAATTGAAAATAATAAGAATGATTTCAAGTAATTGTATACGTTATGCTAGTGACAAAACTACAATTTGATTAACTACTTTTAATTCAATATTGTTTTTTATAGCAGAATAACAATGAAATTAATAATTTTAATTCCATTTGAATTAGAGTTCAGACTAAAAATATCTATCATATGAGAAATAAAATTGATGACATCAAATTAGGCTGATCGCCTCCATATGAATGATATAGCCAGTCATCACAGAGACCACATCCCATTATAATAAACTATTAAAGGGACTACGAAAATAGGAAGAGAACCCCAATTCTTCCTCTATTCACGGTCCCACCATTTTTTCACAGACATTATAAACTTACTATATACAGTAGAACTCCTCTATAGTGAAATCATGTATAGTGAATACAGTGTACGGAGTAAGAAAGTAGCCCCTTTAGTGAACATTTTTTCTTAATTCTGTAGAAAAATTGCCATTAACTTTCAAAAACTGATGGCCATCCATGGGAGACAAAAGTAAATTTGTCCATTACAGTGGCTAATTCATTACTCAAATTCACTATACAGGATTTCATTGAAGTTGGAGAAATTCTACTGTACCATTGTATCTGTTCATTAAATATCATTTTCCATAAATAGAAGTAGAGTAAAGAATACATGCATTGGAATAAATGTGTGTATGTGAGTAAGTGTGTCATTATAATATTATAATATCAATACTGCTTGACATCATTAAAACATTATATTCTACTGTGTAAATAGTTATATTATTTAAATGTCATAAGCTCCTAAAGCATTGAATAATTTAGTCGTCGAATTATTAACATAATAGCAATATCTTCCCACGCGATCACGGCCTAATATTCAATATATAATAATTGTTAGAATTGGTTGTTGTTACATACAAGTCAGATATTAGTTATAGCCTCACAATATGATAGAGAGAGGACCAATAACAATGTCTTGTTATGATGAATCTGTACATATGTTTACTCCAAAAACATATTCATAACTAACGAAGCAATGAAAAAATAAAGGCTTTTATATTCTCTTCCGTATTTTTCGATAGCTATTCTATTTATAACCTATTTTCGTGGTAAGAAATTTCGGGTTTTCGAACGAAATGGCCCAATCGTGTCCACTAATTTTATTTTATATAGAAAACCAACAATGCAGGATATATATTGAAATAATAGGAAATGTATTATGATCAAAAATCTAAAACTAAAAAAGGGAAAATAAGCCCTAATCGAAGTATAACCAATCATTCAGTGAAGTGAAATTCGATGTGTGAAAAATAATGACTATCAAAAAAACAGATACCATAGAAAAAAACCATGATTTGATTATGTAAAATAATTAGATTTTTTAAAATACCAACTTGCAGCATAGATATAATTATGTAATATTCCTCTATCATATACCTATATAAGGTTTACATCAGAGAGTAAAATATACGATTACAGAATTTAGGATGAATAATATTGAACTCTGAAAAATACCTGAAATTGGTTTTAGTGCAACAAAATTCAAAATATAAAGCTTCTCCCATGAAAGGAATAGCAATTTATAATCTGACCATTGAATTTATTCCGCTTTTGATAAGCAGTGTTTAATCTTGTTTCAAATTCCATTTGATGTGTTATTTGTCCAGTCCTTTGCCTAATATTAACATGCTCTAATTTCCATTTCATATGTTCACTCACCTCCGGTAAAATCATACAACCAGAAGAGAACTTCAAAGTCTTGAGTCAACAGCTCTCATAGCTGGACATGACGAAGGTCACTTCCATCTCTCAAGCGCTGAGGAATATACCTCTCTGGAGATGAAATATACTGCAGAAACTCAACGGAAAGTAGGGTCAATGTTTGCCTTTACACGATCTAACGGCAGAGGAGGTGGATGATGATTGTACCAGCGTTATTCATCATTTCTGTGCTATCAATAATGTTAGGAGTTTCGATTGAATAACTAGCGCATTCCAAACTCTGTCGACAGATTCACTCATTGTTTGGATTTGATTCGTAGATCGACTGATGGGTTCGTATTCTCGTGAACATTGAATGCAAGTTTGTTCTGCACAATCTGAGACCGAGGATCCAATAATATGACACACAGATTGAGAGCAGTGAATGGACTCGCATATGACAGACATGTGTTAAGTAAATACATCATTGCTCACTATGCTGATTAAGTAAGAAATTGGCTTTATGATAGTCAGAAAACCAAAATTTTATTGAATTTGAAGATGTTTTAACGTATCCTTAGGTAGAACTTTATTTCAATGCCCATGCATTTATCAGTCCCTGGGATCAGTTCGGCAAGATAGAGCGAAGGAGATGTTATTGATGAACAACAGTTACAAATACAAATAGAAAGGGCACTGATGCGTAACAAAGAAAAAGAATTCTTCTGATAAACTTTATTCCGTTTCATTGTTCTATCTAAAAGAGAAATTTCATTGCATACCTTTTCATAGAATTTATAGGATTTCAGGAAATAAAAAAGTATTATCATTGAAATAATATTTGAAAAAGGACAAAAGCTGTCTTGTATTTCTTTGTTTTCCATTTTCAAATTATTGCAGTGTTTATAACATAAAAAGAATGTTCACTTTTATTTCTCTTATCGCACCACAATTTTCATCTCCTAGAACATCTTCTTCGTGCTACTGAATTAATAATGTGCCAAACACCAGGCAACTCCAAAATAAAAACTAAGATGGAAGTATCTTGTTTTTCATTTGGTCAAGCCGGAGCGCAACTCCGTTTTAGTTCTTAACTCTGTAATCATTTCATTAAGTCTGAGGCTTCATAAGTCTTGATTGATCTTTCCCTCAAACTTCTACAATTCATCTTTGTTCTTGCCAACAAAGTTGATCATTGTTTAGGTAGTACCTTAAAGTTTCGCTTAAAAAACTATAATAGATTTTGACACTTTGAGTTCACTATGAGTGAATTTAATATACCATATCGTTGAATATTATACTATAACAATGATATCATATAATGTACTTATGTTTTCGTTAACAATTCTAATTTACTGAAATTAACCATTATAAATATGAATGATTATATGTACAATATATTGCAATCATTCTGTAGTACTTTTTCTAAAAATGATGTAAACAATGTTGCCTGTATTACGCAACGAAAATAGGATACGTATTCATCCGTAATGTACCACATCATAAAACAAACCGAAATATCTCTGAATATGGTCCCTAAATTCAAAATCCCTGAATGATGGAAAATATAATGAAATCGAATACGAAATTTTTTTTATTCTTGCATTTCAGTGTGACATTATTTATGTATTCTGGTTCATTTACATGTCCGTGCGTCAGCAACGCGGAGGAAAAGCTTGTCCATTTTTGCTGAGATGTCAGTGCAGTTGTCACCTGAGAATATCTGATCACACTCGTCAGAGTCAATTTCCCGACAGGTACAGGTGTCAAAGGATCCCCCGAAATGCTCCACACTCGCAATATTTACCTGCGCAGAGCTTTTTACATACCCAATTTAGGAAGTGCTTCGATATTAAATTGGATTGATGGAAGATGGAGAGATTTCAGATATTAGATTGAAATGACATGTGAGACCATTTTGACGCTTCATTTAAACTATTGGGAAATTATTTTATTGGCAAACTTTGCAATGATATCAGTTGCAGTTATTAGCAGTTCAGGTAATTAAAATATATCATCTGTGATGCTATTGTGTACTTGTTTGTAACTGGAGCGTTTGCTGAATGGTTACCTCTATAATTTAAATGGGTAAACCTTTTTGTAAACTAATTTTAATAAAATAGGAAGGTTTAAACTATATATGCTGCATTATAAGAAAAGTCGCCTAATAATCCAATTCATGGCATCAAGACCCCATTGTTATATTTTTTCTGAAAGTAACATCACTTTTCTACTTCTCATCCAGTTGGTTTCCATGCAATTTGTTGTCGCAACAACAAACCAGTCACCGCTCCGTCACTCGCTGCCTTAAAATAATGAACAGACGCAACATGAATTCGTAATTGAAGCCACGATGCTGCAAAATAATTTATTCATGCAATAACTCAAACATACGCACATATACACATAGAATGAATATTTATGAATGGTATATGGGAAAAATAATCTTTGAAAACGAGAAGAATATGTGTATCGAGTTCACAGAAATAATATGATAGAAAAACGGGTTTATTTCACATTCACGAATGAAATATTTTGAATCATTTAAAGTACAAACAAAAGGAGAGTTGAACGATTATTTACGGCTTCATGAATATGGCATTTTGAAATAATAGTCATTGATATAAATCTGACTACCTAACATTATTTGATGAATAATCAACAGTATTCATTTTGTGAAATAATTGATCGTTCTTTCATCGTTATTTGAATTTTTTTCAAAGAATTTGTCCCTGATAGAGCAGGTTAATTATTCTCCATCATTTCCTTATCAAATTATTTTTAAAGGGAATCTATTCTTTGTTTTGTGGGAGGTATCTTCGACACTGGCTGGCAAGAAGTTTTAATATTATGGTTCGTTCTCCTCAGGACAGCCTTATGGCTCAAACTTACCAAATATATGAAGGAATTAAAGTTCAAAAGTTAGAAGATCAACAGAGAGCTTATGCACCTATTGGGTATTTTCATTGAATTTAATAAAATACTGAATTTCATCAGCTTTACTGACTAATTGATAATTTTATCGTACTCAAATGAAGGAAATAAAGAAGATGTAGATATATTTATACATATTACATATGTCTGCTTCTGAAGTAGTTTGAAAGCTTCAAAGGAAACTTATATAAATCATTAAAGGAAAGTGAATAAGATGACTAATAATTTGTAGAACAATTTTAAACATACATGAAACTCTGACATCATATATAATAGTATGTTAAGTAATATATAAAGAAACTATAGTTAAGTCATATATATGATTTCTTACTTCCCAGTTTTAAAACATTTGACAATCATTATAGTTATGTCGTTATATAAATTAATATCTATGGAGGTCAATGGAAGAATAAGATAGAATATTCAACATAATCTTCTGAAGCCCCACCATAACTTTCTCACTGGGTATACTAATTAGCAGTTCCAAGAAGTTCGTCATTAGTGACGTCATTTACTTTACAAGCCCTTTTCAACATTTCTCAATAAATCGAGTAGGTACCATTCTGTAGCTAAAGTAAATGATTAATAACTATTATTATAATGGTGGATTTTTTTATGTCATTAATAGTTTTAGAGATATTCAATTCAAAATAACTATATGATCACTCTGAGTGTATATGTGATTTAAATTTATCTTTGAAAATAAATCAGACGCAATCAATTTAAAAATCAATTGAATTATGAACAACCTAATCATACAAATATATACTTATGAGAAGTTTATATGTGCTTTTATTACCTTCGCAGAATGCGGTAAGGTCATACTTTCATCGGACTTTATTTATTTATTTATCATCTTGTTATTCGCTTAACTGAAAAAGTGTTCAACTAAATTGCCTGAATTTGGTTGAACTAAAATTTTTTGGTGTCCAATGACCTGCTGCTAGAATTATGAGAGTGACCTGGTCAAAGGTCAAGGTCATGGTCATTTGTAACTCAAAAAGTACTGAACCATATTGCATGAAACTTGGTGGGACGATTAGTCAATATGCAGGAACCATTTTTCTAGATTTTGTGAGTTATCGGGTTAAAGGTCAGAGATCAAGGTCAAGGCCATTTGTAACTCAATAACTCAAAAAAGTATTCAACCATATTGTCTGAAATTTGATGGTACAATTGGTCAATGTCCAGGAAACATTTTGTAAAATTTTGGGAGCGAACTGGTCAAAGGTCAAGCTCATTTATAACCCAATAACTCAAAAAAGTTTTGAACCATATTGCTTGAAATTTGATGGAACGATTGGTGATTATCCACTCACCAGTTTATTAGATTTTAGGAGAGAACAGGTCAAAGCGGCGGCGAAGGTATGCGCTCTATCGTGTGTACGTAATCTAGTTCATTAATACGATGTACTTTAATACATTAATACATAACAATTTAATACAATATTCATGTGATTTACAATATTAGTAACACTCAGCAATAATATTTACAATGAAGAAAAATATCAGAATATAGTATCCAATAACATTTACAATATACAAATATGTATGGTGAATTAAACCACAGCATACTGCAACCAATAATATTTACAATGAATGTATGCTGTATACATTTACATCACGTCTCGTCGTTAATTTCCAAGCGGAATGACACAACTTATAATCGAGTTTGGTGTAAAGAACCTGAAAGTTGAAGCTGTTGTGGAATGAACTCTGAAGTTATAAGATTAGATACTCATCTGCTTGTCACGGTTTGATGTCTAAAAACTGGACGATACAAAAATGAAAAAACGGAGTAAATTGAAAGAAAGTTAAGAGTTGCTATTGATATGAATCACATGAAGTACATCGTTATGATATATTTATGTTCGTGTGAAGGAATGAATGGGTCGAATGATATTATGGAATTTTTTAAGTAACATAAATCATCTTATTTGTAATTTATGAATAATTGCTAATGAATTGTTTCAATTAATGAAGAATCAATTCATAACTTTGAAAATATTATGACTTTTTCTTTTGCTGGTAGTTATAGTTAACTTTGACTCTTTAAACATACGAATTAACGCGTCATACGAATTAATTAATAAAGTACAGAATACTGAAAAGCTATATGCTAATTCATAAGTTATCTGTTAGACATTAGAAAAAGCTTTTGTTAACATTCATTAGCAATGTTACAGACAGAAAACAGATTACTTTATAGTTCATTTAAAATTTATATTTTTTCTTCAGTAAAGATTTGATTTTTGTTGATTTCAATAGAATTTTTTTTTCAATTACGATCGATTTTAACTTCACCTCATTAAAATATTGAGATTATGTAGATAATACATATTAGGATTTATTTATTTAAAAATACAGGAATAATACTGCATAAACATACAACACATTTGCTTTAACTTTAAAATACATTATCATAAATATTAATAAATTAAAAATAATCATAAGTAGCTATTAATAATAATAAACATTTTTTTATTATTGATAGAGTAAGACCCACATAATACGTAAAAGCATTGAATCGCATTAATATTATAAACAAATATTTTTAAAACAATATCAATGAGCAATAATTACTTAACACATTTCAATGATTTGAGAGTGTATAAATTCTTCCAATTTTATATTCACAATTAATCTTGCATATGTGAGATGTGCAACGAACGGTTTTAAAATCAATTTGGAATATGTCAAAAGCATAGAAGTTCAATTTGTAAAACTGCACACGTTTAATCAATTCTGAATCAAAACCATGCATGCTGTAAATTCCAATAGATCATTCAACTTTGGTAATATTCATCCTATATTTCGAGAACATTGACTAGGTGCTCCCAATAGATTTGTTATCGAATGCAATTCGAATAAATGTATAAAACTATTCAAATATTCGTAATATCTTGAATCTATTGGTCTTGTTATAAGTGGAGAAATCTTATTATATTCTAAAATTTATTTTAGAACAGAAAAGAAACTGTTTCATATTCTGAACTAAGATTTGGGATATAGATATAATAAAAACTATGTTATTGGTATATAGGTATTGTGGAAAAATTCAATATCTTCAAATTACTGCATGAATCTCTAAAATATTATAGTGGAAACTTAAAAGTGAAGAACTAAATTTAAAATTTTACATAGAAATTTTTAAATAATCAACTGATTTTTCAATTAACTGAAATAATTAATTGATTTTTAAATTAACTGAAATAATTAACTGACTTTTGTAACATCGAATTGATTCTAGAATTAAAAGGGGTTGAAATTTGTTACTTAAAGCTTTTATATCTAGAAGTGGTTGCTGGGATATATGTGCATGAGTTTAATAATTAGTTATATTTCATTCTTCTTGGTTTAAACTTTATTTATTTCTGAAACATAAATTTAGTAATTGTACTTTATTTAGTATTTATTTGATACTTATCAGGACCTTTGGTATTTGTATTTCATACAAATAATAAGGATGCATGATGAACGCCAATCACCTCTCTTATATTCTTTTGCATGTAACATTCTCCGTGGACAGTTTTCATGCAACCTATTCACAAAAGAAGAGGAAATGTACTCGTTGTTAGACGGTAACCAGATAATGATGTGTTCTATATTTAGAAAGAGACGGACATGCCTCACACTTATTTCCATACAGACCAAACCATTCCTATCACTCTTATCTTTCGAGAATGTTCAGCTTTTCTATTTGCTAAGAGCAAAATAATGTGATTTTTTTTTATTTATTGTTAAAATGTATTTAAGCAATATACATTAAAAATAATTGTGAAATAGCTACGCGATCAAGTTTAATAAATAATTATAAAACTTAACATTATTTAGAAGTTTGATGTATCAATTAATGTGGACAAACAATGTACCAGATTTCCATCTATAATAATATGATTTAGTTGATGTACACTATAAGAGCACATACCTTCGCTGCCTCTTTTATATGACCTTGAGTTATAAGTGACCTTTACCTTGAACTTTAACTCGTTCGATCCCAAAGTCTAAAAAAATGATTCCTGGATATTGCCCAATCTTCCCACCAAATTTCAGGCAATTTAGTTGAATAGTTTCTTAGTTATGCGAATAACAAGATGATAAATAAATAAAAAATACCGCCTAAAACAATACCTTCCGCAATTTGCGAAGGTAATAAGATTAAAAAATGTTAGATATCATGCATTCATATAGCACATACCTTTGCCACCGCTTATAAATGACCTTGACTTTCAATCGAATAAACTAGTGCCTGGATAATGACCATCGTCCCACCAAATTTCAGGCAATTTGATTAAATACTTTTTGAGTTATAATTGACCTTGGCCTTGACCTTTGACCTGATCGAGCCCAAAAACATTACAAATCTTTCCTGGTTATTGACAAATCGTCCCATTAAATGTCAGGTATTTTGGTTCGAAACTTTTTGAGGTATTGTTATAAATGAACTCGAACTTTGACCGGATCCTTTCCAAAATTTCACCAGATTGTTTCTGGATTTATGAATGATTTTTTCCGACATTGTGTCAATATTGATTTTTTATCAAACCGTTTTATCAATGTTGTAACCGACATTCAAATTCTGTATAATTATAGTATACATTATAGAAATAATAAACACACATATGTACAGTTTGGAACTCCTCTATAGAGAACTTCAAATGGTTCACTATATATAAAGGATTTGAGAGTTGTATAGAAAACTGGCCTTTCCATGGCAGAAAACATAAAATATCTTCTTTCTTTTTTAAATGAATTCATCATACAACGTATTTCATTTTCCAGGACTGTAAAAATCAGGATGAATCACTATACAGGAGTTCACTATAGAAGAGTTCTACTGTATATAAAATATAGCTCCGTTTTCATGAAAACTAATCTCGTGGTTTGCTCAGGTCTATAATCTCTACTTTCTCTATAACACTGCGTATAGGAATATAATACAAACATTTATTTCAACCAAATTAAAGCAAATTCCAGCATAGAAAGAAGGAAACTCATCTTGACCCAAGTGAGGAACATAATAGCAATGAGAAACATCGACAAGGTAATGCAAAATAATAATGTGATAACATTATATGCATTATGCAATCACCTAGAGTATCTAGCAATGTTATGACCTTATTATTATTCAATGGCATTTGTATGATGTACTGAATAAACAGTGTAATTGTAATCTATTTAATTTCCACCAACATTATGGTAATATTTGTATTAAATCAAGTTGTTGTCATGAAGCAAATCAATGAAATGTTGTAATCGAATTTCGTTTTCAATTTAATGCGTATGTGGTCAAATTATCACAATAATGGTAGTCAACAATGTTGACAATTACAGACATGGGAGCAACATTGATATTTCAAAATTTAATGTGATTTCAACCTATATCCATGTCGCTGCAACATACATCAATGTTGCTGTAACATTATTTAAACATATCAATGCTGCTGTAAAATAACTTCAACGTCATATGTCCCTTCAACATTCTTTTAACATATCAATGTTGCTGTAACATTTTTTTAACACATCAATGTTAATGTAACATTCTATCAACATTTCAACGTTGTTGTAAAGTACCTTCAACATCTCATGTTGCTGCAACATTCTTTGATGTAGATTCCCTTCACTGCAATGGAGGCGTGACCCACTCGGTTGGGTTTCTGGAGGCATTTCTCCTTATTTTCTTTGCCATGGCATCAACCTGCAGGCGGATATGATAAATGCACACTCTCTATCAGACACTTTATTGCTAAATATTTGCTTGTTGTATTGGAAATGCATTGGGTTGCTATTTATTACTTCTCAAAAGGTCCCTTTTACATCTCAATAAGGAACTTCTATATTCATTGTTTTATTATATATACTCATTAGCGATAGTATCTGATTTCCTAGAGATAGGACAGATAAAAGGAGGACATTAGACAGAAAGTTTTTGTGATATCACAACAATTATAGCACCAAGTTTGCCAATGAAATTAAGTTGATAAGCAGTGTGGAATATCCTCTGCAAGGCTGGCACTGGGCCCAGAGACACTTTACGAGGAACACTTGACATTTTTGTGTAGCAGCTGCACGACTGCGAGGATATTAAACCTTATCTCCGAGTGTGAAATGTCCTAATATCGTCAAGAGAAGACAGTTCCACCTCGCAAAAATAAAATACTCAGCCAATTGATCCATTTTATGAAAGACGGCAAGAAAACTTGCAGTTCAATGCAAATATGTGAATACATTTACATTTTAATTAAATCAATTGAAGCTATAGAAATTCTTCAAATTTATTATACCTAATTTTAATGAAAGGACTTTGTTATTTTCAATTTTATATAATCATTCTTATAATTAAAATATAAACTGAAGTCAGTTTAAAAGAAAATTATAATACAAATGAAATAGATTAATTTTATCTAATTATTTCATCTAAAAGAATGGGTTTGAAAGTTCAATATAAAATATATTAATTAGATAAATATTAACTATATGATGCAATGTGTTTATCTTATGTTTATCTTTTCATATCTTTGACTAGAATATTTTTGTTCATTTGAATATATTCAAGAATGCCAATTAACTACAATTTTTATTTCTTTTTAGTAGGAAACCCTAGAAGCGTCAGCTTTTCCGGGTATAATAATAATTCACAGCCATTATTTTCTGGAGGCAAATTTAATTCTGTGAAAGATTGATGTTTTTCCCAAATATTAGCTAGGTATTAATTAGCTAAAATTAATAAAAGTTATATCTTACGCTCTTCCATTTTTTAACCAAATTATTTGATGAATTCTGGAGATATTCTTATCTTTAATCATTGGATAAGGAAATGATTAAAGTGCACAATTATAGCACTTACTGTGCACTGTAGTGTATCTATTGCACTTACATTGCACTGTAGTGCACCAATTGCACTCATTGTGCACTATAATGTTCCTATAGCACTCACATTGCACTGTAGTGCACCAATTGCACTCACTGTGCACTATAATGTTCCTATCACACTCTCTGTGCACTGCAGTGTTCCAATTGCACTCACTGTGCACTGCAGCGCAGTTATTGCACTCACTGTGCACTGTAGTGTTCCTATTCCACTCAATCTGCCCTGCAGTGTTCCTATTGCACTCACTGTGCACTACAGTGTTCCTATTGCACTCACTGTGCACTGTAGTGCAGTTATCGCACTCACTGTGCACTGTATTGTTCCTATTGCACTCACTGTGCACTGTAGTGCAGTTATTGCACTCTGCACCTCAATTCAGAGATTTTAATGAGATTCCCTGCAACTCAATTAAGATCAGTTGGTAAATAACTAATTTGGTTAATGTAATATTCTCCCTAAAATGGAGGGGTGGAATTAACCGTTCTAAAGACTTCTGCATTACTTATAACAGTTTTATTTCTCTGGAGTTGAGATTTATATTGTTCGTGAAATTAATATATATTATTTTTCTTATCAGTGAATGTACTTACTATTATATTAAACTTTCTAACTAAATTTGGGGAATGACTGGTAAAAGTAATAACAGTTCATTTTATCTCTATTCTTAATGTATGTAATTACCATTAAATTAGTTACATGAAGTCTTATATGCAGTAGAATAACTACATACTACCTATAACTAAACACTTAAAATATAAAATGTGATGAAATAATTAATTAAATTGTTAATACATTGGAAAATGATAGCTAATACAGGGCATAGCGCCTCTATTCAGAATTTCATTTCCATCAATTCACCCGTGTTTTTGATTATTTAGAGTGGGTATATTTTTAAGATGATATCTTTTATAAAGTGTGGTGATAAGTTACTGTAATCTGGGAAAGTGTGATGATGTGTTAGGTAGTTGTAGTAGTCAGATTGAGATCATTTATGAGTAATTAAATCTTCTGATAGTATAGTAAACTGAAAATAAACACGTGGAGTATGGAAATGAAAAGTTGCTCACTATAGTAAATGAAATGTTAGGAGTGATTACCTATTGACTTAGCGGAAAGTTTTTATCAATGTTAAATTAGCGTTTTTCATTTCCAAATTGTACAGTAAAATAATTGTCCTCATCCCCAATGTCCTCATCCTAGACGGATGGGTGGCCAAGCGTGATCCGGGTGTCACTCACCAGAAGCACTGTGTTGGAATGAGTGTGTCTAAGAGAAAGCCGCATCAATCAGAAAGTCAACAGCTGCCTGAGGATGGGTCCTAAGGTGCTCCAGTGAGTGGATGTTGTGTGTAGTCCCATGATGGTTGTAAGAGCGGATATTGTGTGACAATGTGGGAGAGAAACCTCTGAGCCTTGTGGCAGAACTCCACCAAACAGAAGCTGATCTCGCAATCCTGCGCGTATATGGTGGCAATGAAGGGAAGTGTCCACATCTTAGATGGGTCAGGTTGACCCTATCTTGCTGAGACATGTATGACTCACCATGATTTATGTTCGGAAGACTGAACCCGAGAAGTCATTAGGGAGGAAGAGAGTCTAGAGCTCTTTGTGTGATGTTGGTGTTTTGTGTACTCCTGTTTCTGTGTGTAGGTAGTGTGTGGGTGTTGTTTGATTGTGTACAACCGGTGGCAATGCGGAATGCAGTGTTTTGTGTTCGGTAAAGAGTTTGTAGATAGGTGTTGGCAATGTCAGGTGACCAGGCGGTGTTGGCGTAGGTGATGATCATCATGGTTCTAATGTACTGTTTGTAGAGTGTTGTTATGTCTTCCTTGGAGTGTCCGTAAGTTTTTGAGTATGGGAAAATCTTCATTTTCCTCTATTGTTAATGTCAGTAATGTGGTGTTTGAACAATGAACATCATACCGCGATCGTATATAACTACAAGGATTTTCGGCGGGTTGATAATGAAGAGGGAAGTGTTAATGAGTGTAATGTTTGGATGGTTTCTGTATTCAAGAGTGTGTGGTGTGTCTAAGGTAACAGAAAATTTGTTTGCCGAGACCTCTAATCTATTTGTTGCGATATGATGTTGACTTTATCTGCATATGTTAGAGTGTTTACAGAATTGTGTGTGGGTGTGGGTAGTTCTTGAACGTATAGATTGAATAATGTGAATGAGAGCACGGTAACCTGCGGTACTCCGTCTGTGTATAGTGACATGATCTGGATGACTTGCTGTTGTATAGTGTTTTGCCTGAGCGGCCAGAAAGGTAATTGGCAAGTCAATTTTTTCAAATGAGTTGTGGATGATGTATTGAGAATTTTGTTGATGAGTAAGTGTCTATAGGTACCGCATCGAAAGCTATACTTATGTCAGCAATAATTATTGTCCTATCCAAAGGTTTGTTGGAGTTTAAGCCTTCGAGTAATGTTTTTGATAATTGTGTTAGTTTGATGGAGATGGAGTGTTGGGACCTGAAGCCATGTTGTGAGGGGATAGTAGAATGTGTTCTTTCAAAATAATTCATTGGGAACATTGATTAAAATTTGTTTATACTATTTATATATTTTTTTTTATTTGGCCGATTTCCATTCTAGCTGTAAATTTGGCAGTCAATGTTTTCACGATAAGATAGTGTTTTTTTCCACTGAATATTGACAAATGTAGCATCTAGCTCATTATTTGGATCAGATATTTCTGTACCACAATGTAACAAAAAATGTTTTCGACAGAGCTTTTCAGGTTTTCTTTTCAATGGGAATCATAACAACAAGAAAGCCTTATTTCAGAAATGCCCGAGAGAAATCTCTACCTCCTATTGGAAATCAGTCGTGAATACTTTCAAATATCGAACTCAAATACTATCGATACATGGACGGTCTGTGCATACGCCATTCATACTTTTTGATTGCGGTCGTTATTGTCTGGTCATAACTATTGTATCCAGTGAATGGGTAGGGGTACTCTCCCATTGAGTATGCGCCTAGTGGCATATTCCGATAATTTAGCACTCACGTGGAAATTTCTGCTCTAGTCTCTATTTTTTCTAGTTACTAATTTTTCATGTAAAATTTCCTGTTTGTGAGCAAATTTTCAGTTGTGTTAACCGTTCTCTATCGAAAAGTAATTGTGATTTCGAACAATAAATGTAGATCATTTCACAATAAGAACGAAATGAATCTATAGGTAGATATCAGAAATTCACGTGTGAACCGTTTCTTTGTTTTGAAATATGATTCGGTGTTATTAATAAAGGGAATAAACGATCTAAAGAAACACAAATATATATAGACAGAAGCACTGTAAATAAATGAATACATATTTGTCATCTATTTCCATTTTTATATACTATATTGAAATTTGAATGTTATATTATTGATGAATTTAACAATATTTTCATTTCTATGCAATACTTTGGTGAAGGTTGTAGTACTCCGACACTCATAGTACTGGGGAAGTGGGCATTAACAATAATTTAAAGGTCACGATTCACAAAATAACTTTTATGAACTTCTAATTGACTTTTTTTCTCTTGTTGTCTTCCCCGTCTGATCTCCGACAAATGGGAGCAAGGCACTCACACAGACACCAGATCCACAACCCCCATCACCAACATCCACCGAGTGAGCAGCTCCGCCACCGAGTCCATACAGAGGTCGGCCGGGACCAGCGTGGTCACCACGGTCGGACAATCAAATAAGTGCCTAGTGTCGTAGTTTGTGATATGGCATAATGGTCAGCTTGGAGATGTGTGGGTGATTGAGTCTATGTGGCGGAGGTGTGATTTAAGGAAAGGTGACTTGATTAAGTGGATATGTGCTGGCGTGGATATGTGCAAGCTGTGTTGAAGTGTTTGATCTGTGGTGTCAATTTTTGTTGGTTTGGCGTAGATTATTCGGTTGTTGTTAGTGTCTTGTGTGTATATGTTTACGATGTGAATGTGTATCTTCGTCATGTGTTCTTTGATGGCGTCGTGTGTCGTGTTTTCTGCAGTTGTGTCTACATGGTATGTTGTATTTGTAGTTATTGTTGTTAAATATTGTTCATTTCAGTTTGGCCGGAGGTTGTTCTTGTGTCATGGAGTTGAGAGTGTGTGGGTAGTCATTATTTTTTAATTCTACGTAATTATTAAGCAGAGAGAATGCATTGTATAAAAATATCATCAAGAGTATGTGACATGAAATTATAACTAATAGTTATTATTTAATAATAACTAATAGTTATTTAAATAATAACTAATAGTTATTTACATATCTAATTACATATGTAGTAGGTATTAACAGTTGGTAAAGAACACGCATTTATAACATTCAATATATAGGTATAATAATTATTGATAAATAATTTATAAATAAATATCATATCTACAAATTAAATTTGCCACATGGACTATATGTCAGAGGTTTTAAATCACCTGTTAATTAACTTGGGGCAATCACTGCGCATCATTCAGATGGTAATGTAAATATTTGTAAATATTTTAAACCAGCTGTCAACTCAATCGCAGTTTGAAGTCAAAACTATTCGAAAGTATATCGACATATGACCGAATACTTGGCGGTAAATTTCATGATGCAAAAATTAAGCGATAGTTTAGATAATATTACAAATATATGTTGAGATTAATTAGTTAGTTTACTTTAATAGTTTACTTCAAAATAGTTCAAATATAATTTCACCTAGGTAAGTTTTATTTTCATAATAATATTTTTTTTCATAGTTTTTGGGTCTCACAAATAACAAATTCCACATTCTCTGTGACAAAATATGTGTGTATTGTAACATATACATTCATTAATAATTAATAAATACACAATTCCAATATAAAATAGAATAAACAAAAAAACAAGACTAAGTACTTTGCATAATGAAAGTTATGTAACATTTTTTTTAATAAACAGAGTGATGTACTTAACTCTTACAGAAGAAGAAGCACAAAGTGTATTTGTATTCAAAGGTGAGTTACATTTGCATTTTCTTATTCCGTGAAAGGTTTTTCTCACATTTTGCCGTAATTCAAAGGAAGATTTATTACAGAGCGTTGAGCAAAGAATTGCCAATGTATTAAGGAGAGTTTTTACACCACAAAGAGACACACTCAGTCTACGGTACCTACCTTTCTTCTTTGGTGATGAACTGACAACTAATATTTGGTTTGGATACAATCAATAACTAATAACGCTAGTACTTGAAAGAATAACTAACATTTTACAGCACTTGTACACAATATTAGAGCTAAACCTACTTATCAAAGAAAAGTATATTTTTCTCAGTTTAAAAATTCAATTTTTCCAAAAACGAAACTGATTGTTAGAGGAAATGTTAGAGGAAATTTTAGAAGGGCTTGGTGATTATATGTATTATGTTTTCATCCATGATTTCTTATTTATTAGTATTGGTATGGGAAATTACGAAAACAAATTTGGAAGATTTTGAAAATAATAGGAAACTGTATGACAAGAACTCGTAGAACAGGTTGACAGACGTTTCGTCGACAGACGTTTCGTCAACAGACGTTTCGTCGACAGACGTTTCGTCGACAGACGTTTCGTCGATAAGACGTTTCGTCGACAGACGTTTCGTCGACAAGACGTTTCGTCGACAGTACTTTTCGTCGACAAGACTTTTCGTCGACAAGACTTTTCGTCGACAAGACGTTTCGTCGACAAATTTTCGTAAAATGGATATTAGAACACTTTAATCTTACAAAACATGTACTTTAACAGAATAATGTATCACACGATCAAATTATTAAATAGAATAATGGTAAGATGGAAAACTATTAAATTATTTCAATCGTTTGTCTACTTTAATACTAAACCAAAACTATTCAATAATAACAAATTATTGTTAAGTAATTTGAAAAATTGTATATGTAAGACAAAACTAAAAAATATATCATATATATAGCATCAAATAATGAAATCATTGAAATCTAAATGACTGTATTTACACACAAAGAGCATTCTTAAATTCAATTATTTGTCTATAAGTAGCCTTAATTTGTGTCACAACTGCCTATTAGTATCATGCCTTATTGGCTTAAGTAAATGTGTCGTTTCGAGTACTTAAGAAAATTAATTACAATTTATTAGTTCTGCAATATTATGTAATAAGCTCATATTTTTCTTGGAGGATCACAAATTCAAAAATATTCTAATCGTTCGATAACTCTGAACTTTATGCATTTTAAAGCCAACTACTGGTTTCAAAGAATAACTTTTTGGTAAAAAAATAACCTAAGTATCGATAAACATTCAACGGCGAGTTTCTTATATTAAATCTTGACTTTTAATCTAGGATTACCACTCAATTACAGAAAACCCGCAGTAGTCAAACAGTGGACATTTACCAAATGTAAATGACTTATCAAATACAAATCCGACGATAGAAATCTTATTATCACTAGTACAGTACCTGTTATTGAATCTAAATTATATTCGAATTGAATTATGTATTATGATACCAATATCTGATTAAACAGAATAATCTTTCAAAAGCCAAAATATGAATTTAAATTTCAAATAATTAGTGTGAATATAATTGCAGTCCGATAGTGCCACAAATTATTTGTTTTTCCTTTTAATATATGTTTCTAAATAAAATTGTGACACACGGACAGACGCGGCTTTTATTATAGTATAGATGAAACGTAAATTATTGTGAGGAATTTGTTTTAATTTTTTTATAATCACAAACGTAAGTTTACCCGAAAATATTAAATTGCTTTAAAATAATTTATTATTATTGATTAGTTTTGGTTTAGTGTCCTTACTATTATTCTATTTTTTAACTTGATCGTTTGATACATTATTCTGTTAAAGTACATGTTTTGAAACATTAGAGTGTGTTAATATCCCCTTTATGAAAATTTGTCGACGAAACGTCCTGTCGACGAAACGTCTTGTCGACGAAACGTCCTGTCGACGAAATGTCTGTCGACGAAACGTCTGTCGACGAAACGTCTGTTGGCGAAACGTCTGCACACCGTAGAACGCATACATTCGCGGACGCATATAAAATACATTGACCATCCAAAAATATATTATAAAAATTTTATTATAAAAAATATTTTATAAATGACTTTGACCTTTGACCTGTTTGAATCGTCCAACTAAATTCCAGATAATTTGGTTGAACACTTTTCCAGTTATGCTAATAACAAAATAATGAATAAATAAATGCTGCCTAAAATATAACCAAAATCCGTAATCTGCGAAGGTAATTATAAAAGTGATATTTATGAAATTGGTATCACTCAGCGACTGATAATACATTTGTGTGTGAAAAATATAATTAATATAAATAATGAAACCTAGCTATAGAGTAAATTGCAGAAATAGTGAAAAAATAAGAAATAATTATATAAATAGTATGAGAGTGAAGAAATTGATGGTGTTCATACAGCTCAGCATGCTTTGTATTTCAAAATTATTGCGAACAACAACTGCGTTTTGCTAGTAAAATCTAAATCTTAACATTTCGTAGAAGTGTATATCATACATAACTTCAATTGCAATTCGCTGTGTCAGCGATTTAAATAACCGCTTTATTAATCCAATTCTGAACCATTCATTGAAATCTCAATGGCTATTGCGATATACAATATGTAGACCCGTTGATTCAAAGGGAATTGATATTACCGTTTAGTAATTCAAGAGTTTGAATGTAGATAATAATTCTTTCAGTCAATTTTAAAAATAACGAAAAAACTTGCATCACTTTATTTCATTAATAAATTATATATAAATTTTACTCTATAACTCCATCATTTTGGTAAGACGATCGGTACATTTTTAATCAAATGCCGAAGCTTGAATATTTTCTATTATTAAAGACGATATTCCTTAATTTTAGAAAAACAATAAATACAAATCACCTATTTCCATTTACTCCAACAATCTACTTGATATTAACTATCGATTGTTTTCATTTTGAAGTTCAATATAGGATAGCAATAGTTGCTCACTTCGGTCGGAACATTGCAGTCTCCATCCAATCTTTCTATTAGAAATGGCTTTGTAATCCTTAGATTGGAGAACTGTTAGGTGGATTGAAAGATAAAATATTGCCCTCACCAAATCTGATTGTTGGAGAGAATATTTTTCTGTAGTTTGCGCTACATTCTGCAGTGGGAATAAAAAAATCTGGCATACCAAGCTTATAAAATGACACTCAAATCAATATTTCTATTGATGAAAATATATTATTCATTGGTTATTCATATAATTTCATCGATAAGTTGATTAATCTATTTGTTTGATATAAATTACAGGAATAAGATTCGATTCTCAACTGTTTCGTTTATAATATGAAACTATATAATAACTCCATTTATATCATTGAACACACGTAAATAATTAAATGTTAAAAATAGTTCTTAGAACTGCAAATGGTTACACATTCATCCCCCTTTTGATTAATTTATTGTCGAATAAACAACATTTGATACTGTATCGAAATGGCACTATAAATTTATGGTGTAATTCGACTGTCAGATCAATAAGTCAAAGATTGAGATAAATTATAGAATTAGCAGAGATTTGTATCGAGAAGATATAAGATATCACCACCAAAATATTAATTTCAAATTTTTGTTATGATGATATATAAACATATTCCTGTACGCCTTTTTATAGCATTTATAAATCACGATAAAATCACTGATGGTTACCCCACACAATTGACCCTTCATCTCCATCATTCAATGTAGTCCGCTGTCGAAGGCCCCATTGTTTACCTTTCAAAGAGATCAGCAGAGCTACCTCGTTTTTCACTCAATAATCTTCTCTGATAGGGGATTTATTTCACACAAAGCAACAATTTTCAAAATGATTATTCAACATCATACAAAGATATCCTAGTATTAAAAGTTCTATTGATGAAATACACAACAGATAAATGAGAAATAATGCTCACATGTATACATCCCGTGCCACACGATTAACGAGAATCAATATTTCCAATAATTTAGAAAAACTATGAGATAATTTTTGATGAAATTTTCAAAGACGGTGGTAACAATGAGCTGCGGATCCTGTTAAAAAATGGCAACGCAACTAAAAGACAACTTCATGTCATTATTGGTCGAATAACATTGTTCCTGCTATAGCGAATTAATAAAGAGGCGCTCCAATTTCAGATTACTGTGGGTGGTCGTAAATGTGGTTTAACCAATTATGAGGAGAGTGTTAAACTACTACAGTTGGTAAGGGTAAAACTAGACTAGATATAGTTAAAATGATAGGATAATATCATCAAACTGGAAAGAACTATATGTCATTGATTCTTCAAAGGTAGGCATTAGGTATGATGAAGGTCTATCAGGAATTATTTCGATCCGTTTTTATGATTCAAATTAAACGTGAAGCTGTTAAAAATCGTGTAAGAGGCAACAAAAACTACTTGGCCGCAGCATTGGACATCAACATAAAAAAACCAGCCACATCCCTCTTAGAAAAAAAGTCCGTAAATCCAGTAACTCTGCCGACATTGAAACAATGTCTTAAAATTGTTGAAATCGACAGAAACAGGCAGAGGGTAACAAAAAGGTCGACTTCTATAGATATTTATCATCCGTTGAAATTAATATTACTATTGAAGGCCTGGATGGCTGGACCAAAGGATGGTTAGTAAATGGTCGAACTCGACATCAACATTTGAGGCACCAACAAAGTGGTGGTGCGATCATTGGAGGTACATTAGTCGGTTATTGAAAATTAACTACATGACAGATAATGCTTAAATAAACTTTTTGAAGAATCATCTTGAGCCATGGAAAAAGTACGAGAGTGTAACACTTAGGAGAAGCTTTATTTTCATCCAAGATAATGCACCCTCACATAAAAAGCAAGAAAGTACCTGATTGAAAAGATTCATACTGAACGGGTTTCCATATTATCAGAGGATATTTAAACTCAGCAATGAAGGATTGTGCCTTGATGAAGGAAACCAAAAATAGCTTCATCGCTGAGTTTGAATATCCTCTGATAGTAAAAGAGTAACAACTGGTGTTCAATACGATTCGAAAGATTCAGTGGCAGGCAAAGACTCCTGACTTGAACCCGATTGCATCATCAAGCAACGACTTTATGCAAACGGACCTCAATTCGCAAACTAAAATGAGTTGTGAGATGTTCTTCTAGAGATATAACAGGAAATTACAGCAGATGACATCATGTAACTTACTTCCATGAACCAACAACTATTTTAAGTTGCTGCTAAATGTGGGAAAATAGTCTTATTGATTTCAATTACAAATAAATTTCAGTCACTGTGATGATATACTATCAGAGAAAAGAGTCACTGTGATGATGTACTATCAGAGAAAAGAGTCACTGTGCTGATGTACTATCAGAGAAAAGAGTCACTGTGATGATGTACTATCAGAGAAAAGAGTCACTGTGCTGATGTACTATCAGAGAAAAGAGTCACTGTGCTGATGTACTATAAGAGAAAAGAGTCATTGTGATGATGTACTATCAGAGAAAAGAGTCACTATGATGATATACTATCAGAGAAAAGAGTCACTGTTATGATGTACTATCAGAGAAAAGAGTCACTGTGATGATGTACTATCAGAGAAAAGAGTCACTGTGCTGATGTACTATAAGAGAAAAGAGTCATTGTGATGATGTACTATCAGAGAAAAGAGTCACTGTGCTGATGTACTATAAGAGAAAAGAGTCATTTTGATGATGTACTATCAGAGAAAAGAGTCACTATGATGATGTACTATCAGAGAAAAGAGTCACTGTGATGATGTACTATCAGAGAAAAGAGTCACTGTGATGATGTACTATCAGAGAAAAGAGTCACTGTGATGATGTACTATCAGAGAAAAGAGTCTCTGTGATGATGTACTATCAGAGAAAAGAGTCACTGTGATGATATACTATCAGAGGAAAAAGTCACTGTGATGATGTACTATCAGAGAAAAGAGTCACTGTGATGATATACTATCAGAGAAGAGAGTCACTGCGATGATGTACTATCAGAAAAAAGAGTCACTGTGATGATGTACTATCAGAGAAAAGAGTCATTGTGATGATGTACTATCAGAGAAAAGAGTCTCTGTGATGATATACTATCAGAGGAAAGAGTCACTGTAATGATGTACTATCAGAGAAAAGAGTCACTGTGATGATGTACTATCAGAGAAAAGAGTCACTGTGATGATGTACTATCAGAGAAAAGAGTCACTGTGATGATGTACTATCAGAGAAAAGAGTCACTGTGCTGATGTACTATCAGAGAAAAGAGTCATTGTGCTGATGTACTATCAGAGAAAAGAGTCACTATGATGATGTACTATCAGAGAAAAGAGTCACTGTGATGATGAACTATCAGAGAAAAGAGTCACTGTGATGATGTACTATCAGAGAAGAGAGTCACTGTGATGATGTACTATCAGAGAAAAGAGTCACTGTGATGATGTACTATCAGAGAAAAGAGTCGCTGTGCTGATGTACTATCAGAGAAAAGAGTCATTGTGATGATGTACTATCAGAGAAAAGAGTCACTATGATGATGTACCATCAGAGAAAAGAGTCACTGTTATGATGTACTATCAGAGAAAAGAGTCACTGTGATGATGTACTATCAGTGAAAAGAGTCACTGTGCTGATGTACTAACAGAGAAAAGAGTCAATGTGATGATGTACTATCAGAGAAAAGAGTCACTGTGATGATGTACTATCAGAGGAAAGAGTCACTGTGATGATGTACTATCAGTGAAAAGAGTCACTGTGCTGATGTACTATCAGAGAATAGAGTTACTGTGATGATGTACTATCAGAGAAAAGAGTCACTGTGATGATGTACTATCAGAGAAAAGAGTCACTGTGATGATGTACTATCAGAGAAAAGAGTCACTGAGATGATGTACTATCAGAAAAAAGAGTCACTGTGATGATGTACTATCAGAGGAAAGAGTCACTGTGATGATGTACTATCAGTGAAAAGAGTCACTGCGCTGATGTACTATCAGAGAAAAGAGTCACTGTGATGATGTACTATCAGAGAAAAGAGTCACTGAGATGATGTACTATCAGAGAAAAGAGTCACTGAGATGATGTACTATCAGAGAAAAGAGTCACTGTGATGAGGTACTATCAGTGAAAAGAGTCACTGTGCTGATGTACTATCAGAGAAAAGAGTCACTGTGATGATGTACTATCAGATAAAAGAGTCACTGTGATGAGGTACTATCAGAGAAAAGAGTCACTGTGATGATGTACTATCAGAGAAAAGAGTCACTGTGAAGATGTACTATCAGAGAAAAGAGTCACTGTTATGATGTACTATCAGAGAAAAGAGTCACTGTGATGATGTACTATCAGAGAAAAGAGTCACTGCTATGATGTACTATCAGAAAAAAGAGTCAATGTGCTGATGTACTATCAGAGAATAGAGTTACTGTGATGATGTACTATCAGAGAAGAGAGTCACTGTGATGATGTACTATCAGTGAAAAGAGTCACTGTGATGATGTAGTAAACAGTCACTGTGATGATGTACTATCAGAGAAAAGAGTCACTGTGATGATGTACTATCAGAGGAAAGAGTCACTGTGATGATGTACTATCAGTGAAAAGAGTCACTGCGCTGATGTACTATCAGAGAAAAGAGTCACTGTGATGATATACTATCAGAGGAAAGAGTCACTGTGATGATGTACTATCAGTGAAAAGAGTCACTGCGCTGATGTACTATCAGAGAAAAGAGTCACTGTGATGATGTACTATCAGAGAAAAGAGTCACTGTGATGATGTACTATCAGAGAAAAGAGTCTCTGTGATTCATGTACTATCAGAGAAAAGAGTCACTGTGATGATGTACTATCAGAGAACAGAGTCACTGAGATGATGTACTATCAGAGAAAAGAGTCACTGTGATGATGTACTATCAGAGAAAAGAGTCACTGAGATGATGTACTATCAGAGAAAAGAGTCACTGAGATGATGTACTATCAGAAAAAATAGTCACTGTGATGATGTACTATCAGAGAAAAGAGTCACTGTGATGATGTACTATCAGAGAACAGAGTCACTGAGATGATGTACTATCAGAGAAAAGAGTCACTGTGATGATGTACTATCAGAGAAAAGAGTCACTGAGATGATGTACTATCAGAGAAAAGAGTCACTGAGATGATGTACTATCAGAAAAAAGAGTCACTGTGATGATGTACTATCAGAGAAAAGAGTCACTGTTATGATGTACTATCAGAGAAAATAGTCACTGTGATGATGTACTATCAGAGAAAAGAGTCACTGTGATGATGTACTATCAGAGAAAATAGTCACTGTAATGATGTACTATCAGAGAAAAGAGTCACTGTGATGATGTACTATCAGAGAAAAGAGTCACTGTGATGATGTACTATCAGAGAACAGAGTCACTGAGATGATGTACTATCAGAGAAAAGAGTCACTGTGATGATGTACTATCAGAGAAAAGAGTCACTGAGATGATGTACTATCAGAGAAAAGAGTCACTGAGATGATGTACTATCAGAAAAAATAGTCACTGTGATGATGTACTATCAGAGAAAAGAGTCACTGTGATGATGTACTATCAGAGAACAGAGTCACTGAGATGATGTACTATCAGAGAAAAGAGTCACTGTGATGATGTACTATCAGAGAAAAGAGTCACTGAGATGATGTACTATCAGAGAAAAGAGTCACTGAGATGATGTACTATCAGAAAAAAGAGTCACTGTGATGATGTACTATCAGAGAAAAGAGTCACTGTTATGATGTACTATCAGAGAAAATAGTCACTGTGATGATGTACTATCAGAGAAAAGAGTCACTGTGATGATGTACTATCAGAGAAAATAGTCACTGTAATGATGTACTATCAGAGAAAAGAGTCACTGTGATGATGTACTATCAGAGAAAAGAGTCACTGTGATGATATACTATCAGAGAAAAGAGTCACTGTGATGATGTACTATCAGAGAAAATAGTCACTGTAATGATGTACTATCAGAGAAAATAGTCACTGTGATGATGTACTATCAGAGAAAAGAGTCACTGTGATGATGTACTATCAGAGAAAATAGTCACTGTAATGATGTACTATCAGAGAAAAGAGTCACTGTGATGATATACTATCAGAGAAAAGAGTCACTGTGATGATGTACTATCAGAGAAAATAGTCACTGTAATGATGTACTATCAGAGAAAAGAGTCACTGTGACGATGTACTATCAGAGAAAAGAGTCACTGTGATGATGTACTATCAGAGAAAAGAGTCACTGTGATGATGTACTATCAGAGAAAAGAGTCACTGTGATGATGTACTATCAGAGAAAAGAGTTACTGTGATGATGTACTTTCAGAGAAAAGAGACACTGTGATGATGTACTATCAGAGAAAAGAGTCACTGTGATGATGTACTATCAGAGAAAAGAGTCACTGTGATGATGTACTATCAGAGAAAAGAGTCACTGTGATGATGTACTATCAGAGAAAAGAGTCACTGTGATGATGTACTATCAGAGAAAAGAGTCACTGTGATGATGTACTATCAGAGAAAAGAGTCACTGTGATGATGTACTATCAGAGAAAAGAGTCACTGTGATGATGTACTATCAGAGAAAAGAGTCACTGTGATGATGTACTATCAGAGAAAAGAGTCACTGTGATGATGTACTATCAGAGAAAAGAGTCACTGTAATGATGTACTATCAGAGAAAAGAGTCACTGTGATGATGGTTTTGTAACAAGTCACAAATTAGAGCACCATTATCTTTAAATTTAACAATTGGAAATATTTCTCAGCATTACAATTTGGAAAATGTGCACTTAGTCAACAGTCAAAAACTCATTACTAATGCACTTTTCTTCGACTGCACAACAGTGGAGAACAAATGTAGCACTCATGTTCCTTCATTTTATTCCCCGCAATCACTGAAGTATTTGGACACTCTCTATTCGATTAGGTGAAATTGTTTCTTTTTGTGGGAGAGATTACCTCGCACTGAGGTGAGTACAGAGAACACTCACGCTGTTGCTGATATTTTTCTTTGAATTTATGATGAGGATTAGACCACAGCGCCAAAATAGAATAATTGACATTCAAGTTTGAGATTGTAATAATATTGAGAGTTGACTCCGTAAAAGCTTTGTGCTGTATATTACATAAACGAAAGTTTATAATAAGATATTCACTAAGTTGAGAATTGAATTTAAGCATTTTTTAGTACTCCTGTATGTTCATAATGACGTCACCGACGGCCAATCAAACATTAGGATTTAACTGAGTGCAGCTACAATAAAGGTTGTAAAATATATAAGATTAGATTATGTGCACTCGGTAGAGCGCACGTATACCTTCGCCTCCGCTTTGACCAGTTCTCTCCCAAAATTTAAGAAACTGCTAACTGGATAATAACCAATCGTCCCACCAAGTTTCATGCAATGTGGTACAATACTTTTTGAGTTATCGAGTTATAAATGACTTTGACCTTTGACTGGATCGCTTCCAAAATTCTACCAGATCGTTCCTGGACATTGACCAATCGATCCATCAAATTTCAGACAATTTGGTTGAATAATTTTTGAGTAATTGAGTTACAAATGGCCTTGACTTTCATATTTGACCTTTGACCCGATCGCTCCCAATATCTAACAAAACGGTTAGTCCCACCAACTTTCATGCAATGTGGTTCAACACATACCATGATCTTGACCTTTGACCGGGTCGCTCCCAAAATTCTAGCAGCAGGTCGTTTCGCCAATTTTCAGGCAATCTGGTTGAACACTTTTTCAGTTAAGCTAATAACAAGATGATAAATAAATAAATAAATAAATAAATTTTGATGAAAATATGACCTTCCCTCATTCTGCGAAGGTAAAAATATAGTGAGAAGATCTTTTGTGTTTGAATGCTCAAACTACTTTACTCAATAATTTATTACTGAAAATGTACCCGGACTTCATATCCAGTATAGCAAACAGAGAAAAGGGTGTTTAATTAGCTTCGTTAGTGTTGAAAAAATCAAAAGCAATTCTTTCACTCAGAAGTTTCTTTAAAAAAAATGCTTCATACAAACAATGATTAAAATTTTGACTGTTTCATTTTATACATCATAAAAAGAGAGTACTTTATGGTGGGCTGCCAGAAATTATGAGGTTTCAACTTATTGTCCTCCCAACGCTACCACAACTTTTTACTGGGTAACTATATTATTCTACTTATAATAATATTGTTATGATAGATAAATTTTCTATTAATTGATTAATTAGGCAATTTTTAAATATAAATTCATAATATTTAGAAGTAATGTTGCCATACCCTTTAAAATATTACGTGTAATTAATTTAAATGGAAATCAGAAAACTATGTTTTAAAATTGTATTTTCTGTAATCGTATGTATTAATAAAATCAATAGTATACAATTAAATATACTTTCCTTATCACATGAGTTGCTAACCAACATCATTGGTTCATTATTTGAATATGTTATTATAATCCACCAGTAAAACATGGAGAATTTTCAATCTCTCAGCTTCATTAATCTTGTATAATCAATATTTATTGAAGTTATTTTGTATTATGAGAGAACATCAAAGATTAATTATTTGAACATATAGTGCTTTAAAGAGGATGGCTTTAACTGTGGAGAGAGAAGGGGAGTGATATGCCCCTTAACTTAAAGGCAGTGCGGGGAATGAAATAATTCAGAATTTTAATAACTCACAGTTTGCAAAGTGTCTAGAAGTAATATTGTCCCCATATTGGGACAATCTGAGCAGCATTGACTCAACATTAGGACAATTTGAACAACATTGTCCCAATATTGGGACAACCTTAGCAGCATTTTTCAGCATTGGGACAATCTGAACAACATTTCCTCTATATTGGGACAATCTGAGTAATATTATTCCAATAGTGGGACAATATGAGTAAGATTGTCCACATATTGGGACAATATGAGTAGTATTGTGACCATATTGGACAATCTGAGCAATATTGCCTCAACATTGGGACAGATGTTTTTTGGAGGAGTTTTGATGTGAACATTTGGAGTTATTATTTTAATTTTTCGGAAGAGTATACAGGGCTTCCCACAAAAAAGTTAACCCAACTTTAAATACGTATATTTCAACATTTATTATAGGTACAGCTTTCTTTCCAGTAATGTTTTGTTAATTGAACTTTTTCCCAGCGACAGATAAATTTTCATAAAGTTTAATTCTTTTTGTGAATATTATAACTATTTTATTAATGGGTGATTAAAATGGCCTTGCGCAAATGGTCAGAAAACGGACAAAGAAGTAAGTTGAAACACTAAAAATATCAATATTAGACAACTATATATATCATTAATAAAACAGATTTATTTCCGGGTTTTAACAGTATTCATATAACTATTCCTTTTATGAATTATTGACAATATGGAGAAATGTGATGAAGTACAAAAAGGAAGGCACAAGTTTAAATTTTAACAATGGTCTCTCAGACCGCAAGAGGACAGTGCGATCTGATGACAAAATCAATTTTGTTCAGCAACTCTTTTCAAAAAATATATATATATTCGAGATATTTAAACCATTTCTCCTAACGAAACATTTATATTTTTTAAAAAGAGTTGCAGAGCAAAATTGATTTTGTATTCAGACCATACGGTCCTCTTGCAGTCTGAACGACTCTTGTTAAAATTTAAACCTGTGCCTTTCTTTTTAAGGCAATCACATTTCTCCATATTGTCAATATTTCGTAAAAGGAATAGTTATACGAATATTCTTAAAACCCGGAAATAAATCTGTTTTATGAATGGGATAGTTGTCTAATAAAGATATTTTTAATGTTTGAACTTACTTCAGTATCCGTTTTCTGACCATTTGCGCAAGGCCATTTTAATCACCCATTAATAAAATAGTTATTATATTCACAAAAATGAATAAATCTTTATGAAAATTTTAATGTCGATGGAAAAAAGGCTTCAAGAGAACTGCACTACAATAGTTGTTGAATTTCACGTATTTAAAGTTCGGTTACCTTTTTTGTGGGTCACCCTGTAGATCGTCTGTATATTTCATTTAACTAATAAAATACGTTAGATTAATCGAAAAGTTTATTTTCTTATAGAATAATTTATTCAACAAGCTCCAAGAGAATAATATATTTTAATGTTAGAAAGTAAATAAATGTTAAGAGTAAATACCATGGACTTTAATACAAGTTTGGTGTATTAGAATGAATAAATGAAAGGTTCACAATGCAGAATTAATTATGAGAGTATTTAAATAGCCCAATTATATAACTGTGAATGATTAAATGGACTTTTGTAGATAGAAAAGTATATCTTTAAAGTTTATTTTTGTGATAGATAACTTTTTTTTTTCGTTTTGAATTGAATTTATTATTTCATATAATGAGTGATTCCATAAATAAAGATGTATTGTAATTTTGGTATTTATAAAAAGATAAAAATTTGGTTTGATGTCAGAAGGTGAAAAGCTAATCGAAGTGTGATTACTTTCAATGTTTTTTGTACACATTCAAGAATTATGTTCATATGGATCGCTGATGTTGATTTTACATGATTTAGTAGTTTACACTCTTCTATGATCAAAATAGTAATTATCAATAGGTATTTAAGCTATATGTTAATTGCCAAGAAAACATAATTATCTTTTTATAGCCATTAAAATTTAATTACTTCACTAAATCAAACACAAGACAAATAAAAAAAATTGGTACATCATTACACTAACTTTAAAATATTAATAAAAACTGTGTAAAAACACTAATTTAGTGTATATTAGTTAATTATCTACTTCCTCACAATAATCAATTACTTAAAAGTTAAAAAGTAGTTAGAATCTAATAACTCAGAGATAATTTTAGGTGGGAAAACCGTAGAGTGAGATTCACCTAAATTTCTCCGGCCCAACCGTAATTTCCTACCTGGTTACATGAACACAATACTTATAAAACCAACTCAACAATTATAACTTTCTGAACGAATTCATTAGGAACAGTCAAATAGTTTCATTTAGAAGCTCATTATTTCGTTCAGATTAAAACTATTAATTACAGTGCGCTAAAATAGGAATGAGTAAGGAAATCTTGCACTGCAAAATATATATGCGATATTAATAGATAGAGTCAATGGTAGACTAAATAGTAAAAGTCATTATACGACTTTAAAAACATTTATCTCTATCCCAACTATTTAAATTCACTGCATTCCCTCCTACCACAACACAAGTTTAATTTCCCCTCACATTTTTATCCTTTCCTAACGATACTCTCACACTAGTTACTACATCACTTCTCTCTCCTCACACTAGTTACTACATCACTTCTCTCTCCTCACACTAGTTACTACATCACTTCTCTCTCCTCACACTAGTTACTACATCACTTCTCTCTCCTCACACTAGTTACTACATCACTACTCTCTCCTCACACTAGTTACTACATCACTTTCCTCCTCTCACACTAGTTACTACATCACTTCTCTCTCCTCACACTAGTTACTACATCACTACTCTCTCCTCACACTAGTTACTACATCACTTTCCTCCTCTCACACTAGTTACTACATCACTTCTCTCTCCTCACACTAGTTACTACATCACTACTCTCTCCTCACACTAGTTACTACATCACTTTCCTCCTCTCACACTAGTTACTACATCACTTCTCTCTCCTCACACTAGTTACTACATCACTACTCTCTCCTCACACTAGTTACTACATCACTTTCCTCCTCTCACACTAGTTACTACATCACTTCTCTCTCCTCACACTAGTTACTACATCACTACTCTCTCCTCACACTAGTTACTACATCACTTTCCTCCTCTCACACTAGTTACTACATCACTTCTCTCCCCTCACACTAGTTACTACATCACTACTCTCTCCTCACACTAGTTACTACATCACTTTCCTCCTCTCACACTAGTTACTACATCACTTCTCTCCCCTCACACTAGTTACTACATCACTTCTCTCCTCACACTAGTTACTACATCACTTTCCTCCTCTCACACTAGTTACTACATCACTTCTCTCCCCTCACACTAGTTACTACATCACTACTCTCTCCTCACACTAGTTACTACATCACTTCTCTCCCCTCACACTAGTAACTACATCACTTCCATCCCCTCTCACTAGTTACTACATCACTTTTCTCCCCTCACACTAGTTACTACATCACTTCTCTCCCCTCACACTAGTTACTACATCACTTCTCTCCCCTCACACTAGTTACTACATCACTTCCCTCCTCTCACATTAGTTACTACATCACTTCTCTCCCCTCACACTAGTTACTACATCACTTCTCTCCCCTCACACTAGTTACTACATCACTTCTCTCCCCTCACACTAGTTACTACATCACTTCTCTCTTCTCATACTAGTTACTACATCACTTCTCTCCCCTCACACTAGTTACTACATCACTTCTATCTCCTCTCACTAGTTACTACATCACTTCCTTCCCCTCACACTAGTTACTACATCACTTCTCTCTTCTCATACCAGTTACTACATCACTTCTCTCTTCTCATACTAGTTACTACATCACTTCTCTCCCCTCACACTAGTTACTACATCACTTCTATCTTCTCATACTAGTTACTAAATCACTTCTCTCCCCTCACACTAGTAACTACATCACTTCTCTCCCCTCACACTAGTTACTACATCACTTCTCTCCTCTCACACTAGTTACCACATCACTTCTATCTCCTCACACTAGTTACTACATCACTTCTCTCTTTTCATACTAGTTACTACATCACTTCTCTCCCCTCACACTAGTTACTACATCACTTCTCTCCCCTCACACTAGTTACTACATCATTCTTCCTCTTTATTTATTCTGTCATATCACATGTTAATAATATTGATGTTGGTGTCCCTCAGGGCAGTATATGTGGACCGATATTGTTCATTGCATACATTGATGATTTTCCAGATATATATGTTAACTTGGAACTTAATTTAATCGCGGATGATACAACAATCACTACCAGTAATATTGACTACAACAATCTCTTGACTTTGAGTTATTCAGAAATGAGTAGAATATATCTTCAGTCTGTTGATAACAAATTATGTTTCAATGTTAGTTAGACAGTAGTATCGCTTTCTACTAAAAGAATATCTGATATAGTATCTTTATTATTTTATCATAGATTACTACTCAGCAGTTAATTTTTTTGGCCATCAAATTGATTTTAAATTAAATTTCAGGAATTATGTTAATTATGTTGCGAGTAAATTATCTAAAACTGTAGGTATAATTTATCAGATCCACGATGGTTCTTCTGAATATATCCTCGTTAAGCTTGATTAGCGTAACCATATTTTTTATATTACCTCGTTTTGTGGGGTAGAACCAGTGCTATTCATCTTAATTCCCTTAATACTTTGCAGAAATGACTGATAAGAGTAATTACACATTAAAGTTACATAGCGCACAGAAAGCCACTCTTCCATAGAACTGGAAGTTTAAAGCTGCCCGAATTGTATAAGCTGGTAGTAGGAGTATATAGATATATATGTTCAAGAAATAGATATTTGAATAAATTTGAATATTTTCATCATAACTATACCACCCGAAATAGATATAATCCAGTAAATACGTTAAAAAATTGCAGGTATGTGACAAATTAATAACTTATGTGGGACAAAAAAAATGGAACACAAATCCTTCTCATATCAGGAATAATTTCAACCTGTTTAAATCTAGGAATGTTTATAGGAAGTTTCTTTTATCATACTAAAACTTTGCTTATGTTATTTTTATTTAAAGTTATTCAGTTGCATTTTATAACTTAGTCATTTACCACTAACTTACTACACGAACATTTCAATAAGTAATTCTACCTCTGTTATCATGTGTTTTTATAATGATTAGGCAAAACTTAATGTACCTAGCAACTATGATCTTCTGTTATATTTGAGTCTTCATTCTGTGATTGTTTGATGAAAAAGTGTAATTGATTGTCTTATTTTTTATTTATTTGCGTTTTGCTAGAAAAAAAAATCTTGAACCTTGAACTTCGTTTTGCCCCAAAAGTCATTTTCATATGGAATTGAAGAACAACGATTATCATTGTATTTTTATTTCCATTTTTATTATGTACCTTCTTTCTTTCTTCAATGAAATTATTATAACTATTTATTTCCCTCACTCTCTCTCTCTCTCTCTTTGTTTTCTTCACGTTCCATCTCCATTTCTTCCCTTTCTATTCCATATGCTTCTCTCTAACTCACTTACGATATTGTTACTTCGCAATGATTGGAAAAGGAATCCTCTACCGTAGTTATGAAGGACTACTCTACCGTAAGGACTACTCTACCGTAGTTATGAGGGACTACTCTACCGTAAGGACTACTCTACCGTAAGGACTACTCTACCGTAAGGACTACTCTACCGTAAGGACTACTCTACCGTAGTTATGAGGGACTACTCTACCGTAAGGACTACTCTACCGTAAGGACTACTCTACCGTAAGGACTACTCTACCGTAAGGACTACTCTACCGTAGTTATGAGGGACTACTCTACCGTAAGGACTACTCTACCGTAAGGACTACTCTACCGTAAGGACTACTCTACCGTAAGGACTACTCTACCGTAGTTATGAGGGACTACTCTACCGTAAGGACTACTCTACCGTAAGGACTACTCTACCGTAAGGACTACTCTACCGTAGTTATGAGGGACTACTCTACCGTAAGGACTACTCTACCGTAAGGACTACTCTACCGTAAGGACTACTCTAGCGTAAGGACTACTCTACCGTAAGGAGTACTCTACCGTAAGGAGTACTCTATCGTAAGGACTACTCTACCGTAAGGACTACTCTACCGTAGTTATGAGGGACTACTCTACCGTAGTTATGAGGGACTACTCTACCGTAAGGACTACTCTACCGTAAGGACTACTCTAGCGTAAGGACTACTCTACCGTAAGGACTACTCTATCGTAAGGACTACTCTACCGTAAGGACTACTCTACCGTAAGGACTACTCTACCGTAAGGACTACTCTACCGTAAGGACTACTCTATCGTAAGGACTACTCTACCGTAAGGAGTACTCTATCGTAAGGACTACTCTACCGTAAGGACTACTCTACCGTAGTTATGAGGGACTACTCTACCGTAGTTATGAGGGACTACTCTACCGTAAGGACTACTCTACCGTAAGGACTACTCTACCGTAAGGACTACTCTATCGTAAGGACTACTCTACCGTAAGGACTACTCTACCGTAAGGACTACTCTACCGTAAGGACTACTCTACCGTAAGGACTACTCTATCGTAAGGACTACTCTACCGTAAGGAGTACTCTATCGTAAGGACTACTCTACCGTAAGGACTACTCTACCGTAGTTATGAGGGACTACTCTACCGTAGTTATGAGGGACTACTCTACCGTAAGGACTACTCTAGCGTAAGGACAACTCTATCGTAAGGACTATTCTACCGTAAGGACTACTCTACCGTAAGGACTACTCTACCGTAAGGACTACTCTAGCGTAAGGACTACTCTACCGTAAGGAGTACTCTACCGTAAGGACTACTCTATCGTAAGGAGTACTCTACCGTAAGGACTACTCTATCATAAGGAGTACTCTACCGTAAGGACTACTCTACCGTAAGGACTACTCTACCGTAAGGACTACTCTAGCGTAAGGACTACTCTACCGTAAGGAGTACTCTACCGTAAGGACTACTCTAGCGTAAGGACTACTCTACCGTAAGGAGTACTCTACCGTAAGGACTACTCTAGCGTAAGGACTACTCTACCGTAAGGAGTACTCTACCGTAAGGACTACTCTATCGTAAGGACTACTCTAGCGTAAGGACTACTCTACCGTAAGGAGTACTCTACCTTAAGGACTACTCTAGCGTAAGGACTACTCTACCGTAAGGAGTACTCTACCGTAAGGACTACTCTACCGTAAGGACTACTCTATCGTAAGGAGTACTCTACCGTAAGGACTACTCTACCGTAAGGACTACTCTACCATAAGGACTACTCTAGCGTAAGGACTACTCTACCGTAAGGAGTACTCTACCGTAAGGACTACTCTATCGTAAGGACTACTCTACCGTAAGGACTACTCTACCGTAAGGACTACTCTACCGTAAGGACTACTCTAGCGTAAGGACTACTCTATCGTAAGGACTATTCTACCGTAAGGACTACTCTACCGTAAGGACTACTCTACCGTAAGGAGTACTCTACCGTAAGGACTACTCTATCGTAAGGACTACTCTACCGTAAGGACTACTCTACCATAAGGACTACTCTAGCGTAAGGACTACTCTACCGTAAGGACTACTCTAGCGTAAGGATTACTCTACCGTAAGGAGTACTCTACCGTAAGGACTACTCTATCGTAAGGAGTACTCTACCGTAAGGACTACTCTATCGTAAGGAGTGCTCTACCGTAAGGACTACTCTACCGTAAGGACTACTCTACCGTAAGGACTACTCTAGCGTAAGGAATACTCTACCGTAAGGAGTACTCTACCGTAAGGACTACTCTATCGTAAGGACTACTCTAGCGTAAGGAGTACTCTACCGTAAGGAGTACTCTATCGTAAGGAGTACTCTACCGTAAGGACTACTCTACCGTAAGGACTACTCTACCATAAGGACTACTCTAGCGTAAGGACTACTCTACCGTAAGGAGTACTCTACCGTAAGGACTACTCTATCGTAAGGACTACTCTACCGTAAGGACTACTCTACCGTAAGGACTACTCTACCGTAAGGACTACTCTAGCGTAAGGACTACTCTATCGTAAGGACTATTCTACCGTAAGGACTACTCTACCGTAAGGACTACTCTACCGTAAGGAGTACTCTACCGTAAGGACTACTCTATCGTAAGGACTACTCTACCGTAAGGACTACTCTACCATAAGGACTACTCTAGCGTAAGGACTACTCTACCGTAAGGACTACTCTAGCGTAAGGATTACTCTACCGTAAGGAGTACTCTACCGTAAGGACTACTCTATCGTAAGGAGTACTCTACCGTAAGGACTACTCTATCGTAAGGAGTGCTCTACCGTAAGGACTACTCTACCGTAAGGACTACTCTACCGTAAGGACTACTCTAGCGTAAGGAATACTCTACCGTAAGGAGTACTCTACCGTAAGGACTACTCTATCGTAAGGACTACTCTAGCGTAAGGAGTACTCTACCGTAAGGAGTACTCTACCGTAAGGACTACTCTATCGTAAGGACTACTCTACAGTAAGGACTACTCTATCGTAAGGAGTACTCTAGCGTAAGGAGTACTCTACCATAAGGAGTACTCTACCGTAAGGACTACTCTATCGTAAGGACTACTCTACCGTAAGGACTACTCTATCGTAAGGACTACTCTATCGTAAGGACTACTCTAGCGTAAGGAGTACTCTACCGTAAGGAGTACTCTACCGTAAGGACTACTCTATCGTAAGGACTACTCTATCGTAAGGACTACTCTAGCGTAAGGAGTACTCTACCGTAAGGAGTACTCTACCGTAAGGACTACTCTATCGTAAGGACTACTCTACCGTAAGGAGTACTCTACCGTAAGGACTACTCTATCGTAAGGACTACTCTACCGTAAGGACTACTCTATCGTAAGGACTACTCTATCGTAAGGACTACTCTACCGTAAGGAGTACTCTACCGTAAGAAGTACTCTATCGTAAGGACTACTCTATCGTAAGGACTAATCTAGCGTAAGGAGTACTCTACCGTAAGGAGTACTCTACCGTAAGGACTACTCTATCGTAAGGACTACTCCACCGTAGTTACGGAAGACTCATCTAATGTAGTTACGGAAGACTCATCTACCGTAGTTACGGAAGACTCATCAACTGTATAGTTACGGAAGACGAATCCATGTCGTGTCTACACAAAATGATGCGCTTTCATCAAAAAAGATCACGCCCCTCAGATGTTTTCAATCTTTTCCTTCAATTCTCTCAGATGGATTTAGTTAATGGGTAAATATGGCAAATTAATTAAATAATGGTTGAAAATTAGATTATTTTTTATGGATATAATTTCCTCTAATTTCTATGCACTCATCAATTATATAATTGCATTAGTACGAATTAGATAAGTCGTTAGGTGACAAATACATCAGATAATAATGACATAAATACAGAGCAACAGCGTTAGACTGAAAAAATGATATCATTTGCCCACATCAAACAAATAAATTATGTAAATTCTCTACAAAGTCTTGTGAGGAAAATATTGACGAATCATCAAATAATTAATGATTTGAATGGTTAATAAATTATGGAAAAAATGTACTTTATTTTTATTAAGCTACTGCCTTCAAAATCATTTTGAAAGAATGAATACATTTTGTATTAGAAATGATTTACTTTCTCAATACATTTATTTATTCTCCCACAAATAAAACAAAAGAAAAATTGAACAGTGAATAAATTTGTTCGAAATATAAAGTCTAAATTAATTAAAAAAAATGTAAACAAATATATTAAGCTTAATATTAATATTATAAACAAATATATCAAGCTTAAAACAAAATTAATGTGACTGTTGTCAATAGTTTTAGTATCTCTCACTTATACCTGGCGTTATATGAGTTATTCGAGTATTAAATTCACAAGCTAAGAGCTTTAATAAAAACCTGAAAAATCTCCCACTAAATTTACCAATTGGAGAATATACCTATATGTATTAGATTTGTAGCTTATACATAAAATATGTAGCTTAGATAAGATTTGAAAAATAAAAAGGTTGTTGAGTTTACATTTGGCAATGGTAAATATTTATGGACTTCAAATTGAATTGATTCAAATTGATTCACTTTTCCATGAGTTAATAATTCGCCCAAAACTAATCTAGCGGCAGTGGCCTTTTTTTGGTTTATTCACAATGCTGAGATTGGACAGGTGAAAACTGGATTAAAAACTAATGAAAGTTGATTGGAAATCTCCAGAATAGATTCAATGAGTTGTTAGTTTTCGATGTGACACTATTTTACACCGAAATGAACAGAAATACGCCATTGAAAAGCTAATTAAATATGCTATACCCTGGAATGACCAATGGACCAGAGTGCCTGAGAGGCTTCTTCGTAGGAATTATGACTTTTTACTATTAAATCTTGACTCGGCTTGCCGGAAATGCGGGGTTTTTATAGTTTAAGACCTATTTAAGCAAAATAAATGAAAACAATTTAACATATTTTAGTGTTTACTTAGTTTTATAACATTTTATTACCAAGCGTAAATCTAGACCGACCTATGGTGAAATACAAGCGCTGTTGCGTCACCTTTCAATTTACACCAAAGAAGTTAGTTATATTCCTACAAGTGATGTTACTAGTGTGATGAAAAATGTGACACAACATCGGTTGTACTTCACCCGGGCTCCAGAGGCCCACTTCATCAAAATGATGTAAAACAAAGTTGAACAAATTTTGTTGCAATATTTTCTCTGATACATAAATACACCATAAATAAGCGGATTGGAGTAGTCACCCCGTCAGTCAGGGAGCAGCAAGAGCGCAGTGTGGGAGCCAAACTGACCGTTTTGGGGGCTGATTCTACTTCGGCGTGACTGCGCAGAACTACTCTGGGCATCAGCTCTGCAATATTTGAAACTGGACCGGGCCAATGAAGCTGCTGGTCGTTCCAGGGTTAAAAAATATCATTTAATATTCTAATTCCACTACATTCTTACATTGCTTTTGAATCAATTTTCAGTAGTTCGCTATCCTTATATCTTATACAAGATTAACTGATACATTAATGTCACACTATAAGAAAGCGTATTCATGATAATATTATAAATATGAATTATTTTCAGTCTTATTCCAGTATTTACTTTCTTCTTTTGATCTTCATTGTTGCGCATTGTAACCGTTTGCTCTAGGAATAAAATTAGCAATCCAATTTTCTATGACAATCCAGACCTCTTTAAACTCTCATTCAACTGTTCCTTCCAAAGGGAAATGAAAGCATAATTAAGAGTGAAGAAATAGGCAAACAATTCACGAAAAGATTATTGACGTGTGTAGTTAATAGGTTTGAAATATTTAGTGTATCGGAAGAAAATCATTGCAATCGTTAATGTTGTGAAATTACAAGATGTTTAACTTCTCGTGACTAAATCTAGCATTAAGTATCCTGTCATTTAACTCAGAATAAACTTGGTGTGTCATTTTAACTGACGAAATGTTTAGCTTATCAACACTAATTTCCATCTGGGAAACTAATTTCCGATGCTGACTTTATCTTTGTTATTTCAGGTTTCAATTTTCAATATAATCTCCAATGGCGTGATCAAAAATTATTTCTTTTATTTTACCAACTAATTATAAAGACCAGATAATCGAGATGAGATATGCGACCATTTTTGCTCTACTTTAGGTTTTCTAATTTAAAATATATGGTAGTTAGTTGATAGATAAATATAGATAGAGTTATATTTCATTAGTCTATCAAATTAACATTAGATGAACTGACATAAAAGAACTCTGAGCAAATTGTCAATTTGATATCATTAATTAGTTTCGTGATTGCTGTCGATATAAAGAATAGGTGCGCCACATTCAATGTTATTGTTTGATGTCCGCACGTAATCTGAATTTCATTTTATAAACTGAGTAGACTCGGATAAATTAAATAACTGCTTTTAAATGATAAAAACATGGACAAAGAATTGTCAATTTAAAATAAATTTTATGGAAATCATATATAATTATTTTGATTTAAATAATTTGAATTTCCGAATTTGATAATTTGGATGAAATTAATAAAATTAAAGAATGAAATTTTCAGTTTAATTGCCAAATAAATTATCTAAATTAAAATCTTTGTTGACTGAATTTAACTGCTGCTAGCTTTTTATTCTATAGTTCCTGTACAGAATTTGATTACTCATGGGAAATTACAAAGAAAGTAATATTCTTCATGCAACTATTTGAAATGCAATTCTTTGAAGCGAAATCTAAAGCTGATGTAAGTATACTCCATCAAAAGCAGATCTGGACAATACTCTCACAGGGTATGGACTTCCTACTCACGGTACACTTAAAAATACAGATTTAGTACTGAAACTTGATTATTTCCGAGTGTAAGAAATAGCACTTAACCAAGTATTTTGAGGATATTTAAAAGTGTAGTCTCAATAAATTTTACGATCCGCTGCTTTGAAATATTTGTCAGGTGTAACACGGAACTCTGGTTTCATTTTTATATCATTTACCCTCACAAAAGCATCAGAGGGGATATTTTTGACGAAATAGAAAATTTTTAAATAATGCACTTTTTTGTGTTCTATGACCTCTGTATAACTTTTTTTTTCAAAAATTAGTATTAAAATATTTCAGAACATAATAATTCAGGCATGAAAGGGTTAACATTTTAGTCTCATTTTAAATAAATCCCCAACTCTCAATAAATGTGCCGTTTTTCTAAAAATGATACATTTATTGCAATCATTTAAGGCAGCGCTAGATTGAAAGGAACATGAGTTGATGACAGAAATAGGGTAAAGTACTGTCTTAAATTTGGGAGTGAAGGATATATCATCCAATCATTATTTTACTCATTGATAATCAAAATTTGAGTGTAAAGAGTTAAAGTGGTAGGTATAGTTTCTTTACCCGATATGATTAAAAAAAATCCCAAGATATTAGATAGAAAAAATTCAATTTGGACTACAGTTTTTTGTTGTTCAAATATGCATCTTGTTCCACGATTGACTAACATATTCTTGTAGTAATTAATTTATTCGCAGATTAATCATCTGAGACCATAGCTAATATATAATTGTGATCACCTAATTATATTAATATTGCCCAGCTCGGCATCTATGAATACTTCACAAAAGTCAAAATTTATATAATTGCTCATAATTTATTCCAATGGAGGATTTTTGAAAATTTTAAAGCTCCTTTTTTATGTTATATCATAAATACTATAATTAAATTTTGATAAGCGAATTCAAAAATATTGTGAACGTGACTGAAATTGTGTTTACGATTTCAGTATATCAATACTTTTTTCATGACAATGCATGGCTTTATTAGTGAACCTCAACATTGTAGAATTTGGAAGATTAATATCGACGGACAAATTAGTTAAGGATTTGACATCTCCTAATTGGACGTCAGGAGCTCAACTTTAAACCTCACCTCTCTGCATTAATGTGAATAAAAGGGGAAATAATAATATTTAGATTTTAATTGGTACAGCTACATTTTATTAATATTATTAAAAAATCAATTGTGAAACAATCCATAAATATATTGTAAATTATAAAATAAATCATGCTGTTTAATGTTACCCATTGTACATATTATTCACATTTACTTAAATAATAGCTGTTGTTCGGGCAGTTTTGCCCCTAGCTAGCCGGTTAAGGAAACGATATGCAGTATTGGACAACTGATTCTGAAATTTATTAAAAAGTCTTAGCTACTTGAAACTAACAAATGGATATAGGTTCAGACACAAGTTTATAATGTTTTAAATCAGAGAACTAGTTAAGCAATGTCAAGCAAAAGTTAAAACTTTAAACATCCCTAGTTTCCTAATTACTAACCGAGGATTTATTGGGTTCCGGACTTGCAGCTATAGGCACATCACAAACTAATCCGACAACTCCTACTTCTAGTCTCTACTACCAACTCCTTGCTCTATCCTCGGCAATCTAAAAAAAAATAATGAAACTATCCGCCTGGCTATGGTTACAGAATTTTGTTAAAAAAATTTTGGTTAAAATTTCGACAATAGATGAAAGTTCTTATAAAACTGAACAGTAACATTCTTATTTTAATAATTATAATTCACTTACAATATTAGCAGAGATTAGTTTTTATTTTCAAGGACATTTATATACAGGGGCATTTCATTAAAATAAAATAACAGGTTAATTAAAATTATTTTTTCAAAAGAATGCAATAATTTACGTGACATAGAAATTAATATATTACAATTATGAAATAAATGGAGCGACTATATTTGCACTATCCAAGACTCAGTAAACAGAGATACAGAATAAAAGAATATGTAGTTACAATTTTATTGCAATCATCACGCTAACTATTATTATAAAGGATAAACTGTACAGAGCGATTGTGAAGTGGTAGCTTTGTATTTGCTCACCGCATTAAATATATTATACGAGCAAACAATAGCTGTATTGTCGAGAAAATAATTCCATCATTTATTTGCTCTGGGCACACTATTCATATCGCTCAGCAATTATTATTCCGCTGGATTTTTTCCTCCGTTTCCTGCTTTTAACAGCAGTAATTCAAAATAATGACACGGTTAGTAGGGCACTTTTTAGAGAATTAAATAGGACCTGGATCATAAAAATTGTAAAATTAAAATAATTCACTGATGAAAATTTTATCTAGATAATAAAAGGTTATTTTTCTGTTTACAAAAGGAAAATACAAAATAAAAGTAATATTATTTTAAAATACGAACGGTCTGATTCTTTTAAAAGTCTGTCAATGACTTGTGTATGAATCTAAATATAAACAGCTTACCAAAATATATCAATACTGTCTAAATTTACATCAGTAGTTTATATAAATTCCTACAGAAATATTCACCTCATTCTTCATCATTCATTTCATTAATAAATGATCGTTCCTTACGCACCAAATAATAAAACGTTTTGGATTCCCTTATACGTTGATCCGAAAGGAGCGTAATTTTGTAATATATTCGGCGCTACCACAGAAATGTCGGATTCCAAATTCATAAAAGAATACTTTTTCAATAAATATTCTAATTAGGTCGTATTATGTATACCATATCGTCCTGTAGGCTGCACTGATTTTCATATTGCAGCTATTGAATTACAAATGACCTTGACCTAGCTTGAGCTTTGACCGTATTGCTCCAAAAATTTTACCAGATGGTTTCTGGACATTGACCAATTGTCTCATCAAATTTCAGACAATTTAGTTCAACCTTTTTTGAGTTATGTGAATGACAAGATGATAAATAAATAAATAAATAAATGCAGTCTAAAACGTCACCTTCCACATTCTACGAAGGTAACTATGTATGTAAAATAATTAATTAAATTGATTCTGAAGGTCAATTCATACATAATGCACACATATCAATCCAGAATTGGATCACGTTTTCATACAATTTTTTCTCAACTGAACTCTTGCAAGCATATTATTCTGCCGTACAAAATATGAAAAAAGAACTGTTAAATTCTTATCTTTTTTTTTATTTCGAATTTTAATTTGATATTGCTGCAGTTATCAAAGTTTCAATAGTTTCAGCAGATGTAAACATAAGATGTTTTTATTATTCAATGGAGAAAAATCATTTTCGATTGTCACGAATCGCAATGCCAAGCTAAAATTCTAAAAATAACACTTGACAGATAGTTTTCTAAAATTCATTTCTGTTAGAAGTGTGAACATTCCTGAACGAAACAAGTCTTCTTATTTATATGTAAATGATTTACTGATTTCGATTCTCTTTCAGAATCCAAAATTGACGAGTCTTTGAATTCAACTAAATAAGCTAGCAAAGGGAATATGTTCTTAATCTGAGATGAACTCTGAGATTCGACAACAAGGTTTTCAGAAATATATATAACTAGGATTCATATATAAGAATTAGAATATGTATAATAACAGTCAAGAATAATATAAAATAATAATAATATAATATAAAATGCATTGAATTGTAAAAACCTAATCAAATTGAATAACAATATAAATTTTATTGAAATTAAAGAACACTTTTTTAAATTAGATAATTCACAAATATTCCGTATCAAGAATCGCTACCTGTTTCCAGTCCTAAAATAAATAGCAAATAACCCCATCCTGAAATAGTCCTCAGAGTTATCCAATTCCGAACCCGGTGCTTCTGCGAAAATTTCCCCAGATAGAATTACGAAGAGAGAATTACGGACCCACGTGATTGCTTTCTACCAACTCCCGAATTAGGAAAAGTAAATAAACTACACATATTTCCTTATCGCAAGGAGGTCTGTTGGCGTAAAGAAGACAACAAAAGATACTGTAAATGAAATAGCCACCATATACCCCGGAGAAATTACCCAGAGATAGCTATGGTGGGGCCATGGAAGATTGAGAAGGGGACTCACTTAATCTCTCATGGCCCCACTATAACTTATTCTATGGAATGAATACGTTGGCAATAACTGCATAAAAAGTTATTGTTATGAATGCATGTATAGTCAAAATGGTACACATATTGTGTGATATTCTATAGATTTGGATATACACCTACCAAGGTATGTGTTAATTAATGTTAATTGAAGATAAAAATAACAACTTTTATTAAATAAAATCAGTATAACTACTACCCATTCACAGTACAATATATATTTAAGTTCACAAGTAGTTGTTGTAGAGCTGTATCCTTAAATTATAATAGGAAAGTCTCTTCAATATGTACCAAATAATTATACAGTTTTTAATAAATAGATTCCTCAAGAAAATAAAATCAATTTTACTTAATGGAAAAGAACCAAAGTCATTTTTCCTTCAAGTGCGAAACTATTTAATAGAAAATAAAACAGGTAGAACAACAGAATGGAAGGTTACATTTCGACCAAATTGATTTCTTTCCCTGTTCAATCGTGCCACATATCCCTATACTCCTCTTTTAGTTTCAGTGCAGTGTGCTCTAATTAAGCCATTTAAGTTGTAGCACCGAACTAATGCCTCTTAATTAAATGACTTGAGATCTCATCGAAAACTCTATGAACTGACGCAAAACTGACTCTACAACAACTGGCTTAAAGTGGTAATAAAATAAATGATTACGAATTCGTTTATAATTGAATATACAAATTGATCGTACTTTGTATTTATAATAATTAATAATAAATATAACATGGTGCTGTTGAAACATAAATTTATTACCATTTACTGAATATGTGTATACTATGGATTAGATATATCCATTTCAGGTTACAATAATAAAATTCAATACAATTGCATTACAAACAATAAATACAATCAGTTGCTAAATTATGGAAAGAATTAAAGAAACTCATTTGATGTTAGTGACCTGAATAGTGAATGAGGAGCCGGTTCAGATAAACCCATCGCATCTTAAAGTCTATACTATCTGTCATCAACACCTAAAAAAATATATAACTTAAATAAGGATCCACATTTTGAACATTAGATGTAAATTTTATATCTTCCTCATAATTATTTTACCAGATACAATAGCATGAAAATTATTATATCTAATATTTGAAGATAGGATTGATAATCAATGATACAAAAACTAGCAAATTTGATACATTGTAACATTTACAATTTAAATGATCCTATCGGTAGCTTTCTAAATTAATGGAAAACGTATTCTCTTTGATAAATATCAATTCCCATTAGTATATTTGCCTGTAAGATTATAATCCCATTGCAGACTTTGTTGTGGCACTATAGTATCCCCTCATAATAAACTCTATTCGGAACGAACTGACCCGATAATGGAATACCCATTAGCGGGAGACAAAGATGAACTGCACTGCTCTTTTTGGAGCTTGACAAAAAAGTGATGGACGGGGTCACCTGCAGAACTAGTGTACTGCACATAAAGAAAGTATATGCCATCAATTTTCCATTGATGGTTATCTTCACAATGAATTAACTAATTTACAAACGTAAGTTGATATAATTTCGATTTAGTGAATCTAAAGGAATTAATCACAGTAACTTTTATCGCTGATAGTACAGCCAGCGCTCAATTTAGAGTTCTCTCTTTGCATATTATTTTGTTATTTGGTGATTAATAGTTAATATTTCATGCGAGGAATAACACTTTTGGTTCTATTTCACATCATTTTTTATCCTAGAAAATGATGCTTTTAATGATATTATACTCAGTGCCATTAATTTTAGTAATTTTCACATGATTTTCTTTCAGTTCATTCATACAATGCATCAAATGATTCAAAAACTTAAATTTATAGATGAATTATATTATAAATGATTAATTACCCACAATACAATTAAAACATCATGTTGATATAAATATGATTACTCCCTTCCATCCCATTTAATTCCAGTATATATTTAATTGGCACATTAATTATCATAGAAAAGCCCATGGCAGGGAGTTAACTCCGGTAGATTTAGTAGTTAATCCTCTACATTTTAAGTGTTCCGTAAAGCTGCGGATAGTAATGAATTGCATGCGGAACTTTAACGAGAGTCTGAAGCCTTACGCTTGTGATGGGAAATAATTGGGACAGTAAGTGGTACACTTTTACTGATAATGATATGGTACTTTATTATTTAGTATTATTAAAATTTATCGAATAGAATATTTGAACAAGTTATAACTAGTCAGAACAAGTTATAACTAGTTAGAATAAGTTATAACTAGTTAGAACAAGTTATAACTAGTTAGAACAAGTTATAACTAGTTTGAACAAGTTAGAACTAGTTTGAACAAGTTATAACTAGTTTGAACAAGTTATAACTAGTTTGAACAAGTTATAACTAGTTTGAACAAGTTATAACTAGTTTGAACAAGCTATAACTAGTTTGAACAAGTTATAACTAGTTTAAACAAGTTACAACTAGTTTGAACAAGTTATAACTAGTTTGAACAAGTTATAACTAGTTTGAACAAGTTATAACTAGTTTGAACCAGTTATAACTAGTTTGAACAAGTTAGAACTAGTTTGAACAAGTTATAACTAGTTTAAACAAGTTACAACTAGTTTGAACAAGTTATAACTAGTTTGAACAAGTTATAACTAGTTTGAACAAGTTATAACTAGTTTGAACCAGTTATAACTAGTTTGAACCAGTTATAACTAGTTTGAACAAGTTGCAAGTAGTTTGAACAAGTTATAACTAGTTTGAGCAAGTTAGAACCAGTTTGAACAAGTTAGAACTAGTTTGAACAAGTTAGAACTGGTTTGAACAAGTTAGAACTAGTTTGAACAAGTTAAAACTAGTTGGAACAAGTTAGAACCAGTTTGAACAAGTTGGAACCAGTTTGAACAAGTTAGAACTAGTTTGAACAAGTAATTAAGAACTAGTTTAAACAAGTTAGAACTAGTTTGAACAAGTAATTAAGAACTAGTTTAAACAAGTAAGAACTAGTTTGAATATGTATCATTGACATTTTTTGTACCATATGAAAAATTATTTAGGAGACATTGAAAATTGAAAGTAACTCCATTTCAATAAACTTTTTTCTATAGCCAAATCATTGCTTCCCCTCAGAGTAAACTATAGTGTTGATATAAGATTAGATTCCCACTATAAAAATCAATTCTACCAAGTATATATAATTTCATTAAAATTAATTAATTTACCGTAGATCCATTCTGAAATATATAAGAAGGTGTTAATTTGGATACCAACAGCATAAATGAGAAATAAAATGTTTAATTATCTGCAAAAAGATAGCAGACAATTTGGGTAGTAGAAATTACTCCGGTCAGTCTTTGTTTTGGACAGCTGTGGATAATGAAGATACATGGAATTAAAATCTCCTTCAGTGGTATACGACAGACTACCCTCTCATTAGTTTTAATGAGCAATGTGTGCTGTAATGAGCACTTTATGGAGTCTTTTCCTCATTAATCTCAGAATTTAAGTAGAATGTTCCATACTACATGACTTATCTACAGTAAAATTCAACCGGCTGCTTCTAATCTTCAAGCAAATTTGAATTTTAGAAAATTGATGCGAATTAACAGTTTCCATTTGTAAAATCACTTTGAAAATTATCAACAAAAAGAATAACGTTTTTTCCGTGTAATTCCTAGTTAAATTCAAATTTTTATTTCGAAAGGAGAGAAGTTATTTATTATAATACTTCCTAAGAATTAAAGTCATCAATTACTTTTACTATCGAACAGTAATTTAAAATGAAAGTAGACACACTTTAAATTGAAATGGACAAAGTTGAATATATTTAATATGTATATCTTAAATAATGTAATATTTCACAAATATGAAATAAGTTTCATTCAAAATATATTCAGCATTTCATTCCAAAATTGAATTATGTTGGTTTTCATTTCGTCAATAATTCCATCCGTATCATTCGTTATCCAAATTTGGAAGGAAATTAGATCTCGGTAAATTGAATTGTGGAAATCAGTCAAGTCAGATTTTATTGGACATCCAATGTGCAAACTCAGCTTCTAGAAGTCAGAACTGATATATCATGTTCTTACAGATATTTTTCACTTCTTCAAACTCTCTCCAACGATCGAAGAGGTGAAAGCTGCTAATAAATTTCACATAAAATTGCATTTAGTGATTCCGGATTATGGGATTGCAATTACAATTTTCTGGCTTTTTAAAAAAAAATTTTAACTGATCTTGTAAGAAATGAACCTGAGAAAACATAAATCAAAATTTGTTCTCTTTTTTTCAACTGAAATTGACAATTATTCTTCATTCATTACAGACTCTATACTTTCTATATGCGTATTGGAATATCATAATCATTAATATATATGACGTTTATTTAATGGTATTGTAGATATTACATAAATAAGATTTTAATGTAATTAAAGGTTTTAATTTGAGGAGAAGAGCTTTTTTTTATAATCCAACATTTATTATTAAAAACTCTCCTTTTCAATCAATGATGAGACAAATCGTTGACTGGTATTCATTACTTGATACTACCTACTTATTTCCTTTTCAACATTCTAACGAGTATTAGAGCCTAAATAATTTTTCATAATACTTTATATTATTCACTATTTGAGGTTATCCCATGTATACTCTAATTTAAACTGAACAAAATTTTATTTTGAAAAGTCTAAGTTGTTCTTCTTACAAAATCATCTTGATATTCTCTGACAAAAGTTCAGAAGCACTTTGAAAGAATATAGGTTGGATCAAGTTACAAAGAGTACTCACTATCCTTTCATAAAGATTTATTTTGTCCATATTATAATTTAAGGTCCGGTTGGTTCAAAATATTATTTTGTTAATGAGCATAATCAGAAATAATTTTCGTTACTATTTAAAAACTGATGATAATCACATTTTTTTTCACAAGAGTTGCATTAGACATATTTTAAAAAGATATGAGGAATACTTATTATATAGCTCTCCAGAAAGAAAGGCCGTAGAAAAATAATTGGGATCCTCTTTTACTCTTTGGTGGCTTAACTTAAACTTCACTCTATGTAGTAATCAGTGACTAGAAATTAATAAATCGCTTTAACAATATTGATTTTCTAAAATTGAAATAAGATCAATCAACTTGAAAAACAGTTGTTTTATTTTGCATTAAAGTGCTTACCTAATATGTCGGATATCCATGTGTCATTACATTTTTTCAATCCATTCGGATTCAATTTAATATTAATACTGAAATGACTGTACCAATATATATATTAAGGTTTCTAAAGAAGTATTAAGTTTCTACTGTAAGAATAATAATTAATGGCTCTCTGGTGGACAGTATAGGACAATTATAACAGATTCCAAGATGGAAGGTTTTGGTGTGGCCGTATAGAATTAATTGGAACCTTTTTTTATCTTCGGTGACCCAAATATAACTTTCTCTCTGGGCTCTTTGCACATCGTTTATCAGTCTAGTTTGGGACGAAAAACTCCATTATCTCATTGGTCTCAGTGTTAATTGTTGAGTTGAGTTCTGAGGAAGAATCTGCGAGTGGTTCTCATCACTCGAGTCTTCTGAAGAGCTTCCGAAACTCTCCACGGATTCAGTTAGCGGATTCACTTCCCTAGAATTTGCCAGTAATTGAAAAAATGAAATGCGACGTATTTTTTTCACCATTTCAAATATAATACGTACTCAGACACACTCCAGTTACTGATCAAATTAATCTACATACCATTGGATTTACGTACTTCGAATAATTGACTTAAAGGATTGTAACAGAACAAATGGTTATGCCTCTTGTGTGATCTAAAAGTTATAAATATCATATCTCAACCATCCACGTGTACGTTACTTAATTCGGTTTACATTGAATCTGTTTCACGTTCATCCCTCGTAAATATTCAATTGATAATTGTTTGTATAATGTAACACATTGCTGCAAGTCTATGAGTTATTGAAAGCAGTGAATGATTTGTCAGTACTGCAGATGGGAATTTTATGTTAATTTACAGCTGAACATAACGGATTATTTTTCAAATAGAAGAAGGCAACTTATTTACCTTTGAATTGAAATTGATTTTTTTTTTCTCATTCTTATAGTCAAAAATCAAATTCTATTAATCTATGGCAATGGGGAAAGATAGTACGACTTGTTCTCAGAGATATTTAATGCATGAATTCCAGCCATATTCAGTTTGTGCATAGAAAGAATTTTTAAGAACAAACTGAATGATTCCCATTATACTTTTTATTATATCTTTTTCAAATGTTCCATGCTTTCATGAATAGAACAGCATACAATAAAATTTGAGCTATGAGAATGTAAATATTAAATAGAACGTGATAATAGAGGAATGTTCTATTTAGGTAGAGTACTCCCCTACCTGCCTTCCAATTGGTCTAAGCAAACACTCCTCCAAATCAATTACCGTATGGCCCATTACGATGCTCCACTCCCTACATTCAAATGCGAGTGTCCAAACCCCTGATGTGACAATGTATAGATTGGTAGTTAGTCCGAGTACAATATTCATGGCAGCAGATCTCCTTTAATTACCCTGTAGCCTCTCAACTCAATCTTCCTTCTACAGATCCTTGCCTGTAACTTAGATGAGGAGAAAAAAGTAGGTGATCTCTTAACTGTAGTTGGTATATCGGCAATCAAGGTGAAAGTAAAATATTTATGTGTATAACGTAATACTTAATTATATTTAAATTGTGCTTTGAATTACGTTTATTATATTAATATTTCAGCAATTTGTTATCATATCAATGATAAATTATAATTATCATGATAATACTAATTCAAACTAATGGAAAACTACTTCATGAAGGAAAATAAAGTATAAGAATAATAAATTTCTAAAATAAAAAATTTTCAAAATAATTCTAGAAATATTCAAGAAGTGAAATATAATTAGACATCATTAAACTTATCTAAATATTATTATTATAAAATATAAAATATGCATTATATGCATATAAGCCATTGAGTACCATTACAATTTATGCATAATAGAGAAATAAATGATCGCATGTCCATTGTCTATTATTTTCAAGAAGTCAATCTGGTTCATCACAGAAGTGTTGAACAGTTGTTGTATCTTAAAAATGTATCTTCAGTACGTTTTGATTAATTTGGTAGTTATTAATTACTGCAAGACTGCAGATATATGGAAAGAAAAAACTTGCGAAGGACCTAAGCCTCTTTTGGAATATTAATGACTTATATTCGAAGCCGAAAGCTATTAGAATTGAACTTCAGTCAAGTTTCGGCTAATTGCCTAAGTTTGGTCAACATTTAGGCAGCTATATTGAATTCATTTTTTACTCTCATTCAAAATACAATATTCAATTAAGTTCTTGAATAAATTGATGAAGCTGAAGGTACGAAAGGAAAGTAATATCACGGTCTGTTGAACATTGATATCTGGAGGGAGAGGTGTAACTGTTTCGAAGTCACTTCTCTCCCATTTAGAGAAGTGATCGCTGAAAACGAATTCTTTAATGTTTGATAAATAAGTGATTGAGAAAATAAAATGGTGTTACAGTAATACATTTTAAGAAAATAGAATATATGTATTGTTCAGAAATATTTATTTGAATCGGAAAATGCAGAGACAGAAATATTTTTCTTCACTAACATGAATAATTTTTATTTTGAAATAGCGTAAAAGTGACAGATCAGCTATCAGGTATCGGGAAAAGTTTTAATCAAAGATATTAATACAAAATGAGATACACTCACTTGTAAGAAGATACTCGTCTAGAAGATCTGATTCCAGTAAATTAAAAACTATTGAAATAAATTAATTATACTGAAAATGAGGTAATGTCAGTCATTATAATGTTATAAAATTACACTTCTTAAAAATAGTGGATTATTAAATCAACCTAAATTAAATATAGAAAAATATTTTATGTTAGACAACCTCTTAGGCCATTTATTTCACCATTCAGAGTTAAATTGTAAGATGTGTATAATCAAAGATGAGAAACGTAAAATATAACAATTTGATGCTACATAAAACATCGCAGTTCTAAATTTATTCCAAAAAGTCTTTAGGTGGTTTTAATTTACATATAAAGTAATTCAATTAAAATTTCACAAGTCCTTTACATTGATGATGGGAGAGTTTATTATTTCACGGGTAAAAGACAAGAAAAGAAGAGTGGAGTCCTGGCATAGAAGATCCTAGCTTTTGGAAGAAGTTTTATCTTCCCGGTCTTAGATCCTTTATGAAGCTCCTTTGATGAAGGAACCGAGGAGGTCAGAAATGATGTATTATTCAAAGATATATTATCAGGAACTTTATTGAAGTTTTTCTTATAATATATTTAATGAGGAAGGGACTCATCAAGCTGAAAAAGCTCCGTGTTTTTAAATATATATATAAGTACTTGAGATTTTTTTGTGGTCACTAACTTTTTATGTTCTTTCAGATTCATAGAATAAAGTTTTGACTAGTTAATTAAGCAGTGTTTTATGAAATAATGTAACTAATACTCTACTCAGGGATAATGTTAAATGGTTTTAAAAAGAAAAAAATGATGTTTCATATATTAAACTTATAATTAACTAATTTAGCCCCACTTACTAGACATAAATACAAATAAACAGAAAGTTATATAGTTTTAATTTACAAAAAATGCTTTGCTCAAAATAACAATAGAGTTAAAGACAATGAAAAATATTTGTTTTTAAAAAAATTAGAAACAATAATTTTATCCTGTATATTGTTAGTAGTCCGTAGTATAATCATTATCTCCAAAAAATAATCCTAAATGCTCATCTCTATATTACATTCTCTTATTCAATTTAGTTTATAGATAATAAGTCACAAACACTATTTATTGTTAATGATTATAAATGGTTATATGTATTAATGTAAGAAAGCTTCTCTCTGTGAATAATAAATAGAAAAATCGTTAGTTAAAAAGATGAAAAGTTAAAATCGAAACCAACTTTTTCATTATCATTATAGTATTGAGGATAATATTTCTCGACTAGAATACTGAGCTGCAAATTCTCACTCACGAACCTTGAACATGTACGCATATAGAAGCTCATTATACACTAGATGAACATGCAGTAATTCGAGTTTGCATAATCGCATATCTTTGAATATGGAACAGTTCCAGATATTCCCATTTAATGTAACAGTTATACTCCTTACTCATTCGTGTGGAAGTTCATCATAATTGTAACATGTAACATATTTGTTGAGGATTAAAATAATAATCCACCATTAGTCGTTTGAGATTGAGGAGACTCTGTTTTAGCTAATTAGTGTTTCACCTTCTTAGGCAATATGTTCATCTTGCTATGTTCTCTAGATGTGAAATGAGTGAGGTATCGAAACAGTAGATGATGCAGTTATACCATTTGCTTTAAAAATAATTGAGTATAATAGGGTTTTAGAATCTTGGTTTAGAAAAATTGGTTTAAGTTTGATTGAATCACGAAGGTTACTGTAAAAAAAATGTTCATCTCATTTTTGTTTATAAATGACGCTCAGGAAACCTATATATGTATTATAAATATTTCTTATTATTAATATATTAAATACAGTATTCTTTTATTAAGGAGACAGAAATCAGAATAGTGGGGTAGTTAAATAAATATATATATTTAATAAAATAATATCGATATATAAAAATAAATCATTTTAAATATTTATAATTCAGAAGCCATTATATGTTCAGTTGCTGAATCGGTTCTTAGAAGAAGATAGAAACTAATACAAGCGTGGCTAAAAAAAATTGAATAATTTTTCGAAATCTGATGATTATTAATTGATAGTTATTTTTTTTCTGAGACTTGGTAAAACTGTAAACTTTTTTCGCTGTATATGATTATTTGAAATTTGAAATGGAATTACATTTTCTAGGATAAATCTGATATTAAAATTTGGTTGCCTCAACTAAAACTGTCTACGAGTGAGCCATCAAAATCAGCATCGAAATCTAGAAATATAGTCGCATTAATTCAGACACATATAATCTTATTATTTGCTACTCTCCCGATCATATGCAACTCTCCCGCATACTTTCAAAACATTTGGGCATTATTTGCTAGATTCCCGCGTGTTTACTGGAGGCTTTGCTATCATTCCCTCATGCTCCGCCCACGCTCCGCCCAATAGGAACACACACTGTTCTTTCCCACGAAGGAGTGTGCGATCCTGCACCTCACTGTGGCATTCCCGTTCAGGTCTAGCGAGCAATGGCAACCGAGGGATAATCTTTCTCGCGAAATATTTCCCTCCAAATTAATGGACGTGCATGTAGAAGAATTACCAGAGGATATATTCCAAGATTTAATAAGATAATTATATCCCAATAGGCAGAGCTGGGTAGAACTTAAGTACTTAGTAATTAAGTACAGTACTTTTTGTGTACTTAAGGCAAGTACTTTTTTCAACAAGTACTTAAATACTTTTAAGAGTACTGAAGTACAAACTACTTAAGTACTGAAATACAGAATATTTAAGTACACGATAAAATAAATAAATACTTATTTATTATTCATAAATAATTCTAGTTGCATCAAGAAACAGATTAACCTATTCATAAATATTCCTTTCACAAAAAGGATTTCTTTCAGGTATATTTTTTCTAATTTATCCCGTTGTTTAACTTCAATGTATCAGAATTCTGTGGAACAGTTTTCATGTTTACACAGCAAAAGTACTTAAAAATGTACTTAGAAAGTACTTAAGTACATTCGAGTACTTAGTACTTTTCTTAAAAGTATTTAGTACTTGGTACTTTTTTGACATGTACTTAGTACTTAAATACATTTAAGTACTTAATGCCCAGCTCTGGTAATAGGTAGTTAATTATATGTCAGCAAATTTTCTAGTAGTGAATAATTGATAAAAATCAGGCGAATTATTTTAGGTATTAATTTTATTTATTTTAGTAGAGGGTTTAACGTCTGCTTCTGAACCTCAGACCATATCGCTGACGTCAAAGGGAAATTAAATACAAGGTACTGAAAGAAGCTGTCAGAAAGGAAACTGACTCCATGAAAAAAAGACACTTACCACCGTCTGTGATTTGTGAAGAAACGGGGCACGAGCACCTGTGGCTTCACTCACGGATGGAAGAGGGAAATGAAGAGGTGATAGTACTTAAATTAAACCTACGAGCCTAATGAATCAAAGACTTCGTAGTGGAAAAGCAGAACCCTAGAAATATTGTCTAAAACTGCAAATGATAAACATGAAAGAAAGCAATCCATAAATCAAAATTATAAAAATTCGAGGCACGAGGGACGCCACCCCCCTTCAGGATAAAACCCCCGGACGCGGTAGCTACATATTAGTTTTAAAATTGCAATGCGTCATTACTTGAAAACATGCGAGTTTTCTTTTTATTGTTCAGTTAATTGAACTATTATTTAAATGAACAAATCTTCACATCCTATTAAAAGAACATAATCTCGATATTTGTATAGAAGTTGAGGATTAAAACAACATGCAAATTAGGTATATAGTGATCTTCAGGATAACAAGCACTCGTTAAAAAACTAATAAACTAGATAGCCATTTGATAAATAAATAATTAGTTACTACGATTACCAATTTTCTTACTGGATACCAGCGTTCATCACGCGTGATGTTATTCTCAACGATTGGTGCCCTACTCTTATTAATAATTATCAGTATTGATGAAGTTAACTTTCTTATTTGTGATGTTATTTAATAATCAGAATCAGAAATTACTAGAAAATCAAACTTTCTGTCCAGAACTGTCAACACTCGAGTCAAGAGTAAGAACAGCTCTTAGATGACTGATCACGCTTTCTTCAAGCAATTGTTTCTAACTTTTGATCAAGCCACCTTAACACGAAAATCTAAAACCTCATAGCTGAAGTCCTCTAAATCTGCAAGTAAAGGAAAAAAAACACCAACAAAAATTAAAACAATACATAACCTAATAAAAACAGTTAGTTGTCGAAGGGGTATTTAGAAGCAAGAAAAATTGCACTTTTGACAGTTGAACGTATTTTATTTGTATCAAAAGAAGTTACAACAAAGGCTGTGAAAATATGCTCTAAAAACTATAATTTAAAAGAATATCATACATCTGTGACAATGAGTCATACAACTATAAATTCCATGAATATTGTAAGCGAAAAAAATGAATGGAATTCATGCAATTTATGAAAATCTTTCAATCATAAACAACAATAAAATGTATGGGATAAGAACGACCTACCAGGCTACCGCTATAGTATAAAGATTAGCTATATCGCTACCATATTTTTCATTCAATTGATGTTATTTTTGAGTTTAATAAGTTTTTAGAGCGTATTTTCACTGTCTTAGTAATAATGATCAATATTCCACTGTAGATCAACAATACACAAAAAAAATAGAACATCAAACTCTGAAACAGAGTTTCCTCTGAATGGAACCTAGTATCAATAAGCAAAAATGCAAAATTATAACAAAATAATTAAATCTCTTATTAGTAAGAGATAAGAAATTTACTTAATAATCGTACAGTTCTTATCACTTCTTATCACTTGACCGTTACCACTTTAGATACCTCCAGTTACGTTACATCATTCGTATATACTGTTAAGGATATAATATGTAGTGTTATAACGTAACTGGAGTTCTCCAAAGTAGTAACAGACATATATTTTCAAAATAAATTGAATGTGTACGGTCGAGTGATATGAATCGTGACCGTATACGATCATTGAGTAAAAATAATGATTAATAGTTAATAAACATTTTTTAAGTAAAATTATAAAACAAATCTCTATAGCTAAGTAAAATAAAAACAAAAGAATATCTTATTAGTAAGGTAAGGAATAATAAGCATATATCGAAAACATAGGTAAAATAATAACGAAACACATCTAAACCACCTTAAGTTAAATAAAAAACAAATCTCTTTTACTGAAAATTCTAGCTGAAATAATCTTCCGAAAAGTTAATAAATTTTAATTTAATAGGAGTTTAACGCCTGCCCCAAACCAAATGGAAATGATGCTAAAGGAAGGAGCAGTCAGAAATGACAGTGGCTCCATGAATAAAGTCACTTACCACCGTCAGTGACAATGCTCATGGATGCAAAAATACTACTCCGTGAATGCAGTCACTTACCAAGAATTGTGACAAAAGGAGATTAAAGCACAGGTGGCTGCAGTCACGGATGGAGGAAGAAAATGAAGAGGTAGCTATCTATATAATATCCCTTATTAAACATAGAGGTGAAGCAATGATAACTTCCAATAAGATAACCTGATCATATTTAAATTTTCTATGGAATCGGGAGCGGTTCTTAGAAGTTATAGGTGTAGCAGTGACTTTTTTAGGAGAATACTCAGAGGCAGCAGTGACTTTTTCAGGAGAATATTCAGAGGCAGCAGTGACTTTGTCAGGAGAATACTCAGAGGCAGCAGTGACTTTTTCAGGAGAATACTCAGAGGCAGCAGTGACTTTTTCAGGAGAATACTCAGAGGCAGCAGTGACTTTTTCAGGAGAATATTCAGAGGCAGCAGTGACTTTTTCAGGAGAATACTCAGAGGCAGCAGTGACTTTTTCAGGAGAATACTCAGAGGCAGCAGTGACTTTTTTAGGAGAATACTCAGGTGAAAAATCCATTTTCTCAGGTAGGGCTTCTAAACTCAATTTAGAATCTGTTAAAAGAAATGAAAAAATATGAATATATGTATCTGATATTCAGTAGCTAGCTACTTAACTAATTCAATAAAGAAAAGATTAAAGGAGAATACACGAATTTAAATTAAAACCATTATTAGCTATTTGTAACTTACCTTGAATATCATCAATTTTCATAAGGGTGGAAGCGTACTTCGCAGCAGAGACTGCCTTTTCAGTTTTGAGAACAATGTTATATTGCTTGTAGGCAGTGCTCATATCATGGTCTAATAGGAGAGCTGCATTCTGCTTTTCTTTTTCAGTTGGGGCATTTCTATACATTTGAGTTATTATGCTCTCCCTGAAGACTGTTGAGTTAGTGTTCTTATCAATACCAGCAGCTCTCCAGCTCTTCTTTAAGAAATTAGACACATCTGTATTTGTCAGTTTCGTTCCATTGAACTTTAAAAAAAGATGATCTTCACTCTTCTTCTTTGCAACTTGAGGTCGCACCTTCTCCAAATAAGTGTCAATACAATCACACTGGAAAGTATTAAAAACACAGGAAGAATCACCGTAGCAACCTGATGTTTTGTGTTCTTTGACATTAACAACGAATTCATCCTTTTCTTTTTCTTTGTTTTTGTACTGTTCTACAGTTATTTGACCAAAGATGCCGGCTCTTTTAGCACAGCGGAGGTGGAAAGAAGTTATTATGCATCGGAGAAGTGAATTATGTTGTTCTCTAATTAGGGTCATAGGCTTTGAACTCTTCTTCAGTCTGAGAATCAATTTCTGGAAATTTTTATACTCATCACTTTCATAATATTTTTTAACATCATCTTGATTGTGAAGCATTTGCTTCCGTTTCTTCCATAAGTCATTTTTTTCCTGCTTTATATAGTCCTTGTATTCATCACGCCAATCAGGCAGCTCTTTAATCAGCGATGATAGTCGTTCTTTTTCAGATTCAGTCATACTGATTAGATTTCTACCATAAAGATATTCTAAAAACTTTTGGAAGCTTAAAATATAATGCCTCACAGTATTGGCCTTCCAATTTCCATTCTGATATCTATCTACAAAAAAAGAATTTAATTTGACATCATCAATCAAATCCCAAACAGACTTTGGCCGAACTAACTCGAAAATAGTTTTGCATCTGTTAGCATGCTGAAGCCTCTTCTTTACAGATAAACGCTTGTGATTCAAGTACAGATTTACGGTTTTGAGTAAAAGTTTCATGAAAGTGTTTGGTGCTTCAGTTGATGTGTGTCGTTCCACTCTTTCATTTTCATCTATTAATACTCTTTTATTAATCTTCGGCTTCACAATATAAACTTTATGTACCTTCTTCAAGTGAAGGTCCAATCTCTTTACTTTAGCTTCACATCCGTCATATCCACAAGATTTTAGTTCTATCGTGTTTTGAATGTTTCTGCCTCTCATTCCATGATGTTGAACGTAATTCCTCGCTCTCTCCCTTGAATATGAGTGAACATCTCTGAGATGACGAGGTAAATCAAAAACTTTCTGTGAAGAAATATCATATGTCAGATTTAAATTAATGGACATAAGCATGAATATCATAAAATGGCTTTTATTGGTGATATGAAATGCATAATTAAAACTTACTTTATCAGGAGTGCATTCTGGGCATTTATGCATATATCTCTTCCTTCCACCAACCTGAGAAATTTATTCCATGTTAGCTAATATATTATGAATGACAATGAAAATGCAGTTCCAAGAATGAATAATTTAGTTCAAACTTACCACAGAAAAGACGGCTTCATCTGTTTTGGTAGAAGTTTGGGTCATGCAAACATTAGATATCTGACCAGTCGCTGAGTTACTGGTAGATGATGGGCCACCTGAGAAGGCACTGGTAGATGATGGGCCACCTGAGAAGGCACTGGTAGATGATGGGCCACCTGAGAAGGCAATGGTAGATAATGGGCCACCTGAGAAGGCACTGGTAGACGATGGGCCACCTGAGAAGGCAATGGTAGATAATGGGCCACCTGAGAAGGCAATGGTAGATAATGGGCCACCTGAGAAGGCACTGGTAGATGATGGGCCACCTGAGAAGGCACTGGTAGATGATGGGCCACCTGAGAAGGCAATGGTAGATAATGGGCCACCTGAGAAGGCACTGGTAGATGATGGGCCACCTGAGAAGGCACTGGTAGATGATGGGCCACCTGAGAAGGCAATGGTAGATAATGGGCCACCTGAGAAGGCACTGGTAGATGATGGGCCACCTGAGAAGGCACTGGTAGATGATGAGTCACCCGAGAAGTTACTGCCTAGGAACTGGTTACTTGATAACTCAGGGATAGTTCCTGTAAGAACGAATTAATGAGTAATCTTATCTCTGATTATTTAAAAATGAATAGCTAGTAACATAGGTATGTTTAGATCAGAATGAGCACAAAATAGAATAGCTAACTCACTTGAGTCATGATATCTTGTCGTGGCAAACTTAGTTTGCGATATCGGTACTGGTATTGCCCATAGTGATGATGAATTGATTGACTGAGTTGCTCCTTGAAAATGAAAAAGAGGTATGCCTTACAATTGAACTGAACAGATATAGAAGTTTAAAACATGATAAAATATCAGACTAATTACTTACCAGGTAGTTTGTAGACACTGATTCTTTTTATAATTATTTTTTTGTGGGGTTCCATCTGAAATTAAAAAAAAAACATATTATTATCAATTACATAAATAAGCAATTTGTTACACAAAATAATAATTGGAACGTCTAAATTTATATGATTCATAAAAAAAAAATATATGGCTACTGAATGCAAATCTTAATTTATAACAAGGTTGAATTTACATAAATAATTATGATTAGGAATTAATTAGGAAATAGTCGCCGAAGACTTCACGAGATAAATTTTAAGGCTCAATTAGTCACCAGATAAACTTCACAACTTCACCCAACATTTGTAGTCCATCAATCATAAGGTCCCCCAGTACAGTATTACTTTCATTTCACTGTTACAGAGTCAATTTCTCTCCAGTAATTTATCAAATAAGTCTCTAAAATGACCAAAATTTTCAAAATAGTCTCCAGTAAATACAAGTAAACATAGGGATTAATTAGGAAATAGTCGCCGAAGACTTGACGAGATAAATTTTAAGGCTCAATTATAGTCACCAGATAAACTTCACAACTTCACCCATCATTTGTAGTCCATCAATCATAAGGTCCCCTAGTACAGTATTACTTTCATTTCACTGTTACAGAGTCAATTTCTCTCCAGTGATTTATCAAATAAGTCTCTAAAATGACCAAAATTTTAAAAATAGTCTCCAGTAAATACAAGTAAACATAGGAATTAATTAGGAAATAGTCACCGAAGACTTCACGAGATAAATTTTAAGGCTCAATTATAGTCACCAGATAAACTTCACAACTTCACCCATCATTTGTAGTCCATCAATCATAAGGTCCCCCAGTACAGTATTACTTTCATTTCACTGTTACAGAGTCAATTTCTCTCCAGTAATTTATCAAATAAGTCTCTAAAATGACCAAAATTTTCAAAATAGTCTCCAGTAAATACAAGTAAACATAGGGATTAATTAGGAAATAGTCGCCGAAGACTTGACGAGATAAATTTTAAGGCTCAATTAGTCACCAGATAAACTTCACCCATCATTTGTAGTCCATCAATCATAAGGTCCCTCAGTACAGTATTACTTTCATTTCAGCAGACTGTATTTGGTGCACAAAATCCCACTGACTTCACCATAAAGATAGCAAAATCCGCAATAAAATAAGGCTAATTTACAGGCAATTTGTCAATTCCGCTGCCGAAAATTAATGGTAACATAGGGATTAATTGCTAAAGTTCCACAGACTTTGCTAGAATATTTTTACAAGAGTGGAAAAAATTCCTCTGACAAGTCAGTGGAATTTACCATGAAATACAAACTGGCATTTCAGCATCGGGTTTACTTTTTTCCAATATGATAAACATTGAATCCAGTTTGTATTTCATGGTAAATTCCACAAACTTGTCGGCTGAATTTTTTCCACTCCAGTATAAATATTCTAGCAAAGTCGGCAGAATTTTAGCTATGTATCCCTATGTTACCATTAATTTTCGTTGGCGGAATTGACAAAATGCTTGTAAATTAACCTAATTTTATGGTGGATTTTTCCAGTTTTTGGTGAAGTCAGTGGGATTCTGTGCACTAAATACAGACTGGCCCCAGTCTGCAGAGCATGCACAATCAGTCGCCGAAGTTTTCATCACAGAGTCCAGACTGTATTTGGTAAAGTGGCCCATGCACAGAATCCTTCTGACTTCACCTAAAACTAAATCTGGCAAATTCCACCATAAAATTAGACTAATTTAACAGCAATTTGTCAATTCCGCTGCCGAAAATTAATGGTAACATGGTGATTAATTGCTATAGTTCCACCAACTTTGCGGGAATATTTATACAAGAGTGGGAAAAATTCTGCCAACAAGTCGGTGGAATTTACCATGAAATACAAACTGGAACAGAGTCAATTTCTCTCCAGTAATTTATCAAATTAGTCTCTAAAATGACGAATACAAATAAACATAGGAATTAATTAAGAAATATTTGCCGAAGACTTCATGAGATAAATTTTAAGGCTCAATTATTAGTCACCGGATAAACTTCACAACTTCACCAGTGTTTCTTGGATTTGTCCACAGCAAATAACATGGGAACATAGGAATTAATTAGGACCTGTCAACAGGATAGGATTAATCCACAAATCCTGATGTACTTTCACACTGGTAACTTCAGCCATCATTTACAGTCCATCAATCATAAGGTCCCCCAGTACAGTATTATTTTCATTTCAAAATCGGGTTTACTTTTTTCCACTATGATAAACATTGAATGCAGTTTGTATTTCATGGTAAATTCCACTAACTTGTCTGCAGAATTTTTTCCATTCCAGTATAAATATTCTAGTAAAGTCGGTGGAATTTTAGCTATTTATCTGGCACTAACTAAAATACGGAATAAAAAAGATGTGAGCGTGCACGCTCACATAACTTGACTGTCTAAAATACACAAAAAAAAGTAATTGGCGTGCACTCTCACGCAATTTGACTGAATAAAATACGGAAAAAAATTGGCGTGCACGATCACACAACTTGACTGAATAAGAAACAGAAAAAATGGCGTGCACGCTCATTAAACTTTACTAATTAAGAAACAGAAAAAATTGGCGTGCACGCACACGCAACTTGACTCAATAAGGAACGCCTGGAACGGGGAAAAAATTAGCATGCACGCTCACGCAACTTGACTGAATAAGGAACGGAAAAAATTGATGTGCACGCTCACGCAACTCGACTGAATAAGGAATGGAAAAAATTAGCATGCACGCTCACGCAACTTGACTAAATAAGGAACGGAAAAAATTTGCGTGTACGCTCATTAAACTTGTATGACTAGAATAAAAAAAAATATGCGAGAATCTTCATGCTGCTCGAAACTTCTCAAGATGAGCAGAAATTAAATTTGCGTAACATGGTAAAAAGAAATTTGTGCGGTTGATTGATGGCAAGTTATGTGAGCGTGCACGCCAATTCCTCTTTTGCCATACTTTAGACAGACTGACAGTCAAGTTGCGTGAACGTGCACGTCAATTCCTCTTTCTTCCGAGTTTTAGACAAGCGTGCACGCTCACGCCTTTTTCATTCCGTATTTTAGTTAGTGCCTAATTATCTCTATGTTACCGTCACTTGAAGATTTATATCCAACTCTCTCAAGTTTTATTTGCAAGACATTGACAACTATGCAAAATTGATATATTCCTCAATAATAAGTGCAAAATAAGGCTAAAAATTATAATCCTAATTGTAAAAATTTATCCCATAACCTCAGGAACTCTATCCAGTCTGGAAAACATCTAACGACTTAGGCTAACAGATGAACTTTGACTATATGCTAAAGCCTAAATGCTGCGGATTACAAAGTTTTCATTAATTTACTACTGTATTTTCAAGTCTGTAAAACTCCAACAGACTACAGAGTAATTAATTCATCAGAAACCACCTATTTTTCCAGAGTGGCTCTGTATTAATAATCAAGAGAGAACTAGAACTCTTCAGTGTTGAAGTTTTAAGAGTAACTCTGTTAGGATTTATCTTTTCCAGTGGGCAGTGACCAGTCTGGCCCAGGGCCCCAGGGTGGAAAAAGAAGTCATTTCAAAATTCAAATGGACTAGTAAGTTAGTAACTCTGTTGGAGATTTATATCCAAATCTTGTCAGGTTTTATTTGCAAGACAACTATGCAGAAATGATATATTCCTCAATAATAAGTGCAAAATCAAGCTAAAAATTATTCTAACTAAAAAAATCTCTTTTATAACCTCAGGAACTCTGTATTTATTATCAAGAGAGAACTCTGCAGTGTTGAAGTTTTAAGAGTAACTCTATTAGGGCCAAGCAGGTAAATTGCGGCATACTAAGAAACTGCAGCCTCTAACAACAGAAACATCATAGCTTCAAAATACACGTTAAAAACTTTACCTAAATTTATGGTGGATTTTGCCAGGTTTTTGGAGAAGTCAGTGAGATTCTGTGCATCAAATACAGACTGGCATTGAATCATGTTATCATGCAATTGTACCATTCAACTCAGCCTCATGTACATACAATGGTTACTGTAATAGTAACCATTGTACATGATTGTAGTTGTACATAAGGAAAATAATTAATTAATATCATATAGCCTACCTATACCTAAGGAATTAAGCGACTGTAATTCTATAATACCTTGGTTTTATTGCAGAGGGTGACAGAGGGTAACACAGTGTGAAAATGTAGAGTTAACCAGAATTTTTTCTGATAACAGTTATGTAAACAATCTTCAGAAACGCGCGAACTTTTAGATGAAGTAATTCATAATTCGCGGAATAACTGACATTCAAAGGTTAAATTCAACACTTCTCCTATATATATATCTTATCAAATTATGAAATAGAATGCCTAGTAAAGACTTATAGTCACTTATTTATTAAGTAATCAGCAGAATTGAAAATTTCAACAATTGATTGAAGTCAACTAATTGTGTGAAGCTAGAATATTTCTAATTTTCTGTCGCCATCTTGGAGGGACAGTACGATACAAAAACTGATTATGATTTTTACTAATTGAATTAACTTTTATAACACTAATTTTCAAGCGTAATACAAGTTTTGAAATCATTCAAACTTTGTATAAAAATACAAAATCCTCAACGTGTCCATTTTCATGGATATCAGCGTTGGTTTAGAAACATTATTAAAAAAAAAATGTCTTCACAGGAAATACACAATTTATGAAACTAACTTAGATTTTTATCGATAAAGAAGAATATCCCATACTTTTGTAAGATCTGACTATAGTTAATAATTCTCGTGCAAAGCCTATTGAATCATCAAGTCAATTTTTGAAATGTTTCAATTCGTAGGTATTCATTAAATTTTATGACATCATCTTGCACAGAGATCAACTAAAGGTTATTGAAAACAGAAATAAGGTCTTAAATATTGCCGCAGGTCGTTAAAACATTCAAACTATACATTAAAACATCGGCAATAGTCAAATGTATTGAAGTGCTGAGTTTCATGACGATTTTTCTTGTTTTCGAAAAGTTATTCGTCTAAAATGTTTCAGCTGGATATGCACAATAAATAGAACTGACCTCGAATTTTGATACATGTGTCGAAGTTCTATGATATTTGCAATATCTAACTTTGATTACATCCTTCCTAATGTCCTTTACACCCCTATGTAAATTTCCAGAACGTTTCAATCAGTATTTATTACAATTGACTGACATTATTTAGAGCATTGCCTATCAGACAGTTGCTAGAAAATATTTCCACCCATAACTCTTGACTCAGGCCATTAAATTACTCAGTCCTTATATCGAAATATCGGCAAAGATCGGAAGTATTGCTATGTAAAATTTCAAAACGATTGGTTAAGTTTTCGAGAAGAAATTCGTGAAAAACTGTTTTTGAACTTCCACTCAAATTCGGTACAAAAAGTCTCCCAACAGTAAAATACCCGCTATAGACTTTTTCTGAAATGAGGCTAAGTGAAATTTGCGAATATTATAAATCTGACTTCAGATTCGAATTCAGCTCCCTAAAATACCCTACCAATTCGAAAATCAGTTTTTTTAAAATTGATTTTCATCTATAAATGTCACTTTTAAAATTTTTCACTAATATGGTCCCTATTTTAATTCTAATGTATGAAATCGGCCAAAACTAGTTCAAAATGATTCAAATTAGTTCAATAGAGGATATTAGGACAATTTACCATATTTCTAACGAATAAAACACTCCATCTATGGCAACATTGCCATTATGCGGGAAAATTGCAACGCGTCCATTAAGGAATATATTTCCAGTGATCATTACAACCAATGTGTAATATGAAATTTTAGGTCAGTTAGGCCTGCAAAGGATGAAATTTTATCATAGAAAATTTCCATATAATTTTAACGTGCACTCATATAAAAAGAAAAAGCTATACATCATGTAAAAATGATACGAAATGTTTTATATAGATTCAAAGATGAGAATTATTGTAAGGAGTATAGTTTTCAATTGAAGTACGATATTGTAGAATAATTTCCTGTTCAAACACAAAATAATTGAGGGGAAGAAGTAACAGCTTTTCATTTCACTAATTTCACTAATATTTTTTCACTAATTTCATGAAGTATGAAAAACACATTGTCCAGCAAGTAATTGGAACATTAGAATATTTTCGAAATATCCTAATTCGAAGATTAAAATTGGTAAAATGATCTTTTAGACAAATTTAGAGGGATCTCTTTATTTAATAAAAATATCTCTTTTATTTTATAAAAGGATCTCTTTATTTCATAGAAGATTATCCTTATTTCATAAAAGAATCTTTTTATTTAATAAAAGGATCTCTTTATTTCATAGAAGATTATCAATATTTCATAAAAGAATCTTTTTATTTAATAAAAGGATCTCTTTATTTCATAAAAGAATATCCTCATTTCATAAAAGGATCTCTATATTTCAAAAAAGATTCTTAATTTCATAAAAGGATCTCTATATTTCATAAAAGGATCTCTTTATATCATAAAAGGATCTCTATATTTCATAAAAGGATCTCTTCATTTATAAAAGGATCTCTATATTTCAAAAAGGATTCTTCATTTCATAAAAGGATCTCTTTATTTCATAAAAGGATCTCTTTATATCATAAAAGGATCTCTTTATTTCATAAAAGGATCTCTATATTTCAAAAAGGATCTTTTTATTCCATAAAAGGATCTCTATATTTCATAAAAGGATCTCTATATTTCATAAAAGGATCTCTATATTTCATAAAAGGATCTCTATATTTCATAAAAGGATCTCTATATTTCATAAAAGGATCTCTATATTTCAAAAAGGATTCTTAATTTCATAAAAGGATCTCTTCATTTCATAAAAGGATCTCTTTATTTCATAAAAGGATCTCTTTATATCATAAAAGGATCTCTATATTTCATAAAAGGATCTATATATTTCATAAAAGGATCTCTTTATTCCATAAAAGGATCTCTATATTTCATAAAAGGATCTCTATATTTCATAAAAGGATCTCTATATTTCATAAAAGGATCTCTATATTTCATAAAAGGATTTCTATATTTCATAAAAGGATCTCTATATTTCATAAAAGGATCTCTTTATATCATAAAAGGATCTCTTTATTTCATAAAAGGATCTCTATATTTCATAAAAGGATCTTTTTATTCCATAAAAGGATCTCTATATTTCATAAAAGGATCTCTATATTTCATAAAAGGATCTCTATATTTCATAAAAGGATCTCTATATTTCAAAAAGGATTCTTAATTTCATAAAAGGATCTCTTCATTTCATAAAAGGATCTCTTTATTTCATAAAAGGATCTCTTTATATCATAAAAGGATCTCTACATTTCATAAAAGGATCTCTATATTTCAAAAAGGATCTCTTTATTCCATAAAAGGATCTCTATATTTCATAAAAGGATCTCTTTATATCATAAAAGGATCTCTATATTTCATAAAAGGATCTCTTCATTTATAAAAGGATCTCTATATTTCAAAAAGGATTCTTCATTTCATAAAAGGATCTCTTTATTTCATAAAAGGATCTCTTTATATCATAAAAGGATCTCTTTATTTCATAAAAGGATCTCTATATTTCAAAAAGGATCTTTTTATTCCATAAAAGGATCTCTATATTTCATAAAAGGATCTCTATATTTCATAAAAGGATCTCTATATTTCATAAAAGGATCTCTATATTTCATAAAAGGATCTCTATATTTCATAAAAGGATCTCTATATTTCATAAAAGGATCTCTATATTTCATAAAAGGATCTCTATATTTCATAAAAGGATCTCTATATTTCATAAAAGGATCTCTATATTTCAAAAAGGATTCTTAATTTCATAAAAGGATCTCTTCATTTCATAAAAGGATCTCTTTATTTCATAAAAGGATCTCTTTATATCATAAAAGGATCTCTATATTTCATAAAAGGATCTATATATTTCATAAAAGGATCTCTTTATTCCATAAAAGGATCTCTATATTTCATAAAAGGATCTCTATATTTCATAAAAGGATCTCTATATTTCATAAAAGGATCTCTATATTTCATAAAAGGATCTCTATATTTCATAAAAGGATCTCTATATTTCATAAAAGGATCTCTTTATATCATAAGAGGATCTCTTTATTTCATAAAAGGATCTCTATATTTCATAAAAGGATCTTTTTATTCCATAAAAGGATCTCTATATTTCATAAAAGGATCTCTATATTTCATAAATGGATCTCTATATTTCATAAAAGGATCTCTATATTTCATAAAAGGATCTCTATATTTCATAAAAGGATCTCTATATTTCAAAAAGGATTCTTAATTTCATAAAAGGATCTCTTCATTTCATAAAAGGATCTCTTTATTTCATAAAAGGATCTCTTTATATCATAAAAGGATCTCTACATTTCATAAAAGGATCTCTACATTTCAAAAAGGATCTCTTTATTCCATAAAAGGATCTCTATATTTCATAAAAGGATCTCTATATTTCATAAAAGGATCTCTATATTTCATAAAAGAATCTCTATATTTCATAAAAGGATCTCTATATTTCATAAAAGGATCTCTATATTTCATAAAAGGATCTCTATATTTCATAAAAGGATCTCTATATTTCATAAAAGGATCTCTATATTTCATAAAAGGATATCTATATTTCATAGACATCATAGAGTACAAAGTTAACTACAGAGAGTTAACATTAGGGTGTATTAAAATTATAGGTATAGTTCTTCAATCACGCTAGGTCGTTAATAGTCGGAAACATTCAGATCTGGTAAGCAACTAAACCAATTTTCTTTTGGGTCAAATATCGGAAAATTCTCCACCAAGAAAGTTTGTATTTGTTTTGCTCCATGTGCTGCATTGCACGACTTTGGTAGCATAATAGTTTCTATAATCAAGGACAGCAAAAACTAACGACTAAGATATTCAGTAATATTATTACAAATATAAGGGAAAATAACAGAATCAATGGCAAAAAATACTCCGTTTACTCTGAAGAACAGCTTTGACTGAATTAGGAGTCACTGGAGGCCACGATTGCAAAAATCATCACTAACCACAGAAGCAGGATTTTAATTAATTCACAGGAGTAACTATAGTAGCTGAAACGTAACAGGCAATAACTCGCGTGTTTTGGTGATTTGTAGCTTCCTCATAAATGAACTATTTCTCATTGGGAAAATTCAAACATGAACCCCTTTGTTCTTGAGATGACTGGAAGCTTTTTCATCTCTCAACCCTTTTTATATTGGAATTTAAATTATTTTCACTTAGCTATATCAAATGGGTTTGGGACAGGACTTTGGAGGAACTATATAGAGGTAGGTAGGAAGTTTACTTAGAATCAGATGGTAGGCCTGAAATACATCTACAATTATTTATATGGTCACAAAGTAATATTTATACAGAACATCTACGATCTAATTACATTTATAAATAACAGAAATACATATTAACTCACACAGTCAAACACAAGAGACCAAAATATTCATTGAGCGATGAAAATGGTGCACATATCTTTTGAATTTTAAACCTAATGCCTAGCGTCATAAACGTCTTGAAAACATAAGGGGCGAGGACACCAAAACACCAACATTGAATTCCATTTAGCTGTAGAGAGTTGCTATATACTTTGAATAACAATTGGAAATAGATAAATTTACTTTAAAATAAAAATAAACGCTACACTTGTATGGAGGTTTTGGCGTCTCCCAACGTAAAATTTAATTGCAAAGTCTTCATTGACTCCCCTGCTGATGGTCCTGTGGCTAACATTGCGTCTTTTGGCCATTGTGTTTACATCGAATGATTTGGGTTTTTCCTTCAACGACTTCTTCAGTTACGTCAGAAAAGTTTTGGTTTGCAATTGATCTTTCGAGCGCTCTGCCGACCTGATTCAAAATTAACCTCGTCCTTTTACTTTTTTCCGCGACACGATAAACTTACGTCTTTGGGTAAGCCAGACGCCAGTGATCTTGATCATAATGTCATAAGGAGATCGTGTCAAACGCATCTCATTTCGCATATGGTTTATCCTAGGCGTAAATTCTGTCATATTTAACGGAACCAATCAAAGTATTAGTACCTATACTACTTTTATAGAATATGGCTTTAAAATTGTTCAAAAATTACCTAATTATCTAATTGTGCAAATTAATGAATAGCTCCTATTTACTCGAGAGACTCTTTATTTATAGTTTAAAGTTTATATATAATGATAAATGGATTTTCTCTTCCACCCCTTCATTTTAGGGGTGTGATGAGGGAGATATTAGTTATATTTTCCTCCATATAGGTTCAAATTAAAGGGATAAACAGCCTGATAATTTCATGCCAAATTAGTAATCTCATCATAACAATTGAAACAAAACAGGCTTTCACTAATAATTGGGTTATTTCTTAACAGTTATCTAAAAATACAATGGTTTTGAATGCATCTTCTAATTAGATTTTCATAACGATTTTATCACTTTATTTAGGAGCCATAAGCAGCTTAATTATCTTATTAAGAAACTTCGGAACGAGTCAAGTTATAATTCCTTGATGATTTATTTCAGCAGTAAGTATGTACCTCATTTTGGTCGTTATTCATTTTCCAATCGATTGGTAATGGTTGGTAATTAATTTAGACTATGAGATCTAAGAATAACTAAGATTGCTGAAATCTTCTGAAAATTCTGAAAGTTTCACCGAAGATTGTAGTGGAGGTTCATATTTGACAATCTACAGTCTACAGCAACAACATAATATATCATGCAAAACACCACCATTGAACGCATATTCTTAATCAAAAAGTTTGTGCTGATCTGTGCAATAAACTCAGTGATTGATGAAGATAATGTGTTGTCCAACATGACCCATAAACAAGAACTAAGTGCCATTAAATTTTTATTGATGCAATGAAATATACAAAAGTAATTAATTTTAATGTTTCTTATTACTGTCGTAAAAAGTAAATAGAAAAATAAGTTAACTATATATAAAGCAGATCATTATATGATTCAGATCAGTTAATAGTAACACTTCATTCGATATATAAGGCAAGACACATTTGCAGTTGCAGAAATATACAGGTAAAAAATAAAGTTAAGATTAGGTGTCACAATTTTGGGCAAAATATGTACAATATTAAATTAAAAGATTTTTAATTGATTCCAATATTTTTTTCAGAATGAAGATAATCATCAAATTATTACCTCCACTTCTGCTGATTTGCTGTAGTTGCGGACACACAAAAGTGAAAAATTTCGCGATAACTGAAGTAGCGAAGACGAGATTCTCAGTAGACACAGTGACTTCAAAAACGTTTACTATGACAAATTCTTCCCTTATTGGAATCGGTGCAATATGTGCACAAGAATCTTGGTGCTCTTTGATCTGTAGAACCGGAGGAAAGGAATTCATAATCTCTGACATCATAGCGCCACCATTTGGAGAAGATCCATTCGATGCAGACAGATACATTTGCTACACCGATCAGGATAGAACTCTAAGGAATGTCATGAAAAAACCAAACAGTTTAACAATTCACTCTTTCGCTGGCACTAATTCAATCTGGCCCAATCGCACTCCATCTAACCTGCTTAGTGGGATCAACAGGAGGAACGTTGATGACTGTTGGATTTCAGTTCCTAATTCCAAACCATACATCGTCTTCAACTTGAGGAACGTTGAAGACATTTGGAAAGTTGTTATCATGTCCTCAGGTCAACCCTATGACTATCAATACTTTCGCTATATTGATGTACGTGTTGGAATGATTGGGAGAACTGAATTCGATTCCTACACAAGACTTGGCTACTTTGATAGTGAAGCAAGTAGTCCCCATACGGACATCACCCTCGAGAGTCCTACTGGAATTTTGGGACAGTACGTCTCAATTCAGATGATTGAACCCTGGGAAGGGAATGGAGCCATGCAGATCTGTTATGTCGCCATTTATGTCTCACCTGATCAGCCATTTTACTACAGCATTTCGTAAATACATATAACATTCTCCAAATAAAGTAATAAATCATTCTTCTCTTTCTATACTATCAATATTGGAAAATAATGTCAGTCAAGTTGAAGTATGGATGAAGAGCGTTTAATAATAGTGTTGAATCTGTAATAAAGGTATGGAATAAACTTACGAAACGTTAGAAAATTACTTTCCTATGAAACTGTTAATTTGCATATATTTTTAGATTTAGACTATTCTAACAATTTTAGCCACTATAGATACAATATTTAAGTTACAATATGGATAACATTGGATAGGATATACAGTACATAAATATGGATTTGTTGTTGCAATTAAATTGAAATTAATAATAATGGTTTAAAAATACTAAATTAAATCTTGTGACCAAATAATAACATTTTCTATAGCCACTATTTTATCTAATTTTCGAAAAATCTTGGAAAAATTCAAATTCACAATAATAATTATTAATTAACAGTTTGAATTTATGTAGGCAAAATATCTAAAAAAGGCACCTAGATTTATATAAGAGCTACTAGCATTCCCTTTATCTTTGGAAGGTAAATTCGTATATGATAACAGTTTCTCTCATTCTAATTTTATGAATAATTGTTATAACAGTGTGATCAGCTTCGTGGAATACCATGACTATTTAAGTTGCACTGGAACACTATTGGGAATAATATAAAAAATGCATAACTGAAATAGATATGATTTTAGAATCTGATGGTAAAATAAAATATTGAAGACATAAGAATTTTTTTTATAGTTTTCAACTATTCTAACTTATATCCTTATTTCATTGCTTATTTCATTGCTTCATCTCAGACACAAAGATGAGTCAAATTTAACTATCGGACTCGTCTTGAAATGGAACCAAACTAGCCAAATTTTAGAACTTATTTAAACACATATTCCGATACATTAGTAATCGGAAATGTTATATCCAATAGGGAAATTGCTATCTCAGTTGTTAATATTCATTAATTACAGTAAATACAGATGTATAAATGTATAAGCAGATGTATAAATAATACTGAAAAAATTATTATGGATTTTTCAAAATTGTTGATTGCAATTGGATATATTTTAATACACTGATATATAGTGATCATTGATCATTCATTAACACTTAGTTTGACAACATTTAGCATTCGTAATGTGGTTTCCACATTCCCATCATTATCTCTCCAATTCCCTATCACTCTCTCCCCATTCCACACCAATTTTCCCCATTCTACATTACTTTGATTATTATCGATTTCATTTACTAGATCTAATATTGTTAACAAAAAGGTTATCAAACGACAGCAAAAACGGGTGACCGGTCCTTTCGCCCATAACAACTTCACCGCACGACATTTTCGCCGAAAATTCATACAAATACACTATACGGTATAAATATAAAAAGATGGTGCTAGGACGTTTCATACCCAAACGTTTCGTACCCGGACGTTTCGTACCCGGACGTTTCGTACCCGGACGTTTCGTCAACGGACGTTTCGTTACTAGGACGTTTCGTTTCTAGGACGTTTCGCTACTAGGACGTTTCGTTACTAGGACGATTCGTTACCAGATTTTTGTTCCAAATCGCTACTAACGATTTTTTAAATTCGAAATGAGTTATAGACTGAAAAATTTACCAATCACATAAATTATAAATATGTATTGTATATTTTTCCCTATGTAAACCAATTACTGGAATTTTTCGAACATAATAGAAAATAGTATTTAAGAATAAGAATAAAGAGTTAAAATGTTAAATTATATAATCTTTTCTTATATGATCGAATATAATTATTACTCTTGCAAAATTGCGGACAGTTATGTTTCTTTTCATTAAGATATTTTCATTCGGTAAATTGTAACATCTGGTAATTGGAATTTTACACTAACGTTAAAACATTTTCCAAAATATGAAAAACAAAAGATTTTCCCAATGTAGGTAAGCTCCAGGTTCTCGGACTGAACCACATTTTCGATCTTATATGGACAAAAAAAATAGAATTATTGTTATTTAACTTCTATATCGATTAGTAACCATGCTATTTTCACTTCCAGCTTTTCTAATCAAAGAAATTAAGTAATGATTATTAATTTTAATACATCTGATTAAAATCAATGAATAACTAAACGAATAAAAAATATGTTTAAAAAGTAGACATTATTTTTAAAGTAGTAAAAATTTATAATGCATGGGATTGATATAAAATTGTAGTCTAAAATATCATTGTTTAATGAAAAATCGTTTCCATTTCATAAAAAAATATAAAAAAACTGGTAACGAAACGTCCGGGTACGAAACGTCCAGGAACGAAACGTCCGGTCACCAAAAAGATATAGTCCACCTAAGGTTAGGTTAGCGGTCCGGTTGGGGGGATTTAGACTTGTCCCTCGGCCAGGTTTGAGTGTGACAAAATATATGCTTTACTGTATTTTACTGTTAATAAAATATGCATACTTTATTTAGGTAAATAATTGTCATATATTCGGCGAAAGTGTTTTCAGGAAAAGGGTTTTTGGCGAAAGTGTTATTGGTGACAAAGAAAAGAGGTGGTGCAGTAGAGTTTTTTTTTGTCCTCTTCCCCATTCAAATTAGGGCAATTATCATCCTTAGAGTGATCATTGAAATGATTTTTGACTCTGATGTAGAAGGGAAAAAGTGACAGGGAAAGGGGATGGGGAATTTGATGGGGAATTTGAGAGAAAATGATAAGGAATGAGGAGAATTGATGGAGAATTTCTTTTTAAATTATGGGGAAATGAAATAAGTTTAATTAACGTATTTGTAAACAAAATTTCGATTTTGAAAATCCATAATAATTTTCCAGTACTGAATGCATAGTTTCAAATTGAATCCTTGAACATATGGTTATTTAATATGAATATTTAATTGTATATACAAAGTAAATTACCCTATATAAGAAATGATTACCATTATTTTAGTTCACTCTTATAATATAAATATTTCCCAAACCTTGGGAAATATTAAGTCTCTTATATGACTTAGTCCAAGTCTAATAACAAATTATATGGATAAAAACTTATCTGCATTGCCAATACATGAGAGTAAAAAAAACGATAACTCTATCTAATTTATAGTGAAATTAAGACGTATTTGATGTTAGAAGCAATGCATTTATAAATGACATTATATTCTCAACATTATAAATGACATTATATTCTCAACATTATAAATGACATTATATTAGCAACATTATAAATGACATTATATTAGCAACATTATAAATGACATTATATTCTCAACATTATAAATGACATAATATTAGCAACATTATAAATGACATTATATTAGCAACCTTATAAATGACATTATATTCTCAACATTATAAATGACATAAAATATTAACATTATAAATGCCATTAATTTATTAACATTATAAATGCCATTAATTTATTAACATTATAAATGCCATTATATTATCAACATCCATGGAAGAAAAGGCAAGTGTTCACACAGCTGACAGGTGTTGTCTTGCAGGTGTAATTATTGCTAATGATGAAAATAGGTTAGAAAACTATTTAAAATTAATAAATGTCAATCATCAACAAGCAATTAGATTATAAAAAGCTATTCTTCAAATATCTAATTGAGATTTGAACACATTCAATGCATTCCAGATACAAAATGATATTTGGTGGTGCAAGTTAGACATAGTTTATTTTTTTCAGTATTGTTCAGCCTATTGTGCAGTTAGCAGTTAAATTGCATGCTAGTGTATACTATGATTTATTATCACCAGTTGGTAGAGTTTCTTATTTTATTGGGCTAATTATATTTAATTATATGGAAATAATAGGTGTCTATCTTAAATTAATGCTATAATAGCATGTTATGGGATTTTTGTCACTATTGTCGAAATTTTATTTCCAATGTCTTTAATTTCATAACTATATATTGAGATTTGTAATTTTTCATTTCGGTATATAATTTAACAATCAATTACCAGTGTCTATTGGGATAAAAAAGTTGACTAGAATTCTTGCAAATCATACTTGAGATTACAAACGATATTCTGAGATACACGAACTTGAGATATTTCTTTCTTTCTTTTATCATTCATATATTGTTTAAATTGATAATTAATTTTAAAATAATTTATAAATTATAGATTGTGAATATTAAAATAAATTGATTCACCATTTTTCTTTTATTGAAGTCTATACCAATATTTGACAAAGTAAACAATAATACGAAAAACTGAAAAATGCTTTTGAATTCTTTCTTCGCAATCTTATCATTTGTGAGTATTTAAATATTTAGTTTTGTTAATTATTCTGTAGTTTGTTTATTATATCATAATTTTTTATTTTAGCAAACTGCAAAATATAATCCGAATCAACAAAATTAGATTTAATTTATTTTTCTTTTGGTGTTTCATTTAAATCTTATAACAGTATATACATATGCCAGTAAATTTTTCTACCATTACATTAATATTTCATTAAAATATAGTAATTAATTTCATTCTTCCACCAGCTTCGTGTTACAGCAGCACTTCAAGGACGAAATGATCTACAGGTAAAACTTTAAATGCTGAAGAATATATTAAGATATGTAGTGAAAATAAGAGAAATTAACACCTGTGTTTCATTTATAGTTTTTGTTAATAAATTGAAAAAATGTGAACGAGAAAACGAAGAAAGAATATTTTAGAAATCTATCTGCAATCATTTTTAACTGACAATTCCTAATCATAATATAAAGGATTACCTAACTTTTCTTCAGTAACACTAATTACATTAAAGTTACAAAATATAATGCATTAGGCAAGAGCAGCTTAGAAGTTACCACAAGACACAGCTATTGTTCCTCAATATGTATGGTGTAGCGATTTGAAAATTTAAATGATTAAGAATTCATAAATCCTTTTAACACTAATAAAAGGAAATGTCATACACAGGAGTGATTAAAAAAAATGTTAAGTCCCAAAAAATATATATAATTTCAACAAGAAAGTAACAAACTTTTGAAAATTCAACCGACATTATTTGGGAATTTCGGATCCCTTTTCGAAAACAAAAAAAAATCTGTGCCATATCAAAGAAAATTAATGAATTGGATTGTTAATCTGAGGAAAATAAACAACTATCAGTTATGAGGTTAAATAGAATTCTGCTCCCTTCGGTAGCCGGTAAATTGCTCGAAAACAATTGCTCGAATGAACAATTGCTCGACAGAACAATTGCTCGAAAAAACAGCTGCCCGAATGAACAAAATTGCTCTAATGAACAATTGCTCGAATTATCAAATTGCTCGAATGAACAAAATTGTTCGAATTATAAAATTGCACAGTTTTCGATTTTATAAAAAGTCAGTTATTCATGAAGTGGAGCTGCACCTAACAATCCATGTTTCTTTTTAGTAATTGATCATTAATCATTCTATAAATGATTTTCGTTATTACTAATTATGCATAATCTTTTTTTAGACCGTTTGTGTCATCTCGTATGTAACATGTGAATTGGAATCATGTGGTGAATCACTTCTATTCATGTTTTTTTTATCATAAAACCCGTAAACTTATTTATTACAAGCCTATCTGTATGTAGTACCTCAATAAGTGAAATAACTCAAAGTTATGGCAGAGTTTTAATAAATCTACAAAAAATTTCGGGTTTTATGATAAAAAAACATGAATAGTACTGATTCACCACATGATTCCAATTCACATGTTACATACGAGATGACACAAACGGTCTAAAAAAAGATTATGCAGAATGAGTAATAATTAAAATCATTTATAGAATGATTAATGACCAATTACTGAAAAGAAACAAGGATTGTTAGGTGCAGCTCAACTTCATGAATAACTGACTTTTATAAAATTGAAAACTGTGCAATTTTATAATTCGAGCAATTTTGTTCATTCGAGCAATTTGATAATTCGAGCAATTGTTCATTCGAGCAATTGTTCATTTGAGCAATTGTTTTTCGAGCAATTGTCTTTCGAGCAATTGTTCTTTCGAGCAATTATTCATTCGAGCAATCGTTTTTCGAGCAATTGTTTTCGAGCAATTGTCTTTCGAGCAATTGTTTTCGAGCAATTTACCTAGAACCGTTCCCTTCTTTCTCGTTTATTCAACTAGCTTATTCATTACTAATTTTATATATTTAGTCTTTTGGTTAATCTGTTTCTTCTGATAGGTTAAATTCGATCCATCTGGAAAAAGTTCTTCTTCAGAGGAGGTGATTTGTGTTATTTTATCTGTGGAATACCCTGACGAAATCATGAAGTACAGTCACTACGTAGGCTCTACGGAGCAAATGATGGTAGCCAGATGGGACATACAGAGTGACGTTCACGATTTTCAAGGGTGTTCAGACAACGCTGCTACTTCCGGTAATTTTACTTTGAGTACATATAGAAACATTAGAAGGTGACCCACAAAAAAGAGTACCCAACTTTGAATTAATTGTATTTACAAGTAGATAAAAAAATGAGTTGAAGTAAAATTAAATATTGGATTATTTTACATTTATTAACTCTATCTCCATCATTGCTTAAGAATTAGGAATGTTTGTGTGCAATATTTATATTAATTCAAAGTTATCCTCATGATTGAAATATTACACCCAACTCATTTTAGTGGGAAAAATCATTTTTGAAAATTGATTATTTTATGTTTTTCTAAATGATTTGCGAAAATATTATGTTTCTACTTTGAGTAGATATGATATCATGGGCACGATACGTGTTCTACCTATTTAGTTAGTTACAAAATTATTTGTTGAATAGCCATTTAGATATATTAAACTTGAGTTAGATATTACAATGCAAATACAATTTCATTATTGCAGTTTCTCAGGATATATTTTTTTTATGGTAATAACAAAATAGATGTGTAATGTTAATAGAAGTCGCATGCAGCCATATTTACGTGAGCATAGAAATCTTAATGACATATCTGTGAGATATAAAATGTCACATTTTGTTTTTTCAAAAATAAGAGGTGATAGTAAAACCAATTATATTATCTTGAATCACAATTTGCATATTCAAAGTTATATTAACGCAATAAATTTCAAAACGTTTTATAAATATGAAAAGCTCTTGATCCTATATCTGCTCCAAGAAATCTGCCATCCTAGAATTGAATTACTTGATTAGTTGTTCTTGGAGATTAAGAAGATTTCTCCAAAATGATGAAGATTGTCGGTAATTTTTTGGAGAAGACTAAATCCTTTTAAAATTAATCTCTCATAGTTAACCTGATTTCTTGCTTTGATATTTATATTATTTAACAAGTTACTGTAAATGTAACAAATACTAGTCTGAGGTAAATTCTAATAAGTTTAAATCATCGTTTTCAATGGCTTCTGTATTGATCAGTTAATTATTTCATCATTTGTATTAGTTGATAACTTATTTTTCTAGTTATACGAATCCAAAAACATTAAGACATAATGTTTTAGATGTAATATAAATTAAATAAATCAATATAGAAAATAGTAATTTTCAGTATTGCAAAATCGTGTGTAAATTTAGAATGATGATTAAGTTATTAAATTAACGATTGCAGGATATTATTGACATTGACGTCGTATTCTCTCTATATTATCCTTTCTATTTTAAATATTTTCTTCTAATTATCAACAAAATTCAGTAATTAATATTATTACAAAAATATGGGGTAATGCGAAACTACGATTTCAAGCTATAACTATCAATATAAATGTTTCAATAGAAATTATCAAACTGTTAAAATGTTGATATCAATGTCTGTAGCTTTATATGAAAAAAAAAAACAATCTTTCAGTAGATTAGAAATGCTGGAATATTTGGATAGCACTTTTTATCACGTACTTTAATCAATAAAACAAAAAACGTATACAATACTTTTGTTTTTAATGTGTCCAAATCAGTCATTCAATAACTTGGGATAATTAAAATTAACTTTCCGTTATTACCAGCTTTACGGTACCAATCAGTGCATGGTGTTCAATATCCCCAGAGAGAAAACCAAAGCCCCAAAGATTAACAGAGGATTATATTTAATCTGTTATGTCTGACCTAAATCTATTACGCTTTACTTAGTTATTGCGCTTTAATTTGCATTACATATTATCAGGGAAACACTACTTGATCATAAATAAGTTTTTTTTTATCTTTTAATATAGTTTTGGTAAATTGATATCATAATTATTGAGGAGAATTGAGGACAATCATGGGTTATTGTATATTAAGTAAGTCAATTGACAATGCATCTAATAAAACCTCTATACTTTCCTCACCTGTATGAGGTAGGCTTGAAATAATTTATATACAATTTGAACAATACGAAAATAAGGTTAAAATAATGACATGGTAATTATCTAACTCATCATTTAATAGGATTGACTCCTTCTATTGTTGTAATTTCAGAACAGTTTCATTGAAGTCATATGATCATGATTGCATTGTGTCAAAGATAATTTAGACCATTTTTATCTCCATTGCAGGTGCCAGGATGTATTACTTCGGTGCAGACGGAGTCTGCAAAACATCACAAGAGCAATTCATTCGCCTCAGTTACAACAACCACAATGAATTACCGGGCCGATCATTCGTCTACGTCATGGACGGTAGTGATTTTCGTAGTTTAGATATTTAACTATACAGGGTGACACACAAAAAGTGTACCCAGGTTTGAATTAATATAAATATAGAATTTTATTTAATTTGAATTAAAATTCAGGTAAAACTGAAAATTAGATATTTTTTGCTTGTATCCATTACACCGACATCATTTCTTCAGATGATGAACCAAGAAAGATACACTCTGCTGTTCCTCTATTTTATTCACACATCCGTTGTAAAGAATTAGATAAATTACGAATAAATAGGCATTGCAACGTTACGAATAAATATGTGTATTGAGATATTTAAAGTAATGTGTAGTGTTATACATATGTCAACTTTTTTCGATACAAAATTTCCTTTTAAAAAATTTGATATAAATTCAATCCAGAAAGCTTAGGGTGATTCAGTTAAAATTAGAAACATTCATTCTTCTATATCGAATTGAAAATATTTAAAATTAATTAATTTACTAAAAAAAATTACTAAAACTAATTTTCTAATAATATATGTAAGACATCGTTCAGAACACACATATAATATTGTACTGTATATATTTTTTTTTACTGAATGATGTATCATTTTGAATTGTAGGTATAATCTTTATTTTTTCAGTTACTAACTTAAAACAACAATTATTTTCCTCATGACTTTGAATCATAATAATATAGGAAATAGTAGAATTGGAATGTTTTATAGATTTCTACTATTTTATAATTTTCCCGTGGTCATCAAAATTGATAATAGAAATTTCATAACTGTTCAATGCTATCATTATATTTACAGATAATCAAAATTTCCTTGAACCTGACATTCATAACACAGGCAAACTTGATTTATTGCAAATAGAATTTAGGTTAAGCTGTTATTACGGTCTCCTATTTAATAAAAAATGAGTCTCTATAAACATCTATGGCCACAAGAAAAACCTACAAAGGTTCAATCATCAACTGATTATTTTATATGACGGCAATTGTTGCATATAGGTTCATTTTATGTTACTTGCATCAATTTCATTCGTATAAATATATCATGTTTAATTCTAGTTAAATTTTCGTTCCAGAAATACCGAAAAATGCGTATATGGGAAAGTACTTGTACATTTTGGATGGAGCAATCTTGCCAATTGAAAATGACGTATGTGGTCTTCACATTTCCGCTCACTTCATAAATGGCCAAATAATCAACAAACTTGGTAAATTAGGCTAGCATTTTTCTTATATTGATCTTATCAATTCGAATGAAAAATTGATATCTGAAACGTGGCTAAAATGTAAATTAATAAGTATGAAAATTATAGTGAACAAAAAAGGTTTTAATATGAAAAATATTGTCGCTATACGTATTTATTTTAATGAATAGAATGACATTCGTCAAAGTGGGCCAAGAGAATTCGTCATGACTGAACTATCAAATTAAGAAATAACGTATTATTGAAAAGAGAAATCTGAAGTGCTTCTACCTCAAAAATGTCACGTTCGAAAATTATTCACCCTCTTCATAATTGAATTATGAACTTTTTTTTTTGATATACTTACACAGTTTTTCTTGCGCAATATCCTTGATGTATTAAGCATCATTGCATGATTAGAAAAATTATATATATTACAGACAAGGACAAAATTAGCCTTGAATAGCCAATTATAAAATGGCTGGGACACTACCGTTTATCTTTAGTAGAAAATGAAATCAACAATCTCTCATTTCAATTTAAAAGAAAGAGCTTCAAATGCATAGGTCAAAATATTTGGAAATAAGTATTTTCCGTTTGCCAGTTGAAGACATAATATTATTTTACTAGATTTTGTACGAACTAATATACGAACTCATCAATATGGAATTAAAAAATTTCGGTCATGGAAAATTAAATCTCGTTAAACTCAGTTTCATTTTATTATGGTGTTATTGAAGAACAATAATAGAAAAAGTTGAGAGTACTAAAATATGAAGTGTATTTATTGAAAGCGTATAACATCATTAACCGTTTTAAAATAATACGTATAATATTGGTAATTTTGACATGCTGTGACCTTTGTTTAACATGAGATTTGAGCGGAAAATTCAGTCTCGGTAAACTAACTATCGTTAGTTTAAAGACCGACATTAACTGGAATTAAAAAATTACACAAAGTTTAGTCTATACTAAAATAGATATTGATCAATTCCAAAAAATGATCAAAGATCAATTTACTTAAAATATTTACATTTCGATTTTAGTCTACGACCCTGTCGGTTGCATGGATGAAGTAGCAGCTGGAACCTATGGTGAGATCACCGATGCATATATCTATTCTTTGGGTGTAAATAACAGCCACAGCTCTAACTACAATAGATGCCAACCCACTAAAGGAGTTGAATGTTCACCACCCACTACTGACAGTCGGGAACGCTACCTAAACGAATTAACTGGTAATACAATATCATGCAGGATATATCATTTTCAAAAATATCTATAAGTATTAACTCTTTGATGTGTGTCTTATTCCAGAATTTTTAGATGAAGCACCGTTCACAGATCTAATCATTGTAGACCTGAAAATGAATGAGACGACTGGAGAGTGGAAGTGGGGATCTGGAGTTTTTCAACCTAGCATGGTAGGAGCAGTTGGATGGGCCGAAGGTGAACCAGAAAATAGTGCTAATGAGTATGCTTACTACAGGAAGTACTTCGGATTGTTTGCTGATGAAGGCATTTTGGAAGAGTACATCAACATCTGCTGTTCTCTTCCAAAAATTGAAGATTTTGAGTCAGTAAAAGATAGATTTCCATTTTGATGTAATTCAACAAGATTCTAAACATATCCACCATACGAAAATTCATCGATATTTATAATCATAAAGACTATACTATGAAAGTTATAATTAGAAACAAAATATATTTCAATATTCGTTAATATTTTTTACATGGTATTGCATAGTGCATATCAATGGTAAAACACATATTTTTAGGATATTCATAAATCCATATATAATTTCAAAATAGTCGAGAAAAAATTAATTTCCTAATCTGAAGCTTTTATCTATATAGAACACATTTTAATAACGCATATATTTTTGAAGACAAAGAAAATAATTTATTTGGCCAACTCTATTCAAATAGATGTATTAATGGTGAAAAATTAAATATATATCAATAAAGAACTTAATACATAAATCCATGAAAAAGCTTTTATTTACCTAGATCAAAAAATAAATTTATCACAGTTTAAAAGTCGGTTGATGGTAAATGTTCACGCAGTATGATTTTATCATCAACTTGCAGTGCGAAATATAGTCGGTGAAAACTTATCCATAATGAGGCATGCGAACTTGTGATTATGTCTTGATTTGTTCCAAAACAAATGGTAACTTCATGAGAATTAGCCATTAAGAATCATTTCGGTTGCTCCAGCATAGTCGAACAATCGTTTATCCATCATATTCGAACTATCAATTATCATCATGGAAAGAAACAATTTTACATGACAAATCGTATGTGTACGAAACTTTAACAAACTAAATGACTAAATACTCTTATAACTTGCTCCGTAAGACTATAAATGTGGTGAGTTTCGATCAAAGCCGTCAGTACTTCAGACGAAACTTCGTAAGCTGTCATATCTTGCAAACTATTCGGAAAAATAACCTGATGGCGCATGCAATGTACACGTAAGTATTAGAATAAACTAGATGAATTAATGAACAGAATATTGAACATGAAATACACATACTATTGTATGAAAAAAAAACGATCGAATATACATATTTTATACATATATGATTCCCAAAAGGACTTACCCATAATTTTAGAATAATTGTTTACCTAATATGATCCTTCAATATTTTTATTTTTGGCAACCATGCATATAACAATGGTGATAGCATATATTTCCGCAACTCTAGACTATTTTCTATAATATTTAAGAACAATTAGAAATGCCAGACTGTTTTGATCGTCATCGATGAAAGAATCAAGGTCAACAGTCATGTTTATATGAACATGTGGCAGGAAAAAATCCCTCCTTAGCTTTCCTACTCGTTTGGAATTAATTTCTTCTCCACTCATGACGAAGTGGCAAATCATATGATAAATTTATCTCAAAGGTGGTCCAACAGAAAAACTTCGCTATCTCTTGAGAGAAAACAATGTAGCCACCCTCAAGTAATGACATCAGTCCTATTGACTTCGCAGTATGGTTCATTTTGGGGTTTCAACTCTTTCTTACTCCAATCAGGACTCTTTGACTTCAGCTTATCATTTTGTTTGGTGTCAAATTGTACGAAAAAGTAATGAGACGTTCTTGTAAAAAAATGTATGGTCAATTTTTTTGTTTTTTGGTAGCCAATCAGGCTATTTTTTGCGGATTCAGGTCTGGCTGTAATTAATTTATATTATTCTTGATGATAATTCAAAAATAATCGCTAACATATGTAGATATTCAATGCAGTTTTCCGAATACAACATCAATATTTTTGAAATGAATATTCACTTTATATACTATCATATGGGTAAACTAATAAATATGATTATTGCGGGTTGAATAATTAAATTATTTTTTATTGTGACCAAAATCATCTTCTTGTAAATATACCAATTATTATTATGGTCCCTAAAACGGTGCTAGGAAAATTGTCACCCGGAAAATTGCTACTGAGGAAAATTGCCACCCGGAAAATTGCTACTGTACATATATAAATTCATACTGATTTTTGTTTTCGAAAATCACAAAAATCATAGGTACATCTCATTTTTACAAGTTCTAAGCTCTAAGTGAATTCTTCCGTCGGTGGGTGTGAGTGTGCTGATACGCAATTAATTCTTAGCTTGTTCCCCAATTTAATTGTTCCCTGAAAGTGTTAAACTGATAATAATTAAAATCTTGTTGCATTAGTTTAAATAATAAATGAAATTTTGTTGCATTATAGTTTCAATGATAAATTAAATCTTGCTACATTAATTTTACGATGAACAACAAAGCTTGTTGCATCAGTTTCACAATAAATAGTTACGTCTTAAGACAATAAAAGTCAAAGAATTTCAGTAACTCAAATAAATTAGTTATTAAATTATACTTATATTTCAAACCGAAATGTGCCTCTCAAGCTCATTGATCATTCCATGGTTGAATATTTTTTTTAACTTGTCGATGAAAGATGAACGTACAGTGAAAATTTTCTTTACATAAGATTAGAATACTCTTGTATTCAGTTCGGTATTTTTTTTTTATAGACTAATTTTTTTATTTTTAGTTTATCCCTGTAAAAATTTTCTTTATATGAAATTCGAATACTTTTGTCTTCAGTTCGGTATTTTTTATGGAGTAAAATATTTTTTCAGTTTGTTAATATATTGTTAATGTATTTCATAGTGGCAATTTTCCACTGTGGCAATTTTCCTCAGTGGCTATTTTTCGGGTGCCAGTTTTTCCACAGTTGTAGTTTTCCCACAGGGGCAATTTTCCCAGTTGCAATTTTCCCACAGTGGCAGTTTTCCCGGGGGCAATATTGCTAGTGGCATTTTACCGCGCACGCTCTAAAACAACTAAATATTTGGACATCTGACTGACATACGAACTCTCCAAAAATGAACTTTGTAATACTGGAAATAGGAACTAGCAAAAAGATTGCTGTATTTTCTATAAATATAAGGCCTTTGTGATATCAACTTATCATATAACTCATGGTTCAATCTTTCTTCTAGGGCAGTCATGTATCTTCTCTCAAGCTGCCTGATTCTGATCAACATTGTGAATGGTTTGGAGAAAATAGCAGACTACGCAACAACAGAAGTAGCGAAGACGAGATTCTCAGTAGACACAGTGACTTCAAAAACGTTTACTATGACAGATTCTTCCCTTATTGGAATCGGTGCAATATGTGCACAAGAATCTTGGTGCTCTTTGATCTGTAGAACCGGAGGAAATGAATTCATAATCTCTGACATCATAGCGCCACCCTTTGGAGAAGATCCATTCGATACAGACAGATACATTTGCTACACCGATCAGGATCGAACTCTAAGGAACGTCATGAAAAATGGAGTGACAGTTGCGGATGATTGCGATGTAGACACTAATAATCCACTTTCCATTCCACAAAACCTAATCAGTGGTATTAATCGGCGGCTTATGTCGGACTGTTACGTTTCCAAGCCAAAAGCGTGGCCATACGTTGTTTATCAGTTACCTCAGGAAGAAAAAGTAAAAAAAGTAGTGATGATGGCTTCTGATCTAGAAGAAAACTACAACTTTTTTAACGACATAGAAGTTCGCGTTGGCACAACACCCCCAATTGGTCCTGTCTTTTCATCCTACTCAAGACTTGGATCATTCGATGGTGCAGCTTCTGGTCCACATTTCAGTACCACAGTGGAGAGTCCAACTGCCATAACGGGAAGTTATGTCTCGATTCAAGTGACTAAGCCTAAAGACGGTTGGTCCGCTTTCCAAATCTGTTATGTTGCTATTTATGTGTTATAGACTCTACAGTCTACAGTACACGTAATTCTTGATTTGTATGGTATACATGAATATAAAGGATATATACTATATAGTTCACTCGATCATTTGATTAGATTTTAAAATACAGTTAATTCTTGAGTCTAAAATATCCTTTACCTTACTAACAGTCACTTTTATGCAGCTAGTTTCTAATTTCAGACTATTCTGATGTCTTTTTTTTCTAAATTTATCTTTGCGAAGCATGATAATCTATAGCACCTGTACTTATTGTCAATTTATCACCTAGCTATCATTCTTTCCAAACATTATGTACCATTGTTACAAGGCATATGTTCACTCTTATTTTCAATATTAATCTAAGTACAACAGCATGTCTCTTCATTCAAAAAGTTAGTTTGTTTCAAGTGTCTTTATTCCTAAAGATTTAAGAAGATTTTACTTTACTTACTTTACTTTTACTAAAATCGCAGTCTATATGCTTGACTCCTAGAAGTTTTCTAGTTTTTTTTACGCAATTATTATCTTCACTTTTAAAAGAGGTGGTAGTAAGAACATTATATACATTATGTATACGTACAACTAATAAAATAAAATTACAACATAATGTTAATGTTAAAATAGCTGCAGAAAGGTGGAGGTTTGAAGGTAAAGATACTGAAGACTCAAGAGTTAACTGTATTTTAAAATGTAATCAGATGAGTGATCTATATAGTATATATCCCTAACATTCATGAATATTTAAAAGTGAATAACGACTAATACTACAGGTATTTTTATTATTTGGTATTATTTGAATATACCTTTATCGGTATATTGAAAATATAAGAAATTGTTGTATATGATATAGTATGACGGAACTTAAATAGAAGTTAAAAGAAAAAGTTCAAAGAAACTTAACTCCTTATTTATTCGATAATAAATTAAATTCTTATAGAATCTAAATTAAATATTTTTTTTAATTTTCAGTATTACTAAATTTTCATAGTATCAATTTTCATTTATGAAAGCTTTTCTTATTATAAATTGATATGGTATAAACAATGGGAAGGTTGATTAATCTTCACGAGGACCTGAAATTATTATCGTGTTAGCAAGAAATATAAAAGCTTTAGTAAAATGTAAACATTATTTTAACCTTATTATGAAATGAAGTTATTATTCACTTTATATATATATATATATAATAGCGTGAGAGGATTTACCGAATGATATTTACTCTAGTAATAATATATAGAATTTGAAATACTAATCTCAAGTTATAAATAGGCAATAATTTGTATCACTCTATAATTTAATTATGTCGTAATGTCATAGTATGTAGATTGTAAAATCATCAAATTTGGACGGATAAACTTTGATCAGTTATAGTATAACAATCAAACACACAGGAAGAAACTTATGGTGGAGCAATAGAAGATTAGAACGGAATGCCACTTGATTTTTTTTCGGGCCATCGATAATTTATAAATGTGTTATATTTTGAATGTTATCTTCGTCACTTAAATAATCGTATAATATATTATAGTGTTAGAGGTTATTCAAACTCTGCGTTGAAGGTTTTTTTCAGTTTCAAGCATTTGAATAGGAAGATTTCTATTCATCATCAGGAGAAGGGTGGAAAACCTGAACTTGACGGTCCACGCACCGTCTATATTATAGTGTGTCTTAAACAATAGTGACGCGGCTTGTAATTTACCAAGTTTTGTGAATCATATTGCACCTACATTTAATGTATTACATTATAAAATGCACACAAAATAAATAAAGAGAAAATGAATACACATCAGTCTTTTAATGTGGTTCCTTATTCGAGACTCACCAAACAGATGTGAATTGAATTTATAAAATGATATTACCTCATTCTCTCCAGTTACAAAATCTATTATTCTGAAATCAATTACATTCTGTACGTATTAATCTTTAATTTGATGAATACTTTTATGGGTAACTAGATAGGTATTGATAAACAATAGTAGGTACTAGGTAAGTATTGATGAACACTAGTAGGTAACTAGGTAGGTATTGATAAACATTTATAGGATTACGAACTAGGTATGTATTTATTAATATAAATAGACAACTTTATTTATAACTCCATACATATTTATATTATAAAAGAAAAGATACAAAATCAATAAGTAATATCTATTCTCGGGCGATATGTCGGTTTGTGGAATCTTGACTGGAAATTTTTTCAATATAATTTTTCAACCAACATGAATCAATTAAGGAGAAACTTTGAAGTTTTGTAAAAGAAAAACTTTTTTTGAGTCACCCTAAGCCTCATGGGCGATGGGATGTCATCTATCACCCTAGTCTTAGTTACCATCACAGGGTTTTGTCGATTAAGGTCTCAACCGGAGACAGTATCCTAGACGATTTACTCAACATTTTTACTCATTAGTCAGCAGCAGCACCCCGCCATCCGATATTGAATTCTTTAGGGCATAGTCAGACTCGTAGAATAAGATAAGACGAAATTGAAAAAGCAACTAAAGAAAACTGCATAGCCACTCCTGATGTTGCCTTTAATAAACAGTAGAATCCTGAAGTGAATGCTATCATCCTATATTTAAGTATTGTGATTTAAGTGAGTCCTCGTCAAAGCCATAAAGCAGGACTCCAGAAGAAGATGACATCCGGTACAGGTATTCATAGTATAAAGGTATTCATAAAGCAGGACTCCAGAAGAAGATGACATCCGGTACAGGTATTCATAGTATAAAGGTATTCATAAAGCAGGACTCCAGAAGAAGATGACATCCGGTACAGGTATTCATAGTATAAAGGTATTCATAAAGCAGGACTCCAGAAGAAGATGACATCCGGTACAGGTATTCATAGTATAAAGGTATTCATAAAGCAGGACTCCAGAAGAAGATGACATCCGGTACAGGCATTCATAGTATAAAGGTATTCATAGTATAAAGGTATTCATAAAGCAGGACTCCAGAAGATGATGACATCCGGTACAGGTATTCATAGTAGGCTACTGTGGTTTAGGAGTTTCTTGTCGCACACAATTAAGCAGAAACCCATTACTTCACTGTTCACGTCTCTTCTAGCTTCAGTGTTTATTGTAAATTCCTTTGTTGAATAACTGAAAAGTTAATCCCTCAATCTGTAATTTTTGATCTAGGTTGTAAGTTAAACTGCTACATATAGGTAGATCATTGATCAATTTAATTATTAAAAACTATGTTAATTTAGAATTATTTGTCTGAAATATTATTTAATTGGAGTACACATAATATATATTATATGTGTGTTTTTATTAACCTTGTTCTTTTGGTACGATATTTGATAATGTTGATAATTAATGAAGTGAGATATCGTTTATTGATTTTAAAAATAACTAAACAGTAAATAAAACAAATGTTTTTCTTCTTTGAACAAACAGTAGCCCACGTATTTAAATGGCCACTCGGCATTAATAAATAACCACGCTACCAACTAACTGTAAAGAACTATTATTGATATTGAAATATTGAATAAATTCATAAAATAAAGGACATCAAAATACATCCCTTTTAACCCCCATTCATACACAACACCCATTTGGGTAATGTTAAGATGATAACCTTTAGAATCCTGGAGATATAACATACACTATTGATAATATTAGAAATCATCCATCTACTCAATGTAATGCATTTTATTAATACCTAAATCTCAAAACGTACAAAAAAATTTGTCCCACTCTATGAACGTATAAATATTAAAGCATGAATTATTAAAAATATAAACAGCTCTCGATAAAAAATTAACCACATAAAATACATCTAAAAGATTTTATCAAAATGAATGAAATGGACGGATGGTGGTATAGGTTCAATGTCACGCAGTATGATTTTATTATCAACAGTATGAAATATAGTCGGAAAGAAATTGTATAAAAACTTGTAATATTCCATCATAACCGAACAATTTTTAGTCATCATAGTGCACGGGACAATCATTAATATATCGTGAAAGAAGGTATTTTACGTGATTAATTCTATTCGTGCGAAACTTCAACAAACTAAAAGACTAAATATACTTATGATTTGCTATATTAAAGTGGTGAGCTTCGATCAAAGCAGTCAGTACTTCAGACGAAGCTTTGGAATTAGCAGTCATATCTTGCCCACTATTCGGAACGATAAACCTGATGGCATATTCAATGTACATGTGAGTATTTGATGAAATTATTGCTAGATATAAATTTATGAACTGATTATTGAATATAAATTGTATTGTAATATAAATTATATTATATTGTACGATAATATATACGATAAACGTTTTTTTTGGAATTCTAAGTTTCTTGTGAATTTTTGATTTTCCAAAGTTTTCGATTATTCAAATTAATTTTTGGTTTTCGGTCTTTTTCCGTATTTGTAAGCTTTTGGATCGTTCAATTTTCATATTTTTGTATTTTTTTCAGTTTCCGTATTAATCGTTGTTCCGGATTTCTCAGTTTTCCAGATTTTTCTGTTTTCCTGATTTTCTGTTTTCTTGATTTTTTAGTTTTTCATAACTCAATTTTCAATTTTTTTATATTTCAATTTTTATAATTTCCTTAAATTCTCGGTTTCTGGATATTTTGGTTTTCGGATTTTTTGCTTTTGTGGATTTTCCAGTTTCCGTATTTTTCGTTCTTTCTGCGGATTTTTCCTTTTTCTTGATTTTTCTGTTTTCCGTATTTATAGCTTTTCGGTATTTTTCGATTCTCCGTAATTTTTCGATTTTTCGTATGTTTCTTTTTTTCCTTATTTTTCGGTTTTCGTCTTTCCATTCTTCTCGGTTTTCCTAATTTTGGGACTCGTAAAATTTATATATGAAAATCAATATGTACTTTTATTTCCATGATACCTTCAGGTATCAGTTATACCTATTAGGGCAATAGTAGAATAATAATAATTATATTTTATTTTCTTACGTCTTCGAAAGTTTAAAACCAATCAATAACGTGGAAATATTCACAGAGCGTTAAATTATTTACTGTTCAATGTAACACAATTATATAAATCGAAGTAACTAATAATTACTCACCTATAATAAGTGAGAGTTATGCTATGGTTGTATTTTAAAACTGTTAATCCATTCAATACTTTGGTTCTAGGTAAATTGCTCGAAAACAATTGCTCGAAAGATAATTTCTCAAAAACAATTGCTCGAAATACAATTGCTCGAAAGAACAATTGCTCGAAAGACAATTGCTCGAAAACAATTGTTTGAACGAACAATTGCTCGAATGAACAAATTATTCGAATTATAAAATTGCACAGTTTTCGATTTTATAAAAGTCAGTTATTCATGAAGTGGAGCTGTACCTAACAATGTTTGTTTCTTATTAGTAATTGATCATTAATCATTCTATAAATGATTTTAATTATTACTCATTCTGCATAATCTTTTTTTTAGACCGTTTGTGTTATCTCGTATGTAACATGTGAATTGGAATCATGTGGTAAATCAGTAATATATTTATGTTTTTTTTATCATAAAATCCGAAAAAAATTGTAGATTAATTAAAACTCTGCCATAACTTTGAGTTATTTCACCTATTGAGGGGCCACATACAGATAGGCTAGTAATAAATTAATCTACAAATTTTCTCGCGAATAAAAAAACATTAATAGTACTGATTTAAAACATGATTCAAATTCACAAGTTACATAAAGACACAAACGGTCTAAAAAAGATTATGCAGAATGAGTAATAATTAAAATCATTTATAGAATGATTAATGATCAATTACTAAAGCAGCTCCACTTCATGAATAACTGACTTTTATATAATCGAAAACTGTGCAATTTTATAATTCGAGCAATTTTGTTTATTTGAGCAATTTGATAATTCGAGCAATTGTTCATTCAATCAATTGTTCGTTCGAGAAATTGTCTTTCGAGCAATTATTCTTTCGAGCAATTGCTCATTCGAGCAATTGTTTTCGAGCAATATTGTCTTTCGAGCAATTTGGCTACCCACTAATTTGAACTTTACTCACAGAGCATGCACTAATTCTGGCGACGAACACTTCCACTGTATACTTAGTCGAACTCTTAAAACAATTTTTTTTATTGTAATGTTTAATTAAGTATAAACAATCATTCAATTACTTGTGTCATACTCGGTCTTATTTCCATTTGTAATAAGACTGAGTCATGATTTGCTTGATGATCAGCCTTTTGAGGCGCAAGAAGCCTACTTTCGTCAGAGTATGAGCTGCTTTTTCATGAAGCAAAGCATTAGACAATGACGGTGTCCGGTCATTTGGATCGCGGACATTTGGGTCGTAGTCATTTGGTTTGCGGACCATTTCCGTCGCAATCATTTGGGTCCGTGTTTATAAAAAGTATAATAAACATGCATAGTTAATATAGCTTAAGAATAATTGAATACTTTCCCAGTTTTAAGGTTGATTAATAAATTTTTTTTAAGTTTTATGAAATTTTAATATTTAAAAAAAAACACTTTATGCGATTCCACAAAGTGTTGAACAATGAAAACTTAGCATACCTTTATAAAATAAGATTTTTACGTCTAACAAGGTTAAACAAGATGATAGGATTTAAAAACGAAGGTTTGCATTAGTTAATGGTATAGACAAAATAATTACCGCATATTGTGGGCAATGTTTTTTAAAAACAATAATTGATCGTCTGAGTTGTATCGTTTAACAATATTTTGAAGCTTTACCGTAACGTCTCTGTTCTTTTTTTTCCCATAAAGAACAGAGACGCTGTTCTTTTCTCCCTGTCCCACCTTAAAACTGAAAAAGCATTCAATTATACAAAAGCTAAATTAACTATGCATGTTTATTATACTTTTTATAAACACAGACCCAAATGATCGCTACATAAATGACATAGACCCGACAATGACATGTACAAAGCATTTGACACGTACATCAACATACATTAGCCAATAAAAGCCAACAAACAGACACACCCAACCTTTTTATCAAAAATTTATACAACTACTCTTTTACTCGTTAAACAAACCCTGAAAAACTTCATACATGAAATACTAATAAACCAACACACATTCAATAGAACCAACTCACATTCAACTTACATTCAACAGAACCAACTCACATTCAACAGAACCAACTCACATTCAACTTACATTCAACAGAACCAACTCACATTCAACAGAACCGACTCACATTCAACAGAACCAACTCACATTCAACAGAACCAACTCACATTCAACAGAACCAACTCACATTCAACAGAACCAATTCACATTCAGCAGAACCAACTCACATCCAACGGAACCATCTCACATTCAACAGAACCAACTCACATCCAACAAACCAACTCACATTCAACAGAACCAACTCACATTCAACAGAACCAACTCACATCCAACAGAACCAACTTACTTTCAACAGAACCAACTCACATTCAACAGAACCAACTCACATTCAATAGAACCAACTCACATTCAGCAGAACCATTTCACATTCAACAAAACCAACTCATATTCAACAGAACCAACTCACATTCAACAGAATCAACTCACATTCAACAGAACAAACTCACATTCAACAGAATCAACTCACATTCAACAGAACAAACTCACATTCAACGCAGCCACAACAAAACTTTTCTCACCGGCCCTTGCAGAATACAACGAAAACACTTACACTACAAATAAACTACACCAGACTACACACAGTTAAAGAACAAAAATTTTTAGGACTAACACTTGATCCAAAACTGACCTCCACCAGACATATATAAAATACTACAGATAAAACACTACAAAGGGCACAGATATATCTAAAACACCAAGCCACTACAACCTATAATAGAATACGTCAACACAATTTGATCACAATTTACAAACAGCAACAACACATCACTCAGAACAGCTACCGGATGCACACGAGATAGTAATAAAATTATATACAACACTTACACCAAGAAACTAAATTCTACCGCATAGACGTACATCCAAACCTCCAGAGTCCACACCTCACAACTCAGACAAAAAGCACAACTACCCACACCACCATTTCAAAAACAACCTACATCCAGACTTATAAAATCAACAATATTTAACAATAATAACTACACACATAACCTATGACACAACAGCAGAAAAGACGACTCACGATACCATCAAAGAAAAAATGAAGATAATACTCCAAAAAAGTCAGTTTTCTGCATCTTGATATATTTGGCCGTCAGTTTTAGATTTTCGAATTGTTTTTCAGTAAAAGGGATATCGTGTAAACAAAACTTTAATTTTTTGTATATTACATTTACAGTGCTCATGAATTTAACTTGGAAACACACTTGCATATATGAAACTAACTGAAACATCAATATCACATTTTCAAACAAGTAATGACCCTATTTTTAAATTAATTGGTCTAAATTAAGTATAAATTAGGAAGGGTATATCTAGAATTGTTAGGTATAGGGGAGAGCCGGGAGCATTTGGACAGAGGGATTGTTCGGACAACTCGTTTAAACATGTTTATAATTGTTGGAACTACTGCTTATTGCAACTGAATTTGAGCGACGTGTTAACCGTCAGCTATTTGTAAGATCTACTGCGGAGATGTAGTATTTCGCCCCAGAGGGGTAATTTTTCGTGATTCAATTGGATCGTGGTGGACCACATGAATGCGAAACTGATTCTCAGTCTCAAAGGTATGAATTATATCAATATTTTTTGTTATGTTTGGTGTGGAAAAAAAAAATAATACAACTGAAATTAGAAAAATTATATTTTTAATTTTGAATTGTCATTTGGATGTGTATCCTCTGTACCCGATTCAGTCCACCATAACAATTTATTGGAGTAATTCTTATTAAAAATGGCATTCTGAACTTGAAGTTAATTATTTTAATTGACATAGCATTCGAAGATTAGTTGCAACTTTTAATATTAGTGTCTTTATTTGACAGTTTGACGATCGTATTCATGCCTTTTCATTATAAAAGGAAAACTGATTGAGGACGTAATGAAAAATTTGAGAGGTAGCAAGAAATTGGAGGTGTAGCAAGATTTACACTTATGTACTATACTTTAAAAATATTCGATGAAATATTTAAGATGTAATTTATTAATTCTGGTGAATTCCAAGAAAAAGAAAATAGTTATACCCAAACTAAAAGGCAATAGTTATACAATTTGCTTTTGATATATAGCTATTAAATATAGAGATAATTTCACATTTATTACTCATGGGCTATCTATATTTTGTTGAAGAATATGTTCAATCATTAAAATAATATTATTATGATAAAATTTCAAATAAGATGAATTTTTACTGTGAATAACAAGTCATTACAGTTTATTTCAATTAAATAAGTAGATCCGAATTCAATCATATCGTATAATTTTGCTAATTTCCCATGTTTGAACCATTTTTATGGTGTCCGAATCATCCTCACAGCTTGTCCGAAGTCTTCCTCTAGGAAGGAGAATTCGAACACTTGAATCTCTATTACATTTTGTCTTATAACTTTCGAATGGAGGTTTAAACTGGGAAACAGTCTTAATAAAATTGAAGTAAAATGATTTATCTGGTAGCCGATAAATTGCTTGAAAACAATTGCTCGAAAAACAATTGCTCGAATGAACAATTGCTCGAAAGAACAATTGCTCGAAAGACAGTTGCTCGAAAAACAATTGCTCGAACGAACAATTGCTCGAATGAACAATTGCTCGAATTATCAAATTGCTCGAATGAACAAAATGCTCGAATTATAAAATTGCACAGTTTTAGATTTTATAAAAGTCAGTTATTCATGAAGTGGAGCTGCACCTAACAATGTTTGTTTCTTTTTAGTAAGTGATCACACACAGAAAAAGGATTAGCTGAATCAAATCAAATTTGATTTGTTTTGACTCATATGAATGGGTTATTTTTGCGCCTACCTACATAATGAGATGCAGGTACAACTTAAAAGTAGTTAAATTGACGTGGGTTAAAACAAATCAGTCGTTTTGACTCACTCCTAAACTTAAAAAAAGTAGCGCCAACTCGCATAGCAAGTTAATTTATACACCAGATACATTTTATTAACAGTCGTTGTGAGTTACTTCAATACACTCTGTCATAGCAAAATTTTCAAAAAAGTAACTTTTAACTCTCATAGTAAGTTGATTCAATCTATAAATTGAATTGAATTAACTAATGTTTGATGACACACCACATCATAGTTGTTTTAACACGCGTGAAAACATGAATAAAGTCCAACCAAATCACGTAATAAATTGATTCAAAGCATAAATTGATGACCCATTAGATATGAGTATAATTTTTTCTCTGAGCTGTAATCATTCTATAAATGATTTTAATTATTACTCATTCTGCATAACCTATTTTTTTAGACCGTTTGTGTCATCTCGTATGTAACATGTGAATTGGAATCATGTGGTGAATCACAACTATTCATTTTTTTTATTATAAAACCCGAAAAAAATTGTAGATTTATTAAAACTCTGCCATAACTTTGAGTTATTTCACCGATTGAGGTGTCACATACAAATAGGCTAGTAATAAATAAATTTTCAGGTTTTATGATAAAAAAAAACATGAATAGTTATAGTGATTCACCACATGATTCCAATTCACATGTTACATACGAGATGACACAAACGGTCTAAAAATAGATTATATGCAGAATGAGTAATAATTAAAATCATTTATAGAATGATTAAAGATCAATTACTAAAAAGAAACAAACATTGTTAGGTGCAGCTCCACTTCATGAATAACTGACTTTTATAAAATCGAAAACTGTGTTATTCTATAATTCGAGCAATTTTGTTCATTCGAGCAATTTGATAATTCGAGCAATTGTTCATTCGAGCAATTGTTCGTTCGAGCAATTGTTTTTCGAGCAATTGTCTTTCGAGCAATTGTTCTTTCGAGCAATTGTTCATTCGAGCAATTGTTTTTCGAGCAATTGTTTTCGAGCAATTGTCTTTCGAGCAATTGTTTTCGAGCAATTTACCTAGAGCTTATTTATCTACATACAGTAATTTTTATATAGTTAAATTCGAATTAGTTTACGAATTATTCATTTTTTCTCAAAAGTGTCCGAATGCTCACAGTTCTCCCCTATATAATTTAATATGATGCTAGCTATATTTTAATAATCGTCATATGAGGAACATTATATCCAGTTGTACAATCATTATTTTTGATGAAAAAAAACGATTTATATTGACAAAGAAATGTCCTTTTATATTCTAATTGTGACCACGACAAAAGCCCACACCAAAGAAAGCCCACACCGACAAAAGCCCACGCAAAAATATCCCACACAGACAAAACCTCACACTGACGAAAAAAAAATTAATATTCCTGCAATATAAATAATCCATATAGCTATGTAAAGTTGGAACGAATGAAGATAATAATTTAACAGTTTTTTTTCTACGGAATAATTGTAAATTTGTAATATGCACCAAATTTAGGGATGCTGTTATCGCAGAACATAGTTTTAAAACATTTTAATTTATGTACTAAGATTTTAATATATATTGGAACATTTAGTCAGACGGCATGTAACCAGCAGACGTCTTGTTCAGTTGTCATGTAGGATTACTGATCGAAAGGTCAATTATCTGTAGACTTTGGTAGCTATAGTCTTAGATTCTATAGCCAAGTTCTTCGTAAATACTTTATTTGGCTACAATTATGTATGCCCCAAATACATGTGTAATTATTTAATTAGTAATGTTGTTGATGTCCTGAATACTGAATAATAGTTTATTCTAATTTTTCATCAAACCGTGGAGCAACAGTTAGCCTATAACTGTAAAACAACTGAAATGTTTTGTAGTTCCTTTTTTGTATATTGTATTTAACTTGTTCCAGGAAAACAACGACAACCTAAAAATAATTTATATTTACTCACAGTTTCCATAGTCTATAAAGGTGATATGGAAAATTTTGTTTGTTGGCTGACTGCGACTCGATCACGGGGTGATTATTTAGTCAGGCTAATATTCGTAAATTTGCCTAATGGAATTTTAAAATACTGTCTGTTTATTTAAAATCATTCAAAAATAACCGACACATTATGATTAATTAAGTATGGATGTAACGTCTGCTTCGGAACCAATACTTAAAATTTGTTACGTAGCAATTGTTTGACAAAAAAATATTTTGATGTCATTGATAACATTTTGTCAGTGTGGGCTTTTGTCTGTGTGGGTTTTTCTCTGTGTGGGTTTTTGTCGGAGTGGGTTTTTGTCGGTGTGGGGGTTTGTAGGTGTGGGGGTTTTGAAAGCTAATATTCAATGCAAATAATTATGATACATTTTTTATACTTTTTTCAGCACGATGCAACTAGTCGTCCTTGGATTGATAGTTCTACTCTACACAGTTGAGTGTAAGGATTTCGACGTATGGTACTCAACTAAACCGAAATTGACCTGGTTTAATGACTTTAACAACTACATAGGAAAAGTGACTACAGGAAGGTTTCATCATGGCGCTTTAAAATGTGACATTAACGTAAGATGCCATTTGGTGTGCATTGAGGAAAATGGAGAGGTCACTGTTTGGAAATTCAGATCAGCAGCTCTTTTGGATGAAAGCTCTGAAGGACCTGTGAAAAACTGTTACACGAAAGGATCCAGAGGACATTACACTGTAAAGTTGTCTGCCATTTCAGTAACAGGAACAGGCAGTAATCCTAATGTTCCTGCTCGAGCCATGTCGAACGTCATTGATGGAGTTCACAGCTACGGTGTTGATTCAGAATACCATTCAAATGTTGGTCTGCCAATTTACATTGTAATTGACTTGGGAGACCCACCTCAAATCATAAAATCGATATCTTTGTTAACACCTGGATTCAGTTCATCTGTAGCATTTAACGACATTTCAGTTAAGATTGGTACCGAAGATGTTACACCTGGCGACTTCTCGACCTACAAAGAAGTTGGCTATTTTTCAGGTGTTGCTGTTGCTGATACCTATTGGACCATTGACCTAACCATAAAAATGCCTTCAGCACGCTACATCTCTATTGAGCGTGTCATAGGCGATACCATGCTCATTGCTGATGTGTCCATCCTACTGGGATAAACATGTTACTATTAACAAACTCAACAAAATATGAACACAATTAACGTTTGATCAAACTAAATAATATGCTTTGTGATACAAACAGTATAATTTGAATGAATCCTTTTTTACACATAATATTATCGATGATCAATTACTTATAGAAGCAAATTATTCAATCAGACAGAATAGTACAAAATTATTTCATTAATTTCAACTATAATTTTTAGCTATAATTTGGGGATACCTGTTGAGTGTAGATTGATCACCCCAAATTTCAATGGGATAAATTACCGCCACATTTTGGAGAAGATCCATCCGATACAGACATACATTTCCTACATCAAAGGAAATGTATCGTCATGAAAAATGGAGTTACAGTTGCGGGTGATGTAGAGACGGTTCTAGGTATATTCCACACCGGTATATTCCACCCTAGGTATATTCCACCCCGGTAAATTCCACCCCTGTGACAATGTTCATTAGGGTGACAATAAAAAGTAAAAGATTTTATTTCTAGATGGCCATTTGTTAAATACTTCCTACAACATCCTGAGACATTTGGACAATATTTAGAGGTGGCTTCAGACTATTTGGAAATTTTATCTTTAACATGAAACTATGGTACATGCTCTTACAACAATGGTTGAAAGAGGTATGGACTGTGGAGAGTGTCGATTGGCAGAGAAAACTCAATCAATGTTTTCGCTTTTTGCTTTAAGTTGCTGTTTCTGATTCTAGGACAAATATTCCAGTGGTCAAAATCTCTCCATGTAAAAAAGGCAATGATACTCCAGTCTTAAAACCCTGTACTCATCCCCTTCAAAACCCGCACGGTCAAAAAAAAGCCTTCAGTCAAAAATCATTTTACATCACTTTTACTCTAAGAGTAATGACAAATTCAAAATAATATAGGGATAACAAGAAGTACTATGTATGACATCATCTTACAATTAACATCGCTGTTGTGTTGGCGATAGTGAAGAAAATCAGCTTTTGATAGAAATCAAAATATCTCAACAGATAAAAAGTGTTCACACAACCTTTCTTTCTGCTGTTTTATCACATGTGTAGTGAAAAATAAACACCTTGTGACTGACCAACAAAAGGTTTAATTTACAACAATGAAAATGGAAGTTACCTAGTATTATATAAAATATCAATAAATGATTAATATCTGTAACCAACAAACCTAACCAGTAAATTGGGGTGGAATATAGGGTGGAATATACCGGGGTGGAATATACCGGTCACCGTAGACACTAATAATCCACTATCGATTCCTCCACAAAATCTGATCAATGGTATTAATCGGCAGCTTATGTCGGACTGTTGTTAACGTTTCCAAGGTAAGAGCGAAGCCATACGTTGTTTATCAGTTACCTCATGAAGAAAAAGTTTTAAAAAAGTAATCATGATGGCTTCTGATCTACCAGAAAAAAATAAAACAAATTTAACAACATAGAAGTTCGCGTTGGCACAACACCCCCAACTGGTTCCGACTTTTCATCTTACTTAAGACTTGGATCATTCGATGGTCCACATTTCTGGTCCGCATTTGGTACACATTTCAGTATCACATTGTCCAACAAACGTAATGGGAAATTCTGTCTCGATTCAATTGACTAATTCTACAGATGGTTGGTTCTCTTAAAAGTGAAGACAATAGCGTAAAAATGGAGATTGGGTCACTCAATTGTAAGTAGAAAACTAAAATGCTGAAAAAATTAAATAGAATTAATTTAATCTTCATTACCGTTACTAATTATTATTATACTATCTATTTGACAGAAATTCAAAGCGTGGGATCGATCATAGAATTAAAGATATGAAGAATCAAGAAGAATTTCTATTATAAAATATCATTAAATGAGTGAATTTTACATATTTCTGAAATATCATATCTATATAATTAGAAGTGAATAATGACAAATATGTTATGAATACATAACGTTTTTCTATTATTTTATATTAATTGAATATACATTTAGAAGTATATTCGAAATCTTTTCAAATAGATCTATAATAACGAAACTTGGAATGCAACTTTTCATTGTTCGAAGAATGAATTTACTCTTTGAAAATAAATTTGTTTCCTCTAGATATTCAATTTTTAAATTTCCACTATTACTAATTATCTTCGAATTATCGATTTTCATTTATAAAAGCTATGCTTTTTATATACCTATAAATAAAACTGGCTGAGTTACTATAATTAATGACCTTGAACTTGACCTCGCTCCCAAAATCTAATTGAATGGTTCCAGGATAAAGACACTTCGATCGTCTCACCAAATTTCAGTAAATTTAGTTAAAGACTTTTTGAGTTATGCTTATAACTAAATTACAAAAAGAAAAAAAATCCAATGTTATTCGTACGGGGAAAATGTTCCCTATTAAAACATAACCTTCTGCAATTTTATGAAGGTATAATTTGATTGAATGAACCATATATGGGAAGATGAATTTATTCTTCACGAGGAGCTGAAATTATTGCTGTGTTAATTAGCAAGAAATATCAAAGCTTTGATAAAGAAATATGAATTAGTAAAGCCGTAATTTTTAATGAAGTTATTATTCACTTTATATATATTTATAATTGCACGAGATGATCTACTGGATGATATTTACACTAGCAGTAATAATTTGAAATAGATGTCCTCACCTAACATATAATCAACAATGTATTTCATTCTAGAACCATAGAACAAGTTCTAACATGTTCTAACAGGTTCTAACAGGTTCTAACATGCTTTAACAAGTTCTAACAGGTTCTAACAGGTTCTAACATGCTTTAACAAGTTCTAACAGGTTCTAACAGCACAATGTATGATATAATTTAACTCTATGTGTCGTATATAATAGTATCATCATTTAATTTTGACCAGTGAAAGTTTGATTTAAATGAACTCATAGAAGGGAACCTTATAGTGGAGTAATAGAAGATTAAAAGGGGACACGATTTAATCTTATATGATCCCACCATAACTTCTCTTAGGGAATTAATTCTGAATTTTTTTTCCAGTGAATGATTACTATTTATTAAAGTGTTATATTTACTATAATATCTTTATCAGTTAAATATTCATATAATATACATTATAGTGTATCGTATTTCACCTAAATATTATCTATTATATTATATAGTGCACACACAATAAATCAAGAGGAAAAATATATACTTTAGTGTTTCATTGTGGTTCCTTATTCGAGACTCACCAAACAGGAGTGAATTAAATTTATATTATAATATTGCTTCGTTCTCTCCAATTAGAAATTCATTTTTCGGAAATCATTTGCTTTTAACTGTCAAATATGATAATTCGGTTATTCAGCAGAAGATACAAACTAGAGTATTTTAAACTAGTGATAGATATACTGCAACGACTATCACAAGAGCATTGTGGCGATTATAATATTAAAATCTATGCAATCACTGTAGAGGCAAGGTTTCCCAAGCTGGTGTATACTGTACACTGATGTACCCCTCTTGGTACATTTGTCTATCTCAGGGGGTACATATATAGGTTTTAGTGAAAGAATTATATTACAATAGATTTTTTTCAAAGTAACTTATCTACATATATATACAAATGTAAAAAATAAGTGAATAGTAATTTCAAGTTATTTATATTTGTGTATTGCTCATCAGTTACCACCTTTTGATGAGTCATGATAAAATTTATAGTGGTATTGGACATGCATCGATCATGCCTTATTATTTTGAAGGCTTAAGCTGAATGTATTGTTAAAATTCACAGGGGAGTAACAAAATTTGATATTTTACTTGTTTAAAATGTGTGTATCAAATTGGATAGTGATTGAAGAAATAAAAAAATGCTTGTAGGGGACCTTTGAAATACATTAATTGTCGTTTATTTATTTAACCTTCAACATCAAGTATAATCGCCAATAAAAATAAACCTATATGCTTGCAATTATATTAATTTCAGGTGTAGACAAAGAAAAGAGATTCTGAATTATTATATTTCGTGATTTTTAATATTCCATAGTAACCTTCTGAAAATAATTAAAATATAAATTATCCTCACATTATTTTCATTGATACAAGCATGTGATAAATGATGTTCCAAGCGAAATTTCAATTTAACGTTAATTCTATTAATTGATTATTAACATTTTTAGGATGTTATTTCTATTTGTTATATAACATACATATATATCTAGAAAACAAGTCGGCTCATTTGAAATAATTCGTACAATATAATTACACGCAAACCTATGCACAAGGTATGAATTAGAAAATGGTAATAAATCTGTAATGGAGTACTTGACCGATAAAACGCTGTTATATCTTATTGATGAATGTGATCGTTCAGGATAAAAGTGAAATAATGATTTTCATATTCAATTAATAATTGTACCGAAATATTAGAGCAACATTCAGATAAGACCGACATAAGAAGAAGTTATGCAAATTAATCAATACGGTGCAGACGTTTTTATCGTGATATACCTATTAACAGTCCCCTGAAACAAGATTGCTAGTATTCGCTTTAATATTCATCATTATGATGTCGTTTGTGAAAAAGTAAATCTATTAGGATATTACAATCATTTTTAATTGTACACCTCTACATTAAGAAGAAAATAGTGATAAAGTTTCAGCAGCACGTTGTTGAAAGAAAAGAAGTAACCTGATTATGTCGAACTTTCCTCAGTTTCTAATAGTCAGTTCATGATCAGCCCTCAAGAGAGGAGTAGGGAAAATATTTCATCTGAAGAGGTATATCATCAAGTAAAAAGTGAGTATCTGTTGGGAAAAGTCATATATGCCAAGAAAGTAAATGTTCAACTTTCTGTGAAAGAAAATTAGAGTTACCGTAATTTGAAGATATATTTTTGGAGATTTTATTGTGAAAGTGAATTTTTTTATGCAAGATACACTATGAATTCAAAAAAATATTTTCAAATATACGTTAGTGAAAAAAATATATAGTCATCGAATATATTCTTTATTTAAAAACAGATCATATAGTATATTTTATATTTCTAATTTTCGATGCTAAATAACTTAATTTTTATTAAAGTACATGAAAATATTATTTTCTTGATTCAGGATGTTGGTTGATCTTTTCTCAAGCTGCCTGATTCTGATCCATATTGTGAATGGTTTGGATATATTGAAAAATTTCGCGATAACTGAGGTGGCGAAGACCAGATTCTCAGTAGACACAGTGACTTCAAAAATGTTTTCAATGCCTGATTCTTCCCTCGTTGGAATCGGTGCAATATGCGCACAAGAATCTTGGTGCTCTTTAATCTGTAGAACCGAAGGAAATGAATTCACAATCTCTGACATCATAGCGCCACCCTTTGGAGAAGATCCATTCGATACAGACAGATACATTTGCTACACCGACCAGGATCGAACTCTAAGGAACGTCATGAAAAATGGAGTGACAGTTGCAGATGATTCTGATGTGGACAATGGTAATCCACTATCAATTCCACAAAACCTTATCAGTGGTATTAATCGGCGGCTTATGTCGGACTGTTACGTTTCCCAGCCAAGAGCGAAGCCATACGTTGTTTATCAGTTACCTCAGGAAGAAAAAGTGAAAAAAGTAATCATGATGGCTTCTGATCTACCAGAAAACTACAAGTTTTTTAACGACATAGAAGTTCGCGTTGGTACAACACCCCCAACTGGTCCTGATTTCTCATCTTACTCAAGACTTGGATCATTCGATGGAGCGGCTTCCGGTCCACATTTCAGTACCACTGTGGAGAGTCCAACTGCCATAATGGGAAAGTATGTCTCGATTCGAATGACTAATCGGACAAACGGTTTGTCCACCTTCCAGATCTGCTACGTTGCAATTTATGTGGAATAAGAGTAGGTACTTTTTTAAGAATAAATTTACTAAAAATATATTATAGATATTTGATTGGTAAACTTTTAGAATATAGAGTAGCCAAAGTTCCACGATATTGTGGATTTTTATATTAGAATAACTTCTCTAGTTTTGGTAAATAAAAAATCATACAAATATTTTTCTCTTAAATTTATAAAAGATTTGAATGAGCTGATTTCCATTTTAATTCTTGTGATATCCTACTCACTAATTTTGAATACCTAGTTGAGAATAAAATTACCTTTTACATTGGGAAAATATGTATCTTTATATATAGAAGATAAATTGATATAAAATATGATGAAAACTCTCTCTATTCACGAAAGTTATTTAAAATAATTTTCATATATACAGGAGTTTGAGAACAATTTATTTTTAAATTCTAATTTAATTCCAAATTTGCTGTCATTGAGGGGATCGTCTTGTGTTTTTTGCTATTTCTACCGATTTTTTTTTTACTTTAGCTCCCTAGTAAACATTCTAAAGAAAACGTACAGAAAGTTTCATTTTGATGTGACAACTATAAGTCAGTGTGGGGGAGGGGAATGAATCATAGAGGGGGGTGAAAGTTAGGGTGTGCCACAGTAACCCCCCTCTCCCCGCCCCCCTGCTAAAATGGACTTAGCCTCCCATTTTTGGTAGATGGCTTCGTTGTTGCCTTGGGGACCATTGAGTTCTCTGGCAGGGACGAAAAGCTCGCTTTGTTTGCTTATAATTTTGATTTTTTTGTTTGTTTTTATGATTTTAAATTTTTTTGTTACTCCATTATCTTGGTAACTTTTTTACTCAAATCGTTCTTGCGCCAAATCTAAAGGCTCAATGGGGGTTGTTTGTACAGGAAAATTTATAGGGGCTAATATGCTTAGTTTGAAATTGCCTAGATCGTCACGTGAGCTTTTTTGAAATTCAATCTCTAACTCTTTTTATTCAAAAACTAAAATAATGAAGTGAAAAAGCGAAAAAAGTTAAATTAAAAAAATTAAAAAAAAATTGAAATTGAAATTTAAAAAATGCTCACTTGATGATCTAGGTAATTTCAAACTAAGCATATTAGCTTCCATAAATTTTTATGTAGGACCAACCCCCGTTTAGCCTTTAGATATTTCGTGGGGGGCGAAAAACAGGTCCCCCCCCCACGGGGAAGGGAGGCCCCAAATGAAAAATTTACATGAGCAACTTCAAAGATTTGGAACATTTTACACTTTATGTCAAAATCTCAGCTCAATCGTACGAGTATTATTGGTAGCTAGAAAATCCACTAGACGATCTCTTTAAATTGATTACTTAAATATAAATACATTACTACACAGTATTTATTGATTCTTATTGTATACATCTCATTATTATAAAAATTAGAGAATAGATAAGTATACTGATGTACGTAGCTCGTCAAAATGGTACTACCTTCGTTTTACTAGTTGAAAAAAGTATGAAAGTGATGTAAATTTGGTCAAAAATTTAGATTTTCAATACTCATCATAAAATTTTCTTTTTAAGTTTATAGCAAAGTTTTTGATAATCAAACGTAGAGCATCTCAATACTGTATTTTTTTACAAAGACTATACTTTATTAAAATCTAAAAGAAAAATATTGCATTTACAGTACTGTTTTGCACAAATATTGAAATATATTTAAGTTAAGAAGAGTTAGTCTTGTATTATTAATCCCTATTCAAATTTAACCCAATCAGGGGTAAACCCATCTGGCAGAAACCTCTTGACTGTAGTTTTCATATAATCTCCATTTGGTTTGGATAGGTAGACCTCACACTCCGTACTGAATTCCGCCAAAACCTGGCGACAGGCACCGCAAGGACCAACTACATTTGGACTGTCGGGTTGTTCGGCCACTATTGCGACGGCTCTGAAAATTGAAACATTGATTATTAAAAAAACATCACTTAATATCAAATAATATAATGTAAATAGAAAGCAATAGTTATTTAATCATATTGAAGATTAAATATAGGAAGTAAGACTATGGGATAGAAAGAAAGACTACGTTTGTTAAAAAAATATAGTTTTTAAAATAACCAGATGTTCTTTAATCAAAACTACAAAGTTTGTTTGAGAAATATAATTAATGACCGTACAAATTCTTATAACTGATTCCAAATATTATTCAAATATCATTGCGTTAACAATAATTAAAAAAATGAATCAAAAATACATATCAGTTAAAAAAAATCCATACCAAATTTGAATGAAACAAAGCATAAAATTGAAACAAAAAATGTAACATGTTTATGTTAATATATTTCAAATAAATAAACAATCTATAATTAAGGGATATGTTTACCCGTATCATTGTGACGTAATGGCAGAAATTGAGGTAAATGTTCTATTAGATATTGGCCAGAAAATAGAGAATTAGTGGTGATAAAATATTTTGCAGCATGTGATAATCTATTGCCAAGCACGGGCACACATCGATCATCGATACAAAGTTTTGGCATGTTCCATGAAACTTAAGCAACAAATATAAAACTGGTATAATAAATATTACTCATTACTAAATAACAGAATTCGTCGAGACCAGTATAACTTTTTCACTAAGTTTTATTCCACTCTGCATTAATGTGAATAGCAAATAAAATATCTTACTTGAAAATTATATATAAACAATTGTTTGATCTAGAGTGATATTATCCTTTTATATAGCAAAAATAATGACTTATCTAACAATTATCATTCGATGAAATAATATACCGCGTGTGAAGATTGACTTTTGAAAATATTTTGATAACAATTAGAGAATTTTTTTAGAAAACTCCAGAAAAACAAATATAAAGAAGAGAGGTTCATTATATAATTAATATAGCAAAACACCTTGCATTGAATATTCATTATTATTATAAAATGCAAGAACTGATAGTGTTGCAATTTTGAAATTTTAATAATTTATTCTAGAAAAAGCGTTCTCTGATATTAATGTTAGGTTTTAGTATAGTGATACAGTCTAATTTATAGCAACTCGAAAAAATTTAATTCAGTGGATCATCTATTATTTAAAAAAACTATAAATATTTATAGTCTGTTACAACTTGACTTTACGACGAAATAAAATAAAGACCATTATTATTGGAGATTTATTTTTATGAGGAATAACGATTAAATATTCGTTTAATCGACTATAATTATCGTCATTGACAGATAATAAATAATTTTACTGTCTGATAATTGTAATTTTATCATCTGGGTTACTTCTTCTAGTTTGACTATGACTACGAAATGACGCAAATGATTGACGCATTCAAATTAAATTAGATAAGTTGCATTATTTTGAATGCAAGGAAAAGAAAGACGCTTACTTCGTCCAAACTCATTCTCTTTATTCTGTTATTGCATCGTATTGGCAAAGGTTAGATTTTACTGCAGAAACAAATGAACTTACGTGAAGCTTCGGTATCCCTGCGTAACGGCGCTACAAACAGCACTCCTCTCTGCGCACACCGTCAGACCGAAAGAAACATTTTCAACATTGCAGCCTGAAATGCAGCAGGAATGAACAAAATATTTTGCGTGGTTCAAAATTAGATTTTCAAACATATTAAAGTTCAATTTAGTGAAGAAATAACTTTGAAGATTCTGAAGAATTTATGGTAGGGAAAGTTACGAACTGTTAATTAGTCGGCTTCGCATCTTCGGTCATATAAGAAAAAAAAAACAATAAAATATTTTTTTATTGGTATTCAAGATACCTACGTCCTACAGGTATCATGAACACTAATTTTAATAAAAATTTATTTACAATCATTATATCGTTTTTTCTTATATGACTGAAGATGTGAAACTGACCAACAATTCGTAACTTTCCCTATCTAATAAAGTTCTTTCTCAGTATAGAATGTATTTCTTTACCTGTGATAGTAGTGCCATCTTCTGTTAATAGAGCTGCTCCGACTGCAAATTTACTGTAGGGACAATAAGCCTTCGATCTGGCCTCCTTGGCGGCCGCAATGAGCCTCCCAACCTCCTCGTCTGAAAAAGAGAGAGTGAATGAGAATAAAAGTGTAAATGAGACTGAGGGTGAATGAGACTGAAAGTGAATGAGACTGAAGATGAATGAGACTGAGGGTGAATGAGACTGAAGGTGAATGAGACTGAAGGTGAATGACACTGAAGGTGAATGAGACTGAAGCTGAATGAGACTGAAGCTGAATGACACTGAAAGTGAATATTTTCTAAAATGATTAAGCATAAACTCATTAAATTTTAAGTTTAGTATTAAATACTTTTAGCATTAATTAGATATTGAGACAATAATTCCAGTCAAAGTTTTATTTTGACCTGAGTTAATTAATATTACAGTTTACGAGATTTTATAAATAGAAAAGGACATTTAACATTGAAGATACAATATACTTTTCAATATGATGTAATTATTCTATATATATACTTAAATTATAGAAATAGAAATAAAAACAATAGAAACTACATTATAATTGGAATTGTGATTATATTATTACTCTTCTTTATGATATATGTAGTAAACATATTTTGAAGCGTTTAAACGGTACACGGAAAACTGTCAGGCGGAAAACTGCCAGGCGGAAAACTGTCAGTCACTTATTGGCAATTCATATATTTTTGACTTTTATGAAATATCATTTGGTTATAAACACATTCTAAGAACATTTTAAATCATAAAAAACGGCGTTAGCCCTTCGTTAAGGGATAAGGAGACATTCTCTTTTTACAGTTATAACTAAAATATATATAGATATTGGATTGCTTAATATTCAATGGAAAATAGTATTTCAACAAAGCTACTCTATAAAACACACAGTAAACCAAACTTCAGCAACCACAAAGAAATTATAATTACCATTTTAAGTTATTTGTATTAAGACACGTAAAATCTATACAGGAATTTGTATATTTATAAGATTTATAATTTGTATCTTGTATGTTATAAATTAAGTGAATGTTAAATTACTTACATGTATGTTCAATATTTATTACATCTACAATTTTATTGTCCAGATAATTAAATTTTTCATTTTTACAATTTTCATTTATATGTAAAAGTATTATTAATTATTAAGCAATCCAATTCGATCGAGTGAAATTGTCAGAGAATTAGGTACTATACTTAGGTAATATCAGTTTGATAATCATAGATGTTGTGTCGAAAATTCTAAATATTTTACAATTATCGATCGAATTTGTTTTGTAATGAGTTCAAGTGAATATTAAACTTGAAAGGCTTGTTCAATTCTCAAATTGCGTAGTGTAAACAAAGAAATTACACTCTGTCCCTATTACGAATATTTCATTATTTCATCTCTTATATAAAATTTTCTAAGAAAGGTTATATTTTTCAATTTACATCTTGTATTTTATTTTTACTGTAATATTTACATATTAATGTATTTTATATGTTTTCTAATCAATTGTCTAAATATAACAATGTTTTTGTTTTGTATACTAATTAAAAATGATTAACTCCTATTAACTATGAGCGAACGTCGCTTTTTTTAATAAATTAAGACTAAACTCATTCAATTCAGTTTTCCGCCTAGCACTTTTCCCCCTGGCAGTTTTCCGGACACCATTTAAACATTCTATCAGAGAAAAGAGTCACTGTGATGATGTACTATCAGAGAAAAGAGTCACTGTGATGATGTACTGTCAGAGAAAAGAGTCACAGTGATGATGTACTATCAGAGAAAAAAGTCACTGTGATGATGTACTATCAGAGAAAAGAGTCATTGTGATAATGTACTATCAGAGAAAAGAGTCACTGTGATGATGTACTATCAGAAAAAAGAGTCACTGTGATGATGTACTATCAGAGAAAAGAGTCACTGTGATGATGTACTGTCAGAGAAAAGAATCACAGTGATGATGTACTATCAGAGAAAAAGTCACTGTGATGATGTACTATCAGAGAAAAGAGTCACTGTGATGATGTACTATCAGAGAAAAGAGTCATTGTGATGATGTACTATTAGGGAAAAGAGTCACTGTGATGATGTACTATCAGAGAAAAGAGTCACTGTGATGATGTACTATCAGAGAAAAGAGTCACTGTGATGATGTACTATCAGAGAAAAGAGTCACTGTGATGATGTACTATCAGAAAAAAGAGTCACTGTGATTATGTACTATCAGAGAAAAGAGTCACTGTGATGATGTACTATCAGAGAAAAGAGTCACTGTGATGATGTACTATCAGAGAAGAGAGTCACTGTGATGATGTACTATCAGAGAAAAAAGTCACTGTGATGATGTACTATCAGAGAAAAGAGTCACTGTGGTGATGTACTATCAGAGAAAAGAGTCACTGTGATGTAGTACTATTAGAGAAAAGAGTCACTGTGATGATGTACTATCAGAGAAAAGAATCACTGTGATGATGTACTATCAGAGAAAAGAGTTACTATGATGATGTACTATCAGATAAAAGAGTCACTGTGATTATGTACTATCAGAGAAAAGAGTCACAGTGAAGATGTACTATCAGAGAAAAGAGTCACTGTGATGATGTACTATCAGAGAAAAGAGTCTCTGTGATGATGTACTATCAGAGAAAAGAGTCACTGAGATGATGTACTATCAGAGAAAAGAGTTACTGAGATGATGTACTATCAGAGAAAAGAGTTACTGAGATGATGTACTATCAGAGAAAAGAGTTACTGTGATGATCTACTATCAGAAAAAAAGAGTCACTGTGATGATGTACTGTCAGAGAAAAGAGTCACTGTGATGATGTACTATAAGAGAAAAGAGTCACTGTGATGATGTACTATCAGAGAAAAGAGTCACAGTGATGATGTACTATCAGAGAAAAGAGTTACTATGATGATGTACTATCAGAGAAAAGAGTCACTGTGATTATGTACTATCAGAGAAAAGAGTCACAGTGAAGATGTACTATCAGAGAAAAGAGTCACTGTGATGATGTACTATCAGAGAAAAGAGTCACTGTGATGATGTACTATCAGAGAAAAGAGTCACTGAGATGATGTACTATCAGAGAAAAGAGTTACTGAGATGATGTACTATCAGAGAAAAGAGTTACTGAGATGATGTACTATCAGAGAAAAGAGTTACTGTGATGATGTACTATAAGAGATAAGAGTCACTGTGATGATGTACTATCAGAGAAAAGAGTCACAGTGATGATGTACTATCAGAGAAAAGAGTTACTATGATGATGTACTATCAGAGAAAAGAGTCACTGTGATTATGTACTATCAGAGAAAAGAGTCACAGTGAAGATGTACTATCAGAGAAAAGAGTCACTGTGATGATGTACTATCAGAGAAAAGAGTCACTGTGATGATGTACTATCAGAGAAAAGAGTCACTGAGATGATGTACTATCAGAGAAAAGAGTTACTGAGATGATGTACTATCAGAGAAAAGAGTTACTGAGATGATGTACTATCAGAGAAAAGAGTTACTGTGATGATGTACTATCAGAGAAAAGAGTTACTGAGATGATGTACTATCAGAGAAAAGAGTTACTATGATGATGTACTATCAGAGAAAAGAGTCACTGTGATTATGTACTATCAGAGAAAAGAGTCACAGTGAAGATGTACTATCAGAGAAAAGAGTCACTGTGATGATGTACTATCAGAGAAAAGAGTCTCTGTGATGATGTACTATCAGAGAAAAGAGTCACTGAGATGATGTACTATCAGAGAAAAGAGTTACTGAGATGATGTACTATCAGAGAAAAGAGTTACTGAGATGATGTACTATCAGAGAAAAGAGTTACTGTGATGATCTACTATCAGAAAAAAGAGTCACTGTGATGATGTACTGTCAGAGAAAAGAGTCACTGTGATGATGTACTATAAGAGAAAAGAGTCACTGTGATGATGTACTATCAGAGAAAAGAGTTACTGTGATGATCTACTATCAGAAAAAAGAGTCACTGTGATGATGTACTGTCAGAGAAAAGAGTCACTGTGATGATGTACTATAAGAGAAAAGAGTCACTGTGATGATGTACTATCAGAGAAAAGAGTTACTGAGATGATGTACTATCAGAGAAAAGAGTTACTATGATGATGTACTATCAGAGAAAAGAGTCACTGTGATTATGTACTATCAGAGAAAAGAGTCACAGTGAAGATGTACTATCAGAGAAAAGAGTCACTGTGATGATGTACTATCAGAGAAAAGAGTCACTGTGATGATGTACTATCAGAGAAAAGAGTCACTGAGATGATGTACTATCAGAGAAAAGAGTTACTGAGATGATGTACTATCAGAGAAAAGAGTTACTGAGATGATGTACTATCAGAGAAAAGAGTTACTGTGATGATGTACTATCAGAGAAAAGAGTTACTGAGATGATGTACTATCAGAGAAAAGAGTCACTGTGATGATGTACTATCAGAGAAAAGAGTCACTGAGATGATGTACTATCAGAGAAAAGAGTTACTAGATGATGTACTATCAGAGAAAAGAGTTACTGAGATGATGTACTATCAGAGAAAAGAGTTACTAGATGATGTACTATCAGAGAGAAGAATCACTGTGATGATGTACTATTAGAGAAAAGAGTTACTGTGATGATGTACTATTAGAGAGAAGAGTCACTGTGATGATGTACTATCAGAGAAAAGAGTCACTGTGATGATGTACTATCAGAGAGAAGAGTCACTGTGATGATGTACTATCAGAGAAAAGAGTCACTGTGATGATGTACTATCAGAGAAAAGAGTCACTGTGATGATGTACTATCAGAGAGAAGAATCACTGTGATGATGTACCATCAGAGAAAAGAGTCACTGTGATGATGTACTATCAGAGAAAAGAGTCACTGTGATGATGTACTATCAGAGAAAAGAGTCACTGTGATGATGTACTATCAGAGAGAAGAATCACTGTGATGATGTACCATCAGAGAAAAGAGTCACTGTGATGATGTACTATCAGAGAAAAGAGTCACTGTGATGATGTACTATCAGAGAGAAGAATCACTGTGATGATGTACTATCAGAGAGAAGAATCACATGTAATAATTACATTACTCATTGTAATTGCAACTATAATATTATTGCAATACTAACTATAATTATCAATGATTGGTGATATAACATGAGTGTGTTTCCAAACTCATGTAATTTACATCGATTAACAGAAATTGCCTAGTAATTAACAGTAATTCTAGCAAGTTAAAACAAATTATCAGAAGTTTTCCGGCTAATATGATCACTAATAAGCGAGTAAATGTCCAGCTATCGTCAATTGGTGAATAATCAGAAACTTTCCTCGTCCTTCTGAATAATTATTCACTAATCATCTATTGATTAATAAAAGTTTTAAGATAAAAGTCTGCAGTGTTCATTTACGATAAGATTTTTATTATGATAAATATAATATCGAAGGTTTTCTTATAATATGAAAGAACGTGTGTTATTAATATCTAAATGACTGTATTAATTAATAAAAGAAGTTATAATACAATAATAAGATTAAGATATATATTTATTATTGAACAGCTTCAAAAAATAAGTACAGTACAGTGTTCATTAAATTGTAAAATGTTTTAATTATTATTCTACTCAACACTTCACTAAAATTGATACTCATGTTACTCTCTTTAATATTTACTATATAATATATTGCTCAAATAATATAAGATTTCATTTATTTATAATATTATATACTGTTAACTATTGTATCTACTAATTGATATAACATTTTGTTTATGATGAGGAATTGTCACAACGATTAAATATAAAAAATAATCAATATCCTTATCCAATCATAGTTATATATGGTTGATAAAAAATATATACTATACATCACCTTCAATTACAGTATGCGGTTAACCATATCTTAAATAATATACTAAAAAATGCAGTTAATTTATCATTTCCATTCTCGGCCTGACATCGATTGATAAAAATTGTTACAATTTATTTAAACATAGATCTTATTAGATGTACTTCGTTTGTATCACTAGAATAAATGCGTATGCAAATATATATTAAATAACAGTATTTCATTTGTATCACTACGTAGATTAAATGTATGGAAATATAACCATGTTTAATTTACACTTAATGAATATATTGCGGTATACCGAACACTAAAGTATCACCAAAATATGTTTTAATTGCCTAAATTAAAGCTATTCTATTATGTGGAGGACCGAAGTTGAAATATTTGAAATGACATTCAGTATTTCATTTTTTTTTTAAATTTCAACTTAAATCGTCTAAGGATATTATATACGAAATTTAAACCTAAAAAATATATTGATGTATTATTTTAATATGTTATAACGGGACTCAAAGTAATATATATTTATTTTAAAAACAAGAATTGACATCTTAGAAAAGAACTGCTAACACAATCACACAAATCGAAATACTTGAAGTGCTAATTCAAAATTAATATATTATTTCTAATCAACAATTTCGACTCATTATATTTTTCCTCTAAAAAAATTTCCAAATTTTACCGAGAGGTAATTATCAAAGAGAATTTTCTGGTTAAAGATACTTTTCTGTTTTATCTTTTTTCTATTAAATTATTTGATATATTTACTGTAGTAACTACCAAATAATTGTCACTTAAATATTTTACCAGTAATGCATATTCTTAAGTAATTTTATTCTATAAAGATTACTAGATTATGTGCACTCGGTAGAGCGCATACCTTCGCCTCCGCTTTGACCCGTTCTCTCCCAAAATTAAGGAAACTCCTAACTGGATAATAACCAATCGTCCCACCAAGTTTCATGCAATATGGTACAATACTTTTTGAATTATAAATGACCTTGACCTTGACCTTTGACCGGATCGCTTCCAAAATTCTACCAGGTCGTTCCTGGTCATTGACCATTTGTACCTTCAAATTTCAGACAATTTGGTTAAATACTTTATGAGTTAAACCTTGATCTTTAACCTTTGATCCGATCACTCCCAAAATCTATCAAAATGGTTCCTGTATATTGACCAATCGTTCCACCAAGTTTCATGCAATATGATTATAAACTTTTTAAGTTATGAATGACCGTGACCTTGACCTTTGACCGGGTCACTCCCAAAAGACTAGCAACAGGTCACTTGACATAGACCAATTGTTTCACCAAATTTCAGGCAATTTGGTTGAACACTTTTTCAGTTAAGCGAATAACAAGAATATAAATAAATAAATAAATTCCGATGAAAATATAACCTTCTGCAAGATTGCGAAGGTAATAGTGTTATATTGTCCAGTGCATAAAATTTAAAGTGGCCGTGAAATTGAAAAGTGACTATAATTTATTTTATGTGTTTTATATCATTTTATATATACTGACCTTATGCAAACTCACCTGTAAGTTTTTTTGTCGTTTCTATAGTTGTGCTAAATTTCAGGTCTTCAGCTGTTAATTGCCTAATTGACGACATTTTATATATGAATTAATTAACTGGCTATATTTAATCTGAAGAACAAAATTAATTCAGTATTTCTTTCTATAATTACACACGAAGTAATTAAATCAAAGAAATTCTATATTGTTCACCGATAATTATATCAATTAAAACTAATTGGGTAACACAAGTAGCTCATCAACTGCTGTATAATGCAACCCCTAATTTTAGAAGATATTTATCAGAACGATCCTTATTTGCAGCACTAAGGTCAATGATAGGATGAATGGCAGGATACACACATGTCCTACAGCTCTCACTTCTGGTATTGCACTGAGGGCAAACATGGGAGTCTTCCTTATCAATCGCATCCTGTACTTTTTGTCGTGTAGCTAATGAACTAAAAACTAGAATAATTGGCAAAAAGTTGATTGGGTTGTGCCATATAGTACGACTGATATATTTTTCATCAACAAAAGATATAGTTTAACAGGAATAATGTGAACTAATTTATTCGAATGATGTGTATTTAGAATAAAGTTTGTGGTCAAAGTGCATCATGAAATCAGAAGGTCCTCCAATTCGAACATAATCCTAGTTTATCCTATATGTACCCTAAATTGTCAAAGGACTGAAAGGATAATATGCCATAAAAGAGAGGATTGTTGAAGAGGGGAAGTACTCTCACATACATCAATCAACAAAAGTATGAAACACTAAAGAAAAAATTTATTTTTCGATATATTGCAAGAAGATTTTTTTCTCTTTATATGATGTAGCTTCGAAATTAAGTTATATACAATGATATTAGATATAATTCTACTAAAATTTTGATAAAACTGACGGATTCTATTTTTGTAGTTAATTGTACGGATGTAATATCACAATTTTTATTGCAGCTTTATTTAGTATAAAATGAAATACTACCAAGCACTTTTTATTTTGAAAATTCGAAATCTCAAAAGGCAAATGGAAATGAAATCAACCAGGACCCTTAAAAGACAAGACCGAAAAAGCGTGTTTACATCAAGAGAGGACAGACTGATTGATGAGCTCTTCACTGGTGAACAGGAGAAAACGTCTTCAAATGCGAAACTTTTGGGAAATAAAATTCTTCTCGTACGGTGACACGAAGAGTAGTTGAACCCATGGTCTAAAAGAAGGTAAACACATGAACAATAGAAAAAAAGACAAAGTGATTTGGTCAGATAAAAGTAACTTCAATTGAAAAATACACTGTCATTGATTAGATTTGTAAAATTTGTTACATTAAGTAAAAAATCTCCGTTTTAATTCACTTTTTTGGATCATCTGCCAATGCATATATGCACTATTGCACATCTCTCACACTGCGTACACTTATGGATGAATTTTGGACTACTATAAAAATTGGAAGAGTAAGTACAGAAGTTCCCACGACAAAATATTCAATAGCATAATAACTGATGGAGATATCTTCAAACCAGACAATGCTCCATGAATAATTTGGGGACGGTTTCAGATGGAGCATGTGAGAGTAATTAAACAAGGCCTATGTTTCTTATTATCTTGCTGAAACCCCCATTAAATTTGATAGCATATATTTAATTATATATGCTTTTAAAGATTTTTATTATCAAATCCCTACAATAACCGATTTACATCCCACTTGCTAATTTTCAAATCTTACTGAAAAAATGTACACCGTTTGTGTTGAATGTCGACTATGTAAAGTATAATCAATCCAATATTATATACTCGTGTAAAGGTATGAAATATGATCAACTTATTACATGAACGCTTATACACTTCAGGGAATAATTTACGGGATCCGGAAAATTGATCGAAAGCAACTGACCGAAAACAATTTATCGAAAGCAATTATTGATCGAATGGAAAATTGGTCGAATGGAAAATTGGACGAATGGAAAATTTATCGAAAGGAAAATTGATCGCATGGAAAGTTGATCGAAAGGAAAATTGATCGAAAGGAAGATTGTTCGAATGGAAAATTGATGAAAAGGAAAATTGGTCGAATGGAAAATTGATCTAAAGGAAAATTGATCGCACAACAATTGATCGAATGGAGAATTGACCGAAACAAAATTGATCTAAAATGATATTGGATCTATTTACAATTATAACTAAAACCATGGATTACCCGAGAAACTTACTTGCAATATATTACAGCTAGTAGATCTTGTTACCATGATTTATATATAATAATAATAATTCATATAATAATTTATACAATGATAATATATAATGATAATTTATGTATAACATTTCTTCAATCAACTGTTTCCTATAACAGAGAATTATATGCTTTGAAATTTATTATAATTTGAAGAACTTTAAGATTTATTAGTTCTAGAATTTAGATAGTTCTAGATAACTTGTGAAATGAAAGTTAAATAATTAATTAATTTAGTATTGGTTTAAAGTCTGTTTCGAAATTAAAAGCCATATCACTGACGGCAAAAGGGAATTAAATACAAGAGATAGGAAAAAGCAGTCAGAAAGGAAAGTGGATTCATGAACAAAGTCACTTAACACCGTCGGTGACAATGCTCATGGATGCAGAAAAGCTACTGTGTGAGTGCAGTCACTTACCAAGGAATGTTACAAAAAGGGACACTAAGCACCGTTGCTGCACTCACAGATGGAAGAAAAAAATGAAGCTGATCTATTCGATCAACTTTCCTTTCGATCAATTGTTGTGCGATCAATTTTCCTATCAACCAATTTTCCATTCGACCAATTTTACTTTCGACCAATTTTACTTTCGATCAATTGCTTTCGATAAATGGTTTTCGGTCAATTATTGCTTTCGATCAATATTCCTAGACCCATAATTTACAGCTTAAACGAAGGCCGCACGTGCATTGCTTGTTTGAAAATTGAGAATGAAAACAAAGTGTTTACACTCTTTTTTTCAGCTTTATATTAGTGTTTTAGATAATTGGTGTGCAAAAAGCATAAAAAAGACTTTAAAGGCATATAAAATATATACACAGGTAAAGCTCATACAACGTCAGAGGACAAAATAATTTTCCGTTATAAAAGACACGCATCTCTTACTCATAACGACCTATATAAATTTTATGGTTTAGCATATATTTTATTCATCTACTAAGTATACATTCATATATTTATTATATTCAGAGATATTACAATTTACAATCGACAGTTAATGTATTGTCAAATTAACTATTATTTGAAGTTTAATCAAAGAGTATGAACTATGCTAGCAAGAAATACTGAAACAGTGTTTAGTAGGCTTAGTACTTAAACTCTAAAAACAAAACTCTTTCATTGAGAGTCATATAAATTGAAATGTTTAATTAAAGATTAACAATTATATAATAACTTGTGACTAGCTCCGGTCATTTTATTAGGGTTGTGACAATATTCTCTTTCAAATATGCTTTATATATATTCTCCATATTCTCTAAATATGTATTCTTTTATGTTCTGAAATATGCTCTATAATTTTTAAATATGCTTTATAACCTTTTAGATATGTTTTATATATTCGTTTAAAACATGCTATGTATTCTTTTTATGATCAATTATACTTTTAAGCAGTTCAATTCATAAAAGTTCTTTGATTCGAGTGATAAACCTGATAAAGGATATTAGCCAGCCCATTAAATCACATGTGGATGTCAATCTCATGTTTCGATGTAATGGAAATCTTTGAAGAGTTTGAATGAATCGTATTAACTTGAAAGTTCAGTCACAGTAATATTGGGTTAATAAAAATGATAAAATTTAATTTTAACCAAAGAAACGTTGAAAACTAAGCCAATTACAAAAATTCATTTTGTAATATTAAATTATGAAATTTTACAATATTGAACACTGGACAGTTTTCCCAAGCATTCCCATTAACCCTTTACGTCCGCGTGTGACGAATTCGTCACATTAAAAATAGAGAACTTTGCTGTGATAAATTGAATGTGTGGAGCCTAGTGACAAATGTGACTATCGCGTCACATGTTAAAAATTCGAAGTTCATAAAATCTTAGCTTTTGAAAATTAATTCCGGTTGTATAGGGTTAATTAGGCTTGTATGTACCAATAATTTTGTCATGTATTGTTGGGTATCGGAAATACCTACAAACGTACTTTATATGGTTTTTTTTTTGAGATATTTATTTGTTAATTTTATCTATGCAAATTTTGGTTATATGGCATATCTCTGAACCGAGAAATATGTTGGTTTCATGAAAAAATATTTTTTATTAACGAAAATATATTATTTATTCACTTTTTTTAATGAAAGGGTTATGTTTTTAATAAAAAAGAATATAATTTTAATAAAAGGAATATGTTATATATAAATGAATATGCTTCATTTCAAATATGAAAGCATATTGTCACAGCCCAACTTGTTACTATATGGAGTTAATTAACGATATGCAGCATAAAATATGTATAATTTTTGACGCGATGTGCAGCATATTAAAGGGTGGCGCAAAAAAAAAAAAAAAACCATTTTTAAATTAGTTTATTTTAAAACTATTAAAGTAAGAAATTTTCAAAAAACCTAGTTTTATTCATATAGGTTTTTTGCATCTTTCGTAAAAATCTGTTAAATTTAGGACTAAAATTAAACATCCTGCAGCGAATTGAGAAAATATAAATAAAAAGGGCTTGCGCGAGGACGATAAACACAAAAAAATCTTCAAAATACGTATAATTTATTTCCATATGGTAGTAGAAAATATTTATAAATGCTATTTTTCATTCAATTAATGTTTTGTTTATTGACTGTTACATTCATGGAAATTCTTCTTCATCACCAATCACGATGTCTTCTCCAAAACGAGCATTTCTTTGCAGAAACCATCTTGACTGCGGTAAATCAGCTCAAAGAGTTCGAGCCTTACATGCATCTTAAAAGCATGATATTTTAAATCGCGTTCAACAATTCGGTGAAATGTGTCTTTAGTGATGTCTAATTCGTTGTTTCTGATTGATATTTCTTGATTCTCAATAAATAGTTCATGAATAAGATTAATGTTTATGTGTTCGATCTGTTCTCCAGCGACCAAAACGCTTTTTGTTCAAAATAAAGTTGTTACTTCATTTTTGAGCTAATTAATATAAGTCAATATGGTTTTATAGTTGGTGAAAATCTTTCCTGAAAGCTATGTTCAAAATGAGGTTGAACCTGTTTAAAGCTTTCTGTGTTTAAATAACTTGTCACAACAAAACTCTTATTTTGAAAGCTGCATTTTCATGGTTTCGAATAGGAGATACAAATTAACGGCGGACTGATTTTATTAAATATATAAATTTTATATCAAACGTCAATTCTCAAAGGATAATAATGGTTTTAATTGTCTTTTATTTGTTACAGAAAATAATTTAATTTAATGTTTTTACATCCATATGAAATGAATTATACCTATTGTGATTTTTTTTAGCCCTTTTTATTTACCTTTTTTTAATTCACTGTTAGATGTTTGCTTTTAGTCTTAACTTTAACAGAATTTCAGTATAGATGCAGAAAAAGTAAAGGTATAAAATATTGTTTTTAGAAAATATCTAGCATTAATAGTTTGTAAAATAATCTAGTTTGAAAATGGGTTTCCTTTTTTTTGTGCCACCCTGTATAGAGGAGAACCTGGAGCATTCGGACATAGGGATGGTTCGAACAGCTCGTTTAAACATGTTCATAATTGTTGGATTCACCACTTATTGCAACTGAATGTGTGCAACGTATTAACCGTCATTGATTTGAAAGATCCAATGCGTAGAGGTATATAGTTTGTCACCCCCGAGGTGTAATTAACCACTTTCTTCAATATTGATGTAAATTTTCGTGATTCAATTGGATCGTGTGTGGACTATATGAATACGAAACTGATTCTTAATCTTAAAGGTATGAATTAAAGTGTTGTTTTATTTTATGTTTCGTGTGTTGAAATAATGATACGAATGAAATAAAAAATATGGTGATGTTTTTAATTTTGAAGTGTCATATGGGATGAATCGGACTCTTCTGTTGAGGTTGTTCTGAGGGTGTCCAATTTTTCCTTCTGTGTCCGATTCAGCCCACCATTACAATTTATTTGAAAAAATCTTATTAAAAAGGACATTCAGTTCCTAAATTTAATTATTTTAATTGGAATAGAATTCGCTAGTGTCAAACTTTTTAAATTTGTGTCTTTATTTTACAGTTTGACGATCGTAATCATGCTTTTTCATTATAAAGGAAAACTGATAGAGGCCGTAATAAAAAATGTATTCGAAAAAATATTTGATCGATTCCAAAATGGTTTATCTGTCAGAAAAGCTGCGGAAATTGGAGGTGTAGCAAGATCCATACTTATGGCCTATACTTTATTCGAAGAAATATTTAAGATGTAATTTACTTACTTTAGTGTAATTCCAAGAAAAAGGAAATAGTTATTACCCAGAGTATATGGAAATAGTTACATATACCATTTCTTTTTTATATATAGCTATTAAATAAAAAGATAATTTCACAGTGATTACTCATGAGTAGGACTGTGACATGGCTTATTTCCCATATGCTCGTAAGAATTTGCTTATACTTTTTTGAAGCATATGCATTTTGTAAGGGCTTTAAGCAAAATCATTTGGGTATATGCTTTTTGTTAGAGCTTCAAGCAAAACCATTCGAGCATATGCATTTTGTTAGGGCTTAAGCAAAATGTATCGAGCATATGCTTTTTCAAAGAGCTTATCTTAAACTGTTCATGAAAAGATTGATATAAAAGTAACACAGATTACCTATATATTCAGTAATCAATTCATTCTGTGGAAGATGCACGTGGCATCAAGTGCAATGTATTATAGATGCCTCAGATTAGAAGCATCTTTCTTTCGTGTTAACTCACTTAGCTCTTTTAATACTTCTTCCATATTAATTTTCTTCTTTAATACGATGTTGTATTTTTCATATTTTTCTGCTCTATATTATAAATACACGTTATGTCAAACATGAGCCATCACCTAATTTTTTTTGCAAATCTTATTTTCAGATTCGTAATTGCAGTAAGTTTGAAACTTTGACATAGCGAATTCTATTCCAATAGAATTGAAATATAGTAAGGACTATCGAGGTATGTTATGTGCGTGACGTTACAACAACAACACTCTAAAATCATATTTAATTTTTAAAGTAAATTTGTAAAAACAGTTATTAATTTGCATAATATAATAAATAAATATATATTTAATAAATTATTTAACCTGCGAAAACCCTAATTTTCTCTTTAAATTTGTTCCCTTGCTTACGTCACGTCACAAATCACTCAATTGTCGCTACTTATCAATATTAGTATTCCTATTAGGGATTTAGGGAAGGCACCAAAGAGTAAAGCTTTATGAGCTGTGGTTACAAATCGAGTGATTGTGACCGTGACGTCAACAAGGCAACACACATAAATAGAAAATTAAAGTTAAGCAGTGTGAATAACATTGATGGATTCATCTCTGTTTTTATAATCGAACGTTCTTCAATCGTATTAAATATTATTTTAGAGTGTTGCTGTTATGACGTCACGAACACAACATACCTCGATTGTCCTTACAATATTTCAATTCTATTTCCCGCTTTTAAAACCAGATGGCGCCACAACGCACTTTTAAAATAGAAATGGTCGACAGTAGTGTATCTTATTTTAGCATAATATCTTTGGCGTAACTCATTAAATTTTTAGAAAAAAAAATTAATTTGATAGCTTGCACGATAGCTTTTGTGTATTCATAACTAAATCCAATGCTCTAGAAATTTTAACTGACAAGATTTTCCGAAAGTTCTGCAAAGTTGAAGTGATAGTATAATTTTATCTATTTCAATGTGTTGTGTAGGCTCTGGGAAATTTCGTTCTTGGAAAATTCAGTCTCTTTTTTATAATGGTGTTATGAAAGAATAATAATATAAAAAGTTGAAATTATTATTTCTTAAATGTATAGTTTATTTATTAAAATAGGATAACATTAACCGTTCTAAACTGATTCGTAACATTAGAAATTTGACATTTATTTAACATGAAATTTGAGCGGAAAATTCAGTCTCGGAATATTCGGTCTCAGGTATAAATGAAGCTTATGAATTAGATGAATCGAGGGCGTGTCGCCCCCGAACCCCCCTGCTACGTCATTAAACAATCAGGATATGTGCAATATAACAAACTCATTTATGTTAAGAGGTCATTTATAATTTTAAGACCGAATATTCCGAAACCGAAATTTCCAGCCCCATGTTGTGTAATTCTAAGTATAGAATCAACCATGCATGTAAAGAAAAACGCAAAATCAAACTATTTTCAAGAATGACAGACAATTTTATTCCTTCATTTCGTGTAATAACGATCAACATGTTTCACGTAGGAATCTACAGTGTTCCCAATAAGGCTATGCTTCTACTGTCTAAAATTTTAAAAGTATAGTAAACAGCGCATATTGTTTTTGAAATACTATCTCTCTTGGGTAAGTTTCTATCAAGACAGTGTTTCAAGTTTTTCACGATAACTCTTCTCTGATTGGTCAGCTAGAAGGAGGAGCACTGAACCGTTAGTGCTCCGCACTTTGTTGGCCTTCCCTCCTTGCATACAATTATGCACTCAGAGAGATTCTGATGCACCCAGGTGTATCGAGTTGACTCTGTGGCTTTGTCTCTAAAGCGAGACACTTTGGTGCTGTTCGATGCACTTTAGTGTCTTAGCTATAAGTTTGTTAAAATGATGAGGGAAAAAGCAGGAGAGAATAATTCACTCACCATTTTAACAAACTTTTATAATTAAGACAATAAAGTGCTTTGAACTGATGCACTTTAGTTCATCTAAACTACAGTTTGATGCACTAAGGTGTCTCGCTTTAGAGACGAAGCCTAAGGGTGAACTCGAAACACCTGGGTGCATCAGTTCGAGTTGTTTATTTTTCCCAGTGTGTGTGGAATTAAATCACATTTCAAATAATAGAACTTTTAAATTCTCGACATATATGGTTGTAATGTAGTTTATTATTTCAGCTAGTTTGTTGCACTGCACACTTCATTATTGTCTCAAGTTGATTGCTTTCCATAGCCTAGCATTCAGGATTCCTAAAGCAGCACGCCACCCAGTCAATGATCTAGTAACCTTAAAAACAATACCTAAATAACTTATCCGCAATTAACAATATTTTTAAAACTATATTCTAAGTGGTAGTAACCTTTTATTTTTTAATCACCCGGAATATACTTATAGCGCAGCCAACTAATAAAATTTACCTTCATTGACAGGGTGCTAACGCGCCCCTTACCATGGAAAATGAATTCTAGTGATGAATTTTTCTAATGTAAAATCTACATTTGTTAAATCAGGAGTTGCTATATTTATTTCTTTAAATAGTTTTCTTTGAAGTTGAAAATATCTTTTATACATAATCATTAAATTACTAATCAGTTCATTTTAGATTCCCTGAAATACCTAGTAAAGGATACCTATTTATTTTAATTATCCCCTTAATTATTGCTTGTTTTCTTCAATCAAAAGAAAATTTTGAACTACCTATATACTATTGTATATTTGAAGGCATATATATTAATAATTAATAAAAGCATATTTTTAGAGCTTTTAGAGCATATCTTGTAGGGCCTTACAGTCACTGGCTCACAGCCCTACTCATGAGTCATGAGCTATCTATATTTTGTTGGAGAAAATGTTCAATCGTTACAATTTTGATAAAATTTCAAATACAATTAATTTTTATTACTGTAAATAACTAGTCATGGTTTATTTCACTTAAATTCATTGATCCGTATTCAATCATATCATTTAATTACCCAAATATCCAGTTTTTAACCATTTTTATGGTGTCCGAATAATCCTCACAGCTTGTCCGAAGTCTCCCTCTAGGAAATTAAAGTGAAATGCTTTATATATCCACATAAATCATTAAATAGTAAAATTCGAATTGGTTTACGAATTATTCAGTTTTTAACAAAAACTGTCCGAATGCTCCCGGTTCTCCCCTATGAATATTTCTTCTTGTAATATACAAAAAGTCAATGCGCATATGTATATGCTGAACCAAAATGCATGTTGGAAATATGCATATTAATTATATGCCAGAGATTATTCAATATAGTGTATTTACATGTTATATGCTCAAAGTTAATTACGGACTTTAAAACAAAGTTAATATGTATATAGTTATGTTTTGAATGTAAATGTACTTTGGAAGTTTGAATGGAATCTACAATAAAACGAGTGTAATTTCAAATTTTTATTTTTAATGCGAAATGTTTAACGTTTGAAAGCAAAATATAATAAAGCTGTTTCAAATTTAGACTTATTAAATAGTAAGTCAATTTCAAACATACACATTCAATTTCAAACAGTGGAATTGAACTTTATTATTAAATGGTATTTCAGGTTTTCAACAGTGAATCTCCTTCTATTATCTGCTAATGTAGTTTTGTACTGGGAAAACACCCATTCTACAAAACCAGAGAAGCAAATGATTCTTTCAGCCAAATTCAGTCTTCTAAACTATCCTACATTCATTTATTACATTCCGTTCATTACTTCAGTCATGACTCGAAAATCATAAGCCATCTTGTTAGACCAACGGTTCCCTTTAAATGATCCCCAGCTACTAGCAGCGACAAGGTCTTTTAATTGATTGATTTAAACCGATTTTTTGTTTAATTACTTAAATAAATTGTATACCTACTTTTATTCACTTATTTATCTATTACTACTAATATTTACTAAATACCAAGTATCATACATTTGTAGTTTCAATATTCCACTTACGAACTTCTTAAATTTGAATAATTAGTTCAGTAAAATTTACTTAGGTCCAAAGTTAAAATAGTTTTCTATGTAAGGGTCACAGAAGAAAACGATCAAGGCTAGACATTTACATTTCTCGGTTAGCATTTATATGATCTTGAAATTTATGCAGAGAACTGTATATGTGTAATATACATAAAGTCACAACCCTACTTAATACCATATGGTAATGATAAGACTAAGCCGTGATTTGGTAGTAAATGCGGAGCTTGCCAGTAGTTATAACGTAGTGTTTTTTTAAAAAAAATCGGCCAAAGTGTCATGTGGCGAAAGAGTTTTCGCCGAAATTACCGGAAAAGCAGGCCAGAACAATTTGTTCTCTACGTATTTTTTTGCATGCTGTGGACAACACCTTTATAGTCTTTTTCACATCTCTCATTGCATGAGTGCACACATAGTGAAACAGGCTAAAGCAGTTCCCATGAGGGAGGCATAACCAAAGATATTAATTATTGTACTGTGGAACATCTTTACCTATAGCTAGTTATTGATTTAGCTATTGAGGACTACAAATAAAATGGGAATAACTTATTCCTATTCGAACTCAGTTTTCAACAATAAAAAAAAAAGTAGACAAGGAAATATCTACAGGTTACAGGTTGTTGGTCCCGCAGTATCGCTTTAATATCAGCACTAAGTTTCCATTAAAATATCTTTATTAAAAAGACTCTAAAATCTAAAAAAAATCTAAACTCATTATTTACAATATTTACACATTCATTCATCCATTCTCAATTTTCTTCTTCTCCACATACACTCCAAGTATCTTCTACACTTCCTTGCCCACACTAAACCACTTCCAAACAACTGATCTTTCACACTAACACCACTCATTCCAAATTCTCTTCTCACACACTCATACCATTCACACACACACAAAAAGTGCTCCAAACTCTCTACCACTCCTAAGTCACATGCAACACAATTAACATTTCCATTCACATATCTCTCTCTCCACTTCAGCCTCAGACTATTACTCCTACATCTATACAGCAAAACAGATCCCCAGTCATTCTCATACAATCCTTCATCCCTGATCTCACTCTTACATTCATTATACAAACTAATTGTACTTTTTTGCATTCTCTCCTCATTCCACCTATCACTTTCCCATGCATACACCTTTCTCTTCATACATTCATTACTCATATCATCCAATTCATTCACTCGCACTCCCACTCTCTCTCTATACACTTTCACAGTCTCTAACCATTTACACTTGGTCCATTCACACATATCCTCATACATCATTTTCAACAATTCATTCTCACCATTCCTCACATGCTTCTCATAATTCAACTTCGCCTTCATATCTCTTGCTCTCATACTTGAAGACCCCACCTCACCCTGGAGAGTTACCAGAGGTGCATATGATGGGGCCCCCCAACACACACCTCCACACAGCATTCTCACATTTTTGCAGTCTCTCTATATCACTCACATTCCAACAAAACACACTACTTCCATACAACAAACTCGGCATTACTACACTCTTCCAATACGTCTTCCCAATCAGTACTCTGTTACACGACTTGCGTATAACAGAGTACGTCATGTTACTCATCCTTCTAGCTTTCATCATAACATTCTCCCTGTGCACTTTAAAAACATCCTTCCCACTTGACACTCTCACTCCTAAATACTTCACATTCTTCACTACATCCATTCCTCTTATACTTCTAACATCCATCTTCCTATTAAACACAAGCACATTACATTTACTCTTGTTCACAGTCATTCCTATCTCTGCTGTCTTACTCACAAGCACATCAATCATTCTTTCAACCTCTCTCACACTGTTCCCAAAAATCACACCATCATCCGCAAAGAACAAAGCTGGCACATACACACACTCGTTCTTAAAACCTAAACCACTCCTTTGCAAACCACTAATTATCTCATTCACTGCCATTATAAATAACTGGGGTGAGCAAGTATCTCTTAATTAAAAAAAATTGGATAGTTTAAAAAATTGGATAGCCCTCTACGAAAGAAAAAGTTACCAAGAAAAAATCTAAAAAATTGCAGTACGATTTAAGGGTGATGCACACATGCAGTCATTGTTATAAATTCTTTTCTAATAATATAGCTAGTAGACGATCAAGTTAGCACAGTTTTGGAAAAAATTCAAATATCGTAATTTTAAGACCAATGAAACAATCAGAATTCGTGTAGCTACCGTTTTATTATAACATAACATTAATCCTAAACAAATTCAACTCTTGAAAATATTAATTTGAGAGACTAATGCAATTTTGTGAAGAATTAAGTTACGTTAAAATCAGGTACAAAATTAATGTAATTGAATAATTTACCAGAATTCAACAGAAATGGTTAAAAATTTTAGTTTGCTAAAATACTAAAAAATTGCCCAAACTATAAACAGCCTCATAAATTTTTTTCGTAATAACTTACATTATGTGTCTTTTTCCATATCTAGTCATAATTATTATTATTATTTACATCACTTAAATTAAAATATCACAAACATCCAGCTATTACGTTATTTATGAGTTAGGTAAAATATATAGTTAGCTAGTTAATAATCATATTAGTTAATTATTATTCAAGTGAAAATTATTATGCGAAATAGAGTATGAATTATAGAGATCCATTTAAAACTATGACTTAGAGAAGCAATCATATTTAAAAATTAAAACTATCAAAACTAAAAATATCAACATAATCAATGATTATAAATGTAAATCGTACATGATAGCAACAATCAGTAAGCATCCCACTGAAGGTTTCCATAAGAAGCTGGGTAGGGAGGTAGCCTCACTTCTGTCATTTTCATGTAATTGTTGTTCGGCTCTTCTGAAACCCTGAAGTTTGTTAGAAGCTTCGACATCATTCAGCACTTCCTCAATTCCTTCATTAGGAAAATCTGAAACATCAAACTCAATTAACAATTTTATAAGCAGATTTGATTTTATTACAAACCATCTACACTGAATGATTGAGATTATAACTGCAGTCCTTAATTTAAAGTAAAATGAATACATTCTGGAACTTATTTTATAATAGCTAAGTTTTTTTTATAGATAATGGTGTTTGTAACCAGCCGTTTAGAATAACCTAGTGGAGAGCGTTCCGGACCTCCACTATCAGATATTTTAACTAGACTTTAATTTTATTTACTTGGATCATCCTGTTGAATATCGTAAGAATTCTTCTTTTGGTCAGTGTTTTTATTTTCCGAAAACGTATTCCCTTTCATTTTCTCGTCAGCAGACGAATGTTTCTCCTCAACATGCGAAGATGTGTCCATCACATCTGGGTAACTCTTGCACTGCTTTTCATCTTCTTCGTAAGGGACGAACGGAGGGTAACGATCTTTCTTAGGCATCTGTGAGAAAATGAAAAGGTAATCCAGCAATTCTTCATTTATACACAATATCCATAAGTTACTCGACAATAAAGGGTATAGTAAAAAAAACTAACCCAAATCAAAATTATAACTGTATATGGGCTAAGTGATCATATTTAAAACAAAACTGTTTCAAATTAAAGTGAAAGAGACTGGAAGTTAAAATTTAAATCATGCCATTATTCTCTTAACTCACACCGGTGGGTACGGTTCTTCCTTTGTAGATGCAGTAGGGCTCGTACTGTCCCTTTGATATCCGTCGTTGTAAAGTGTTCATCATAGACTCAGGCTGCCAGGTTTTAGCATCATTCAAGAATTTGTACAAACTAACACCTCTCAAGCGTTCTGGGTCAGATATATTCAAAGTGTTCAAAATATAGGACAACTCGATGTCTTGGTACCTGTCGCCTGCTTTACTCATGCCGTTCATGTTCATTCTAATTCTTTCCTCAATATCCTGAGGTATTTTGGAGATATCGAAGTTTGACTGGTGGAACATTTTGAAGACACGATCATTATTCTCCATGTTCTTTATACCGAGGGTGTCCAGCATGGTAGCCAAGTCAGGTCTGGAAAAACATTCCGCTAGTTCTACTCTTGGGTAGTACGAGAGGAAGGCCAAACACATCTCGTTATTAGTTTTGAAGCCACCGAAAGTTGTGTTCTTCTTCCTAGTTGCGTCATACAGACAAGATATGATGAGATGATCTCCTGGAAGAACAGTTCTCTCAGTCTGCAGGATTCGTTCTTGCTGGTAGTTGAAATCGTAATGGTCGTCTGAAATTAAATACATTAAAAAAATTTTAAGAGCCAAAGAATTATTTAGCTTAATGATACTAGTAAAAAAATAATTGGCTAAATGGTAACAGTATTAACCATTAAAAGACTGACTTAGGAGTTTGAGCTCGACAAGACTTTATAATAGTGATTAAATATTTGTACATGATTTGAATCAACTAAGATTACATGACTTTTTCATTATATATACTTGTTAATGATCATAGGTACTCTAATTTTTTCTCATATGCCAACAAGATGCGTGTGATTTAAAACTACATGAATTAAAAGAAACAAGGGCCAATCTTCATATAGTATTCTGTAACTTTTGTGCAATTTGAATCTATTTCTAACAACAACGGCGTACCTTTAAGCAGAGTAGGAAACTCTTTTCCATATCTGATGTGTTGCAGAGAGATACTCTTACCAAGAAGATGAGAGTGAAGAACGCCAGAGAAAATGTTGATGCCGTCTCGGGGTAAAGTCTGAAACAGAATTATTTACCCAGAAGATCAGAAGAAGTATGGGGAAAACTATAACATAGGAAAATTAATCTATAGACGTTTTGACCGAACTGGGATATTTCTTCAATTCGAACAAAGTAAATGTAACCCATTGTCTCGGCGTTTGCCGACGTAAATAATATTGACATAAGATTTCTAAATTTACGAGTTGAACTAACCATTTGGGTGCACTGAGCGGTACAATGGGCAGTGGAGGTCCACTCTCTGCCTGGTGGAATGATGTGGAAAGGCTCCACAGTGTGACCCACTTGCAGAACTCCTGCATCGTATTGCCTTAGTTGCGGTGTGTGGAACAAACGGAGACCCGAACTATCGATAAGACCTGAGAAAAAATCATCTAAATTAAACAGCAACCAGAAACGTAAATTATATTTAAGATAAAGATAAATCTTCTATAAATTGATGTATACAGATGTATAGGGAAACAGTTTCTGCTTTTTTGCAGATTAATAAAAAAAAAATTCAATCAAATTTTTATACATTCATTTCAATAATCCATGGTTACATTCGAAAATTGCGGAAGGTAATGTTAAAGTTGGCATTTATATTTTCCTATGCTTTTCATTCTCATAATTTCTTGTGATCATGAAATCTGCTTTAATAATTTGCAAGCTAATATCTAACTCTATGTGGATGATGATATTGTCTGACAAATTCTCACCAGGTAATCTAGTAGGGTTGTTGTAGTGGATTTCCAGCATGAAGTAGGTAGCTCCACCATGTTCTTCGCCAAGAGGGAAACCAACATGTTCTGGCATAGATGTGCCTGTAAAAGAAATAGCGTAGTGTCAACTAATTCTCTATTTGAGCGAAATAGATTTAAATTTACTTAGAATATAGTTTTAGATTCTAATTTGAAAGTTAAATGGCCAATCCAATATAGTTTTGTTTGTTACAACATAATATTACTAATTTCATCTTAATTTGTGTATCACACAAATAGTCATTTATTTCTAACATTAGATTAGATACGTAGCCATTTACTATTCCTAAAATTAATTAATTGGGGTGACGTCTCAAATCATCAAATCTACTTCAAAGTAGCTGCTATCAGATAAAGAGACCACGCATGATGCAAATTTCTAAAATCTTTTTTTTTCAATTACTAATTATTTTCAAATTTAACAAATTGGTCGTCGTGTACTCAAACCTATACTAAAATATTTATACACGCATTACAAATAGTAAAGCTTGCAAATGTAGAATTAAAAATCTGAAAAAATCAATACAGATAGCTACACTTTTCTTTGACTTTAAAGTGTACACTCCAATATATCCCAAGGATGAAATCTTGGTGAGAGCAAAGAAAATTAATTGGAGAAACGTACTAAATCACAAATAAAAAATGAGTAATTTAAATTCTAACTAACCCTGAGATCCAACAGCCCAGGCTGCTATGGGCATGTTGCATGCGTTCCAAGAGATGGGCATATTGGCGGCGTAGCACTGCGCTCCAAGTTTGTCCACCCATGACTCGAGGTAGGTGTGGGATGAGTCCGCGTGACACTCGTAAAGTATCATGTGGTGGACGTGGTTCTCCATACCGGGGGTAATTAGGGGCTTGTAACTGAAAGGAAAAGAATAATAATTGAAATAATGAAATTTAAGCTGTAATGAATGAAGATTAGCTAGCTACTGATAGCTATAGAAATCTATTAGACAAATAATCAATGTCAAATAGAATTAAAATTTAGTTAATATTGATATATACTATATAGCTATATCAGTTTGAAAACTTAATTTTAATTTTTTTAACATTTACTAGGTAGCTATATGAAGATTCTATGAAATCAGTCAACTTATATTATTACATAATATATATTTGTAATAAAACCTGTAAGCTATTATTGATTAACTACCTAAATAAAAACTAACCCAATGAAGTGATTTTTAGTGCGGAACTTAGGAGCTTTGTAGAGTTTGCACCAATAGAGTGTGTCCACATCACTAGGGAGAGTAACCTGAGACGGGGGGAATATTTAGTGAAAATTCAGGAAAGAATGGAAACTGCAGTTAATCATATTTTCTACATTATTATTTATTAACACTATATAAATACTGGAATTTTGTTAATGGTTATCAAACATTTTTAATTTTTGAAGAGGAAATATTTTGGTGGAGTCAAATTGGAATAATTGGGTTTCGTCTCCATCTGCACCGGTTCAATCATAACTTTCGTTATCAGCCAATATTTTGACAATATTTTATGTAAAACATGATTATTTTGATAATATTAAACTATATTAATTTAATCATTTCTAAAAAAAATTTCAGAACTTTATTTTTTTGAAAGAACCTCAGCAAACTAAAATAAATAAGTAGTTTAGACGTCTACTATAAACCATCGGTGATAAAAGCAGCATTAAAGAATTAGGAGAAATTAGATATCAATTCTTAAGATCTTAAATTAATATTTGCAAATAATAACATAGACCATGGATCTTTTAGTAATTATTTTTTATATTTATAATGTTCAATTAGCAATAATTACCCCAGGAGATCTGACGTCCCAGTGCTGGGTATCCCTGTCCTGCTTGATGTCCCTCAGAGGTTCTTTGAGGTAGAGACTCCTGACGCCCCGATGGTCGTGGTAGGCCAAAGGTTCCTCATCGATACTAGTAGGGATGGTGGAGTCGTATGCCCAGATTACACGCACTGTGTCGGACTGGTGAGGAAAAAAGAGGTTAGGAAAGGGTAAATATTTAATGAACATCTAAAATATAAGCAGTCACTATCATACTCTTAGTCACTCTTCCCTAGCTCGTAGTCATGCTCTTATGGTCAGTTCATAAATTTTCACGTGTCTTATGCATCTTTTTTTCTGTTTTTGTACCACCAAACGATTTCTGTCGACAGCAAGTGATAATTCAAGTGCAATTCTTAATAGTGTATTTTCGTTAGTTCTGGCCAGTATTTTTAAATAACTACCAAGTTTCCTCACTTTTAGTGGAATAGCCATCTCTACTATTTTGATATTGAAGCCACACATCTAAATTGCTAAATATATTTCTTATCTTCTCTCTTTCATATTTTTCTAAAGCTCTATTTCTATCTCTCTCTGTTTCTATCCTCTATTGTATCCATTGTATCTTTTTGATTGTCTTGTTAATGACTTATTGTAGTGTCTATTGCTTTGTTTTCTTGAGCTCGAGTGTTTGACTGAGTCAGCTGTTTCTCTGTCACTGACTCCGTTAATCACCTCATCACACGGTCCCTAGTGATTGTACTCAGTGCTTAGTTATATAGTGCTTAATTGTGTTACAGTGCTTAGTTATATAGTGCTTAATTGCGTTACAGTGCTTAGTTATATAGTGCTTAATTGCGTTGCAGTGCTTAGTTATATAGTGCTTAATTGCGTTACAGTGCTTAGTTATATAGTGCTTAATTGCGTTGCAGTGCTTAGTAGTGATTTGTGTTGGTGCATAGTATTGAGATTATTAGTGATGCTATTTGAGCTAGTGCTGGTGATTTTTTTCTGCTTAGTATAACTTAGTGTGATGCTATGTTGTGCTTGTTGCTAGTGCTGGTACTGTTCTTATAGTGCTTGAATTGCAAAATATGTTTTGTAGTGTTAAATCAAATATTAAAAGTGCTTAGTACTGTTGGTAGTGTGCTTCTTAGTAGAGCTTGTTGTACTGCTTGTTATTGGTACATATATTGTAGTGCTTATTCTTTAATTTTGTAAGTGTATTTTCCTCAGTTCTAGCCAGTGTTTTTTTAATAACTACTGAGTTTCCTCACTTGAAGTGTAGCTAATAGCTGTGTCTACTATTTTGGTATTGAATTAAAACAGTTCTCTGTAAAGTTGTCGATTGAATATAGCAATATTTATATTCTTTCAGAGATTCTTCTTCGGTTTTGATTTATGATTATCAATTATTTGTATATTATAGTGTCAGAATTATTTTCGTAGTGTGCCTTCTCTAGAGACCATGTCACTACGTAGTGGTAAGAACAGAGTCGTGTCTGAATGAACTACAGTGTGTTTTTGTCTTTTTGCAAGACTTTGAACCCCCACTAGTAATATTTGAAATAAGAATTTAGAGCAAATAAATATATTTTCTTGGAGATAAGGCTTGGTACTCACATTTCATGGAATGCAAACTATTTGAAACTCATTCAAAATACATCTAAAGGCTATCTACGAAAGGTGTTGGAATCCTGTAGTGAAAGTCTTGCGCGCTTCAAGACGCTCTCCGACTCTTCGTCACCTTCTCAATTGTTACTGGGCCATAATTTGCACCAAACAGCTTCACACACTAAATTCTATCATATCATGAATGGATTGAGGTTCTTCCGAATACAAAATATTTTGTGTTGTAGTCCTGAAATTGAAATCAAGGGGATTGAGTTCTTACTGAGTTCTGGCCAGAAGATCTCAGTGTCTCTTCTGGTAACTCGTCCTTGAATTATTTCTCCAAGAACTGCTTAGCCACTCTTGTACAATGAGATGGAGCACCATCTTGCATCCACCAGAGTCTGCGTCATGTTGCAGTTGGTCAAAAAGTTTGCCACACTGTCTTTCAGCAAAGCCATGTTATAGGAACCATTAACAGAGTCACAAGAGCCGTCGTCATCGATGAATGCTTGGACAATAGAATTTTCTGTCCACAATCGCAACAAATATCATTACTTTTTTGTAATTCCTATAGTTTCATTCGACAATATCATGTGGTTCTTATCTGCAAATTATGACGCAGCAATAATAATTGAGTGGGTGACGAAGAGCGTCTTGAAGCGCGCAAGACTTTAACTACAGGATTCTGGCGACCATTTCCAACACATTTTGTAGATAGCCTATAGAAGTGTTTTCAATGAGTTTCAAATAAGTTTGTATTATATGAAATGTAAGTACCAAGCCTTATCTCCTAGAAAATATATTCTTTTCTTTTAAATTCTTATTTCAAATATTCCTAGTGGGGGGTCAAAATCATGCAAAAAGAAAAAAGACACACTGTACTGCTAATGAAGACCCTGACCTGTCTTCAGATTTGGATTGAGAGACTGTGTGAAGTGTGCAATGCTACACTGTGACCACCCTCTGGTTGTGCAGTTCCTTTTGTGTGCTGCATTCTCATTATGACTCACCTCTATCTCGTAGTAATGCTCTTAGTCATACTCACCTCTACCTCGTAGTCATGCTCTTAGTCACCCTCACCTCTATCTTGTAGTCATGCTCATAGTCACACACACCTCTATCTTGCAATCATGCTCATAGCCACACACACCTCTATCTTGCAATCATGCTCATAGTCACACACACCTCTAACTTGTAGTCATGCTCTTAGTCACACTCACCTCTATCTTGTAGTCATGCTCTTAGTAACACTCACCTCTATCTTGTAGTCATGCTCTTAGTCACACTCACCTCTATCTTGTAGTCATGCTCTTAGTAACACTCACCTCTATCTTGTAGTCATGCTCTTTGTCGCAAGTTATGTAAGGTCTTCTGAATCGTATCGTCGTGTGGGTGCCGTTGCGACTGCCTGATATCAACTTCACGTCCTGCGAAACTAAATCTACGACGGGTGTTTTGTCCCCTGCTCCGTATCGATCCTGCAGATAGGAATTAAAATCATTAATGTTTATTTTAATTATTTTTAACTTTTTTAAAATAGCTAGTAGGCTAATTTAAAAGAATTAAAATTAAAAATCAGTTATAAGTAGATCTATTTTTTTATTCACAAACAAGGATGGATTTGATATTAAATATAGGTATATATTTAGAGAGACCTTATTCTTGTAGCTATATTAAATACTTTTTTTAAGTAATAACATTTAAGTACAACAGTTAATTACAATTAAAAAAATCGGTTATGAGTAGATTAATTTTTATACATCAAAGGGTAGAGGTAGTTTTTGTTTACAAATAAATAAAATTGATCAAGTAAACAAATGCTGGATTTGATTTTAAATATAGGTATAAGGACCTTATTTAAATGAATAAAATGAATGAATGGAAACTACCGTCACTCATTTAGCCCCTCTAGGAAGGGTGTTGGTGGGTGTTTCCCCATAAGAAATGGAGAGATGATTAGTGAATTTAGTGTAGTGAGAGAAGACTATTAAATGCTCAAAGGATATGAACATATTAACTTTCAAAGAATTTGAATATATGCATGGTATATTATATTCACTAAATATGATAACTAATGTAAACAAAACCATAATATTAAATTCAGTTTATTCAGTTTATCTTATTACAATATCAGTATGTATTTATTTAGCTCACAAATAGAAATTATTTATAAAATATATAACCATATTATTTCGGATTTCTCAAATTAATTAATGTGCTGAATTAATACATAGGATTTACGGGGTTAAATTAAGGAAATCGTCACAGTCTCTACGTGTGTCAATTCAATTAGAACATTATTACTTCATGTGTGAATTAGTCGCTAATTATTGAACCATTCAGGTAAATATATTGGACCGGAACACTGCGCATGCGCAATACAATTAGCAATATTTTCTAGGAGTTGAAAACTTCAGGCAAGTTCATGTGCGTAATTTAACATTATAGCAATATACCAACACCATGTGCGCATTGTAAGCAAATACCAACACCATGTGCGCATTGTAAGCAGTAAATTATAACATACGAGTATAGTATTATTCTTCAGTCTTTCATGGAACAATGAAAAGCGTCTTTATTTAATACCTTCGTTAATACCAATTTGAACATTCACCATTAACTTTATGAAACCATTGCCAGTAAAGAAAATATAGCGAGTCGATCAAATAAACATTTTGTTTTTATATCTTCATACAATAAGAAAGTTTCTATTCATTGATTTTTTAACAATAAATGCTGCACCTACATACAAACTTTAGGACCTATCAAAACTTCCATGAAGTCTAGTGGCCAAAGAACATCAAGAGGGAGACTCCTCTCAATGTGCGATGGACCCACCATAACTTTCTAAGAAAGTAGCTACATCTTACTGTCAATATACTAAGGTAAATTGTGAAGCAGATCATCTGATCAATGATCATGCGACTGTTCAAAGGACTAACTGTGTCACATTTTAATAATTCAAGCACGCCTGTAGTTCCGTATTAATAATTGATGCAAATTACAATAGGATCAGTTAAAGTATTGCACGACTGGATTCATAAGTTCAATGAACTACCTTTCTTTGAATTGACAGTTAAAATAGAGATATACGATGGAAAAAGATAATGGGGATGAACTAAGAAATGATTCTGTAGATTTCATATGAGTGACTATATATGACATTGTAATCACTACTTCTAAAATTTAACTTTATGAATATGTGATTTATGTACACATCTATCAAACCAATTCTAGAACTTATATTCCAGTACGATTTACACATTTAAGAACTTAATAAACTTTACAGAATAAATTAATGTAAAAATTCTGCAAAAGCAAGTCAAGGTAGACTTTGACACAACCTATAAGCACCCATCAGGTAAATCACTAACCGAGATATAGGGTATGCCGTCATTTCCAATCCAAGCAAGGATGATATCGGCCCCCTTCATGCCCCCTGTGGGTGAAAATCCAATGCCGATATATCCTAGGGTCGCCACCTGAAAAATTGGGACACTATGAAATTTGCCATTTGATGTAAAAATATAAGAAGTATTATACGGATAAAATTATAATAAGTGGTAAGGTCAAATTTTATTCGCACATACGTAATTAAAACTTTATCAACAGAGCTAGTTTTGGGTTTCGTCATCAATTATCTAACAATGTTACAGTTTACCAATAGGTATATATATTAATTCAAATATAATTCAAAATTTATTTCTTATATTCTAGATTTTATCCTTACATTTTACAACTCTATATACATACAGGGCGTTTCATTACAGATCTGACAAATTTGACAATTTGCATAAAGCCAAAAATTTACAATTTTTAAAGAATAACAGTGTTCAAAAAAGCTTCGTTATAGACCCATTGATATTCTGATTCTAGGGTAAATAACTTTTTTGTTTAAAACAAAAAGATAATATATTTTCTTCAAAAACAAAAATGATTTTTTTTCCAAAAGAGCAAATTCCTTCAAGTACTTTGAGTGAGGGGCCGAGTTCCTTGAAGAGGCCGACCCGACCCTCTTAAAGCTCTCCTTCGTCACGGAAAGGATGGTAAAGGCGATTCTCTGCATCGCAAGAGACATTCGCTTGGCACAAATAAAGAATTATCCAGAGGCTCAGGCTTCATGAAGTCTACCAGAATGACGGGAGTTTAGACCTCAACGCTCAGACACTTATTTTCATTTTGGGACAGTCCATCTGAATATCATAGCACACGAACTTTTCCCCTCACGTAACCATTTGCGAACTTAACTGACACTTTTCTCTTCAACTTTTGTAACTTAAAATCGTCTGAAACGTGTCAATTGTTAACAAATGGGACAATGGGTTCAGGCAGCGTAAGTAAGCGGTTAGTCTCTAAAAATTGGGCAACCTGCTAATTAATTTGAGTAGTAAGAGAAATATTGCTAGCTTCCATACCACCATCTGGCACTGCAGCCTCCAGTAGCAGAAGCGTACCAGCCTTGTCTTATGTCTATACTAACTGGGTCTTTTGCGACAGAGCCTCCTGCAACAACCGGTGAAAAGCAACCGCCACAGCTATTACTGCTACCCAAAAAATCTTATTCAGGACTTTCAACATGCTACGACAGTTACCAATATACAACTCCAAATTCACTATTTCATATGGTCGCTCTTGGGGATCATCGTTTGTACCGCACCATCGATACGCCACACAAACCCATCTTACTTTATCTGACGCCTGTGCCCTGGTCAGATCCACACACGACCTGTGAAACAATCCAGAACACCGTGCACATCTATTTCTTTTCTTACGGTTATTGCATGTACAGCATTCACCGGGTACAACCGGAGTTCATGACCACATCCTCGCCCTCAATCATGAAAATAGTAACATTTCGGTGGTCTGACTGGCCAAACAGAACAAATGTCAACAGTACCCGTTAACCGGAATGCAAGTGATCATTCAGGGACAAAAACCACTCGACTCAGTAATCTGTAATCAGTTGCAGACGTTCAAAGTTCACCAAGCAGACCAACAAGTACTGACGCAGCTAATTATTAAACCTCCTGCAACACAATACACTGCTAGTTACACTGCACAAAAGAATAACAATTACAAAGTACAGTGAAATGCAGTAAGAGTACAGTCACTTTGCTTATTAGCACTTGAAGGTGCTGATTAAGCGAAATACAGGTATGACGCACGAGATAATTGACTGAGGTGTTTAATATAAACTATCTATCCTATCCAATCACTACACATACAGAGAGAATTTCACATACAAAACATTTGTTTCACGAAAACCAAAATTATTAAAACTGTTTTAGTGTTTTGAAAGGACTCCTACCTAGATATTTACAAGTACTTACGTTCTTAGCAGATTGTTAGTATTGTAAAATTAAACATAACAGACCTTACTATTTATTGTAATGATATTTGAATGCTGAAAAATACCCTGGAATCAGGATATCAATGTCTATTACGAAGCATTTTTGGACATTTTATTACTCCTACCTAAGTTTTTATTTTGAGTTTTTATGAAAGCTGTCAAATTTTGTCGCATATGAAATTAAACACCTTGAATAAAAAATAAACAAATTTTTACAATCAAAATGCACTAACAATTACTAACTATAGTTCATAAATTTTTCAGTATTTTATCGAAAAGTAAGTTCTAAGAATTTACCTCGAGCTGAATGACGATATCATCCTTGTAAGGTGTCCAGCTCATGACGTAAGAGTCAAACTGGTCCATAGTGACTCGGTGCAGCAACTGATCTGACCCTGAGACACAGCCTAGTGTGGTCAACAAGAAAAGGAAGGAGAACTTGGCGCCAAACTCCGTCATCTTGTAGAGTTATGGTACTGAAATGGAAAATAGTCAGGTGAAATTACCAAACGAGAAACTATAACTGAATATTGAAGATCTCTTTATAGGTGCAATTAACGAAACATATAATTAAGCATACACGGTCAAGATTTAAATAATTTGAGACTATTTTATACTTTGAGCAATTGAAATCAACATCACTCATCACATAAATGAGCATTAACTTCCATTTTAATTATAAAAAAATAAAATTATGAATCAAAATAGTTAATTATTAAAGAGTAATTCATTCGTTATTCTTTGATATTAAGCTGATAAAATTCTTTCTACATACATATGATATTAATAAGTGAATATAGTGAATTTATGAATTCCCTTTAAACTAAATTCATGAAAAAAAACTTTCTTCAGTAGGATAAATGTTAAATCAAGGAAATTAAACACCATTTTCAAACGTTCTATCAAATGATGTATATAAGTAACAAATGTACTAAATAGTTAAACGAAATAATTTAGCATAACTTTTTCAATTATTGAATAATTTCAGAGTGCTAAATAGGATTTCTCTACACGTTTACAATAAGACATAACTAACATTTCATTCATTATTTCTTATTACGAAATTACTGAACTAAATTACTAAATTGCACAAAAATAGTTAACTTAAGAGAGGAAAAAATCATACCACAACATATTTTCAATAGTATAGCATATATTTAAGTCATTAGTGAAGTAAATTGAGAAGTTAACCAATCAATATCACTAGAGAAGTCATTCACATTAGCAATAGAATATTAGCTACTCAATATGCATATATTTGAACTGTGTAACAGATCTCACTCAAGTGACATAAAAAAAACAGTCATTTCTATTCGTTCATAATGATCGAATGGCATGATATGTAATGGCAAACATGTTATAATATGAATCATTAGTACCGAGTCATATTTACCAAGAGAAATAATCAAACCATAGCTACTATATGAATCATGAATCGTGAGTCATATTTACTAAGAAAAATATTCAAACAAGCTATAGATGAATCATGAGACATAATTACCAAAAAAAATAATCAAATTAGCTATACGGATAATGTGTAGGGAGTCATATGAATCACAAACTTGTATGTAATAAATAAGTACACCCTAATTTTTATAGTTTCATTAATCTGCTCTCTGTAAACACAGATATGTCATATTTACATGTAACATTTATATACTCATGCAGATAGCATACTATTCAGGACATGACTAGTTCCAATTAGTTAATTATTCCCACTATAACGATATAGCAAACTTAAATCGTTTAAACCTACCGTGAAATATGAATTAGCAATAGCACATTTTATCAGTCGCTACGGTTAGAAGTCAGTCACAGGTATAATTATTATAGGGAATTGATATCTTTTTTGCAGCTGGTGGATAATTAGGATCAAAGAAAGGCTTTGTTTACTTGCCACACTTTGTGAAGAGTCATTTGCATGTGAAGGGGCGGTTAGAAGGGGAAGTGAAGGGAAAGAAGGGCTTCATGTGAAGGGAAAGAAGGGCTTCATGTGAAGGGGAAGAAAGGTTTGATGGGAAACATGAGGGGGAAAAACACCTGTTCATTGGAATTACCGTAGTGTGTTTTTATAGTTCAGGTGTGTATGAAGTATAATAATTAGGTACCACCTGCATTGGAGCAAACATCAAAGTAATTAAGATAATAAAATCGATGCGAGACTAATATGCAAAGTTTTCATACCCAAAACTTGCACCATTCTGATGGAATTGAATACCTTTCTACGAAGCATTCTATACCTTTATATAAAGCCTTTAATACCCTTATATGAGGCATTTTATACCTTTTATAAAGCATTTAATATCTTTAACTTCTTTCGATACCAAGAGTTTGCATGTTATAGATAGCAACGATCGGTGATTACTAATAATTGACACCCTTTGCCAGTGTAACAGCACAATTTGTACCTAAAAAAACACAATGTTATTCTTACGGAAATAGGTTAAATGTGCTCCAGAAAAGCAGAAAATCGCTAGCCCGATTCATAGAATTGGTTAAATATTTCACCGCAGTGATCAATGATATGTTTTTTTATCAGCATATATAAATAGAGAAAATACTATAAATTCAGCGATTGATCTAAAATTGATAAGAAAAATGTAACATGTAATAAAAAAACATTTTATAATTAGAAAATTAAACTATATATTTTATTCTCTAATAGAATATATATATATTTATTCATTTTTATCAACATTTAGCGGAATATTTACGATGGGTAGGCATTTATATATCTATAAAAAATCGTATTATTTAATCCATTATTCAACCCCAATTAGTAGGCATTAATATATAATTGATGGCTACCCTGAAAAGCTGAAATTACATGGATAATGCGCTCATATGTAAATATATATCAATTTACGATATATTATAATTGAAACTGAATAAATAATTGAATAGTTAATATATTTCTATAACCTAACTACATTAAATTAAGAAAAAAAAATTAAAAAATTACATAGTAAAAACATGAACCCTTATACGAAAAATTTGTTTCATAATAGAAAATATCACTTATGTGCAAAAACATTCACGCATTCATAGAACCAATGATTAGTAGATTAATTTTCGCGGTATTTAGTCTAAGTAAATGGTGAAATTAGCGATAATTGCCACACCTATCATTCCATGTGAATTCCCGCAATTTAGCCACTTATAAGCATGTGCACAGATGACTGCTTTCCCACGACCAGCTGTATACTTGCCACCAAATGATACACTAAGATCAAATTCATCGAATCATCAGTCACAAAAAGTGATATGGACCTCTATTGATTTGGGTGAAATTACATAGGAATGCCACAAAGAGAAATGCTTAAAGAAATAAAACCTGTGAATGTATGCATGGGTTAATTACAGGTAACAATACACTAAAGAAAAGGTAAAAATAATGTAATTATGCGAACATTGGTTTCAGCAACTACCAACAAAGATATTGGCTTAGTAAGACCATATATAGTAAACTGATAGTACCTCTGAAACATCTTTATAGCTTATTTGTAATATATCTATAAAGCTTTTTATTAAATTATTGAAATAGATAATATAATCAATTAATAAGTATGGAGGTAACCTCTGTTTCAGAACAAAAGGCCATATCACTGACATCAAAAGGAACTGATAACAAGGACTGAAAGAAGCAGTCAGAAAGGAAAGTGGCTTCATACACAAAGTAACCTACCACCAGTTGGTAAGAAAACTCCATTGCTCATGGATGCAGAAAAGCTGTACTCATTGAATAGTCATTTCCAAGGAATGTGACGAAAAGGGACACAAGCACTGGTGGCAGCATTCACGGATGGAAGAAAATGAAAAATTTACATAAACAACTACAAAGATTTGGAACATTTTACACCTTATGTCAAAATCTCAGCTCAATCGGACTAGTATTATTAATTGGTACCTAGCAAAACCAGTAAACGATCCCCTTAATAGATTATAGGTTGGTGTGTTCCCTTCTAAGCAGATTAATATACCCATTTAGGTAATAGAATCCACTATATTACCACATTCGTCTTATACCTACCCACAACACACTCTTTAAATTTAGAAAAAGGAAAAAAACGACACGGGTGAATTGTGAAGAAAATCAACAAGGCGTGAAATGGCTGGAAAGAAGAATGATGACCACACTGTTGCGAGAGAAAAATTTAAGGATAATTCCAGGTATAAAAAATGGTATCTCAAGGATGAAATGTATATACTTTCTACTATCAGTATCTTGTGAAGTTGATTATTTAAAGTAAAGTATTAATATAAAAATAGTTTGAACGAGTGCTTAAAATGGAAATTTAAAAAATTACATTACGAGGCGAATAATTTGTACCTATATAGAAACAAAAAAAATGTCAGTTTACATTCAATTTTCTTAAAGATTTAGATATATACCGTTGAATAATATTTCTTCAGGTGAAGAAGTCAGCTGAAAATTGGCTCTATGAATAAAGTAGTTACCTACCACCATTCTGTATCAATGCTCATGAATGCAGAAAAGCTACACCGAGAATACAATCAATTACCTTATAGAATGCGAAGAAAAGGTATGCACGCGCATCAGTGATTTTTTCTTCATTGTCTACCAAATTTATATCAGTAAAACCAATTCAATTATAAATAAAAAGTTTACCAAAAAATAAAACTGGCAATTAATATGCAGTTATTATATGTATGAACAAGGCAGCCTTCAATTAAATATATATTAATCTTTGTACAAAAAGTGATCGCGTGCAATTCAGATGAATTCCGAGAAAAAATAGATTTAGTCGGTGAGTAGAGAGTCAGTTGGAATTGGAATCATTGTCGCCAATGGCAAAGTTGATTGGTGAAATACAGATAAAATTGATATGGAGTGGTAGAATATATACTGAAATTGAATTTTCAAAGGAACTGTAAAAATTAGTAATCTATTACTATTATTAGATTTCAATTAAATGGAGGAAATACAAATATTAATTGAGGAAAGATAACATTTATTACAATTTATTTTTTCTCAACCCTTTATATAAGATTAACTTTTCGGGTAACATCATTAATTTGTTACATTTTATATGAAGAACGAAAAAACTTAGCCTTTAAAGTATAGAATTACTATAATATTGACATAAACTGACTAATTGATTAAGGAAGGAATAAACTTTGAAACTATATCATTAACCAACATAAAAAATGTGAAATACCCTATAATCGTATAAATATATAAAATATATTGGTGCTGAAGATGAAAAAGAAATAGTAATGTATCATAAACCACATAGTATATAACAATATAGCCAATATTATACTTTAACACTGTATAATGTATATAATAACTTCGTATTAACGTTTGCAAATAAAAAATTACTTAAATGGGAGCATGAAGAAGAAATAGCTACCGCACAAAATATAATAAATAAATACACCAGTTGACACGTTAACAAATGATAGATAATCAATAAAGATCACTTTAAAAAATTGATAGAAATAAACTAATTGCTACATACGCTTTGATTCGTTAATTTAAATAATGGAAGCAAAACACTTAGAATGTCAATCAAACAAATAGTCAAATGTCTGACTTGTACATCACAATATATATATATATATATTGAACAACTTGCAATGAAAAGTGAGTATATAGTTAGTAGTATTGGAATGAATGAACCAATCTTCAAAAAAATTAACGAGTTAGGGTAATGTCACACGGGCGTATTGAGAGCGTTTTTAACGCTCCAATAACGTAGCGTAACATGGATACATACGAAATCGGTTTAACAATAATTTCCTCAGAGTAAAAAACGCAAAAAAACTCATTGCAAAAACGCTCGTGTGACAGGGCCCTTAGGCCCATACTATACCAGCAGTTTCACCGCTGCGTTTTCACTGCCCTGTTTCCGCTTCTTCAATTAATCACAGTTAAATGATTGGAAGGCAAATTTACATACTATACTAGCGTTGCTACTGCCTTCATTCATTGAACCGTGATTAACTTAATAAGCGGAAACAGGGCAGTGAAAACGCGGTGGTAAAACTGCTTGTATAGTATGGGCCTTAGTCACCATTAAACGAGATTCATAAACCTTGATAATGCGATAAAATACATTTATTAAAAAAATATTTATAAGTATTCAAAATAATGGAACAAGCGTAAGAGCTTATATTAATTATAATTCTAAATTCATATGTGAAATAAAATTATGATCTTAAATAAATAATGATGAGTAATGATTATATAGAGAGATATATTTAGCAATACAAATTTAATTTATCAATAAATAGGTTAGACTAATGGAGTTTAAACTAATGGAGTTTGGCATAGACACTTAGTCAAAGATATCTAATTAATTAATGATATAAATATAGTATGAAGATTAATATCTTCTTCAGGGAAGAATGAATCACTATTGTAAATCAGAAAATAAATACAAGGAACTTCGAAAGAGAAATTAGACAGAAAATTAGCTCATGATTAGCCACATTTCGTTTAGAAAACTTTTGGATGTATAAAAGCTACTCTGTGAACAGTCACCAATTAAGGGCTGGCTGTAAGCGGTGGCTGAACTTGCAGATGAAAGAGGAAAATGAAGAGGTGTCAGTTTCGTTGAAAACAATTATATATTATGGAATAAGAATAGGTATTATAAGCAAAAAATTGGACTTACCTTACAGTTTAAAGATTTAGACGTGAAGATTAATGATGATTTAGTTACAATAAACGCCTATTAAACGAAAAAACTAAAAGGTATACAATTCAAAAATAGAATAACATTGTTTCAAATGTTCACTTTTACCGAGAAAAGGGGCAATGAATAATCCATAATCCAAATTACAACAGTTCGGAAACCATCATCTTTCATTTCAAGCAAAAAGTTTCAGATTTCAATACCATTATAATAAACAAATATATATTAATTACGCAATAATTTAAATATATTGAGATATACTGCGTGCAACAACCTATTACCTACAGGTATATCGTAACAACAAAAACAATTACTGTACCACAATAGACAATAAAAAATTTATAGTTCAATTAGAACAAATCACCTCGATAAACATTAGCAAGAATCCATCAGGCATAAAAACACTCTTTACAATTATTTATCACCTTTGCAATGGATATAGCAATTGCATGGTAGTTAGATATTTATTGCGAAAGATAATTACAAGGGCCATGGAAAATATCATTAACATAATGTAATTAGAAACCTTGCACAGTGGGGCAGTAAAATCTTATCGAGAGACTATATCAGGTTAGCGAAAATTTAATGAGAAGATGAGTGGAAGTAGGCTATTATTTGTCAGTCATCTTTATATATGAAGAAAATGTGATAAGACATAGGATTTCAAATTACAATTTAAGTTATTGAAAGTCAGTTCAAAGGGACTCGAAAAAAGAAGTCCGAAAGTACAGTGGTTCCATGAACAAAGTGATCTACCACTGTCGGTGACGATTTCATTGATGCAAAAAACCTACTGGAAGGAATATGTAAAAATGGTGGTTGTACTCACGGATTGAGAACAAAATGAAGACTACCGGCCTACCTTACATAAAATATAAGACATCCTAGCGCTATTCTCTAATAATACAAGTAGCGTTAAAAAAAATGATAAACATGGTAGGTCTGAAAATAAATACATAATTCAAATTACTTTTCCATTCACCACAGACAGTTTCAGGACAAAGCCGCTGGGACACATAGTTAATTGGAAAACTATATGTACTCCTAGACTGACGTCTACACTATAGACTTAATATATTACCTAATTTATACACTACAAATTTAGATGAGAGAGTATAAGAGAGTATTATTTAAAATTTAAATTATGAGCCAAAATATTGATTAGAAATTTGTACCTAAAAAATTAAATCATCCTTGTTTTGGCTAGTAAAAAAATATATGTAAATAGAAGTAATTTAAGATATTGTCAAACTAAACATTACTATAGCAAAGATAACCATCCCTGAGCAAATAAATCTCATGCAATATACTATGGTAAAAATGTACGGCTAATTAATTTACACTAGGCTATTAATTTAAAGATGACTATGCAGTATCTGCAACATGGCTATTAACAACCAATGAGTGGGGCGAATGTTGTGGTGACATCATCTGAATATTACAACACCTGAGTGATGAGTAAAGGTAAATCTATAATGAAAGTACTGCAGGTACTATAAAGTTGTGTACTGAAAAGAATCTTATTTCACTAATAGTTCTAAGCCTAGTTTAGATAAACAGTTAACTGTAATGGATGCTTACAAAAACTGATTATTATATCGGCTAATAAATTGAAAGATAATATCCTATAATCAGTTTACGAAATTAAATAAAAATAAAACAATTTCAAATGAAGGATAAAATAATGATTTAAAGTAACATTGATAGGACTATCACACATTTATCATTAGAACATTGTCACAAAGTTTAAAATGTAATAGATTATCTAATAGGTTACAATCAGGACCACTTACATGGGTACCATAAATCTGATAGAAGAAGTGGTCTATAATGGCCATAACAACACTCCCTCAGCCTTCCATAAATAAACAGACCTATTTACAGAGCTAGGGCAGTCACGAGAGAGATTGCTTGAAGAATCTATCCATATTCATAATAAATAGATTTATGTATATCTAAATATTTATTTTAAAATATTTTAAATTACCAATATACCTAGATGATAAAATATATATTGAAATAATTGAAGGTGAATTCCACTACTGATTTCACTAATAACGTAACTCTACGAATTAAATTATGTATTATACAGTCTATGAGGATTTATAGCTATTGATAATACAGGTAATTTAGGTATTCATGTACCGAGGCATGACCCAAATAATGTACAATAGCCACTACCAAGTTATTAGTTTGGAACTGTTTGCACTCACGAAATAGTAACAAGAATATATATTGAAGGTAAACAAACGTTCTTTAGGTTTGTAGATAAATGTGGTGACCCAAATTAATGTACTATCAAAGTCAAAGAAAAGAGTTTCCGTAAATGTCTCATAACAGTTCAAATTTCTTATTCTTTAAATTTATAAATTGGTCGTCGTTAACCCAGACCAAATTATAAAAATCTACAACAATTACAATTGTTGAAGTTTATTCTAGAATTAGGGAATTAGTAAATTGTCAAAAAATAATAACGGATACCATTTTCTATGACGTAAATGATATTTTATCATGTGAATTTAACTAAATATCCTGTATAGAAAGGATGAATGTATTGTGAAAATAAAAAGGATTCACAAGATAGGGATTACAAATTTCTGATACGATAATGCTTTTTAATGTATAATATGTGCGTATTTCCTTTACTAATCTCCGGGAGGATAATCTTTCATTATCATAAAAAATAATAAATAGGAAAATACATTCATTGTCTATATAAGTTTTATCTAACCAAACAATGTATTTTTAATGTCATTAGTCAACCTATTTTTTATATAATAATCATTTTATAAATTTTCTATCCGGTATAATATCCTTCAGTGAAATAAACATCCTGTAATTGATTTCTCACCCTATGCATATTGGAAAGAAAACTTAGTTAAGATATTAAAGTTGAGAGCAACTACATTTGTCAGAATATTGATAATAATTTTAGAATTTTTTTTTATTGTTCATCAATTCGGACAAATTTATTATTTTTATTAAAATTACTAATTGGCAAATCATAATAATTAAATTTTTAAATCTTATACATTCGAATATTTGTAATTTATATTTATCTTACTATTAGTATTTGTAGAATAATTGTGCAAAGCAGAATAAACCGTACTAACTCATTTACAGATCATTTTATTATAATATACCTTATAGTATTATGATTTTATTTGCTATCTATATATAATGAATTAATAAATACCTCTTATTCAATTTGGACTTTAGTGTATAAGAACACATTATTCAGTCTATTCTCTTAAAATTAAAAGTTAATATTAAAAAATGAAGTTCAGAAAGTATAACTATCAAAAGAGGCAGAGCTTCAAGATAACACGATTGTTCATTAATATGATGATTTTTAATTGAATAACAATTTAGTTCATAGATAACTATTTTTCAAATGGTAATGGAAATTATTTTCTATAGCAACCATGCACTATACTTACCATTTTTAACGATAAAATTCAAATAACGATAAATTCTGACTTAATCTAATAATCCGAATCACTTTAAAAGTATCACGACACGATTCTATAATTTTATTTACAGGCATACTCCGCGTTAAATAAACCCCGCTTTTATAACAGGAGGACTTAAATCGGAGTTGACCCAGAGTTTACTTACATCAGTTGTACCGGAAAATTATTTTAAACAATTTCATTTACATTGAAGGAGCCATAAAAAATATGGTACATAGTAATAGTGTACCATGCAAACTTTCTTTGATTTTCATTAGTAGGGAATAACAATTTTAGTAACAATGCTAAACTGAAAGCGTGGTTTCTCCCGCTTTAAGTTCAATTTTAAAATTAATGTGAGGTACGATTTTTGACTTAAAGCGGGTCTGCCTGTATTAGAGGTTAACTTAGTTAAAATTACGAGTTCATCACTAAGAATACAATTAATTAATTTAGGTGCTTAATGCCTGCTTCAGAACCAAAGACAATATTGCTGCTGCCAAAAGAAGATTAAATATAAGGGACTGGGAGAAGTAGTAAGAAAGAAAAGTGGCTCCTTGAACTAATTCACCTACCACCGTCATTGACAAGCTCATGGATGCAGAAAAGCCACTCCGTGAATGCAGTCACTTGAAAAGGAATGTGATGAAAAGGGACACAAAGACCGGTGGCTGCACTCACGGATGAAAGAGGAAAATGAAGAGGTGATAATAAATGAAGGCTACTAGCCTACCTAACAAAAAAAAATCTAAGACCTCGTTGTTGAAGAGCATAACCCTAGCGACATCCTCCAAAACTGCAAGTAGCGTTAAAAAAAATGATAAACATACACTACAAATACAAGAAACTTCTCGAATTATCGCCAGTGAGTTGCATATTGATATCGTGAACAAATTTGCACACAATATGGATATATCGTGAACAAAGGGACATATCCAAGGCATTGAGAGTTTAGTGTGTAAATATTAGCTCAGGCGATATGCTCATACGGTGAACATAACGAATAATGATTAACGCGGATCATTCACCTGGAGTTGGTAAACAGGAAAAATAAACATGAAGTTGACTAGGTACATTTTTTCAATTCTATTGCAAGTTCTAAAGAAAATAAATAGACTTGTAGAGAGAAAAACGGTTATTGGAGAAGATTTACACCATGTTCAAATGGCACATATGCCGCTTTGCGCACTACAATGAATTTCAATTATTAGTTGAAAGAATAAGTAATACACAATCTTAATTCTTAGGTGGTTCAAAAAAAGTCTTATTTACTCGAACTTCTCATAGAAGGTGCACTTGATGTATTTCCAATGAAAGATCTTCACGAGATTTTTTTTTATGCTCTTTGAAATTTTGACGGCTGCAGATGTCCGTAATATTTTTTTTTTCCGGAATTGAAGTAAAAGTGTTGACAAATTTAAATTATTTCTTAAGATGAATGATTATTTTCCTCCACTTTAGTAAAGTTGTGATAAAAAATTGAAAATCCACGAAAAAAATTCCAAATTTCTCCAATTCGTTTTTAAAATAATTAGAAATAGCTACCTTTTCAATTCTCATTAAATTGTAAGCCCTTCTTCCTACTATAATTACATTGGCAAGCATTATAGGCTGCAGTTATAGTAAGTACCTGCAGTCATTTCCTGCCTCTGATAAGATAGTCTCACCTGCCGAGATGTTAATTAGTAACGCCCTGTACAGGTGAGGTGGGCGGAGTTACAGGTACACCTCGCACCCTTCTTTTAACGCCAACACTCAACAACTGAGAAAAAGAATTCGGAACAGCGACAAATATTAGCGCCTTTACTCACAAAATATATATAGAAAGGTAAGTATTGGAAATAAATTATAGTTAATTTATTATAGGAGTACTGTATTGGTAAACATATTAGGTTTGAATCGAGTACAATATTATAGTGGGCTTTAAAAACAATAAATAGCTATAGCTATTGTACACTAATATACGAAATTACAGCGTTATTCACTATTGTTATATTGATATGAATGAAGAGAGACTTAAAAATGGAGAGACTATAAAAGTAAATCAGTAATCTTCGATCTTCAAAGAAGTATTGGTACCATCTTTAATTTAAAAGGTTATTCATAACTAAATATCAAAAAGAAAAGACATGTAAAATTAAAATTAATAAAATGTTTCAGAGCTTGAGGATTCATCTAAAATGAGAAATATTATTATTAATATTAAATAAGTACAGATGAAAATCACAAAACTATAAAACCACATCAAAATAATTACCAGAAATTGAGCTTATATTTAATGTCAGTAACGACAGCTGTTGGTGGTACAATACTATAGGCAAAGAATTAATTGTCAGATACGAAATAAATACTTAATGAACATATCAATAGGATTTAAAAAAAAATATATCAAAGTGTGAACATTGAATTCATTCAAACAGAGTCAAGGTATATATTTCAATATTTTGATAAGTTTATTACATAGTAGAATAGATATAAAAATTTACATCTGGTATTTTATACGGATCTGGTAATTGGTACTTTACCCTAAGAACTCTAGTCTAGACTTAACTAAACTAGTAGGTACTTATAAAATATGTATTGTTAGCCTAACGTACCCAGAAGCAGTAAATGTTTCACTTCCTAGTTTAGAAATAACTTATTTTTAATGCATGAAGTAAATACTATCTGAAATATTTAAGTTCCTAAAAATGGAGACGAGAAAAAATATTATTCTTTATTAAATAAGAATAAATTTATTAGGGTAAATACCCAATTACGGACACCCTACAAGTGCTTGTATTTTATTGAATTGCAAAGAATTGATAATTTGTATATAGATATGGTCTCAAATTAACAATACACTCGTTTACGAAACTACAACCAGTTTCGCGTTATTGACCGGTTTCACATTTACGATCACGTAAGAAAAAGTATACAAAAAAATTAAATAATAACTATTACACACTTTTTTCACATATGATCGAAAATGTAGAAACGTCCAATAATCGGAATTTACCCTAGTAAGCCATAAATGGAACAGTAATTAAGGGTAACCTTTTTTTTCAACTGAAGTCTGAAAAATAATCTATGAAAGAATTTGAAAATTAAAAAATTATAATTTTGAAACAACGTTAAGCAGAAGCCGTTAGTCATTAGAATGACTTGCATTTTTCCAAGAGTAGCACTATGGGTAACATATGGTGAGCAGGCTAAGGCCTACCTAGTCTAAGTTACTACCTATAGGGTAAGTTACGAATTATCGGTCGGTTTCGTATTTTCGATCACATAAGAAAAAATTGAATTGTTATTTTTAATGGTAAAAATGATATAATTATAAAATAGTTATTTTCTTATATGATCGAAGATGTGAAACCGTCCGATAATTCGTAACTAACCCTACATAGGTATGGAAATTAACCAGCCACAGTGAGAATAGAGCAACCTGCCTTTATATCATTAAACAATGGAAACTAGGTTGAACAATAATGAGAATTTTAAATGCATATCTAAATATTCATTTAAAATAACTGTATTTCGTATAGTTTAAGGGTAGGAAATTAATAATTTATATACCCAGATTTTGTATTAGAATTAAGTAAGACACATTTTACTTCAATTTTTTTATTATAATATTAGTTAATTAATACTAGAAACTAAAGAATTAATAAGCATATAAGTATGTATAAAGTAATTAATACTGAAATTATAGATACTTAATTGATACAGAATGATTAACTTCAATTTCTTTTAATAACCTTAACAATTAACAATGAAGGATTTTCTCATGTTAAGGAGGTTAGGTAGGTAGTCAAGTTAGCACACAATGTTTCAGAGTACAGCATGACAATGGTACAATAAATTAATATCACTGGTCATAAAAAGAGACGAAAAGTTGAACTTACCCAAGACAGTCGGATGGAAAGGGAAGCTGTGTTCCACTTCTAACACAAACTACACTGTTATTACCTACACTAACCGTTAAATAGTCTTATTGTAAGTTTTAAGATTAGCAACAACTAGTCACTGGAATCTAAGGTTAGTGTTGATAGCAGTAGCAGGTAACTACCGAGTTTACCTGACAGAACTCACGTACAACCACTCACACTGAGAGCAAATGCCACACTAGTGACTAGACTAAAGAACCATTCAAAGGTATAACTGGTAGTCTGGTAAGCCTAAGTAACAAGGTATCAACCACTAGCATGCCTATTGGTATCAGCTGGTACATGGAATCGCGTCACAGCTCTCTCTTATTTGAACAGATACTCAGCGTACTTTTATTTTCAAGTCTCAAAATAAAAACTTTCATAACTTATGAAAAATCATAAATAGTGATCTGTATGATCCATTATAGTTTGATAGGAGTTATATAAAATGAATGAATAGAGATAACGGTACATATACCTATTGATTTACTGTGATTATTTATTGAATAAAAGTAAATAGTGCAAATTCTAAATTGTTTAAGAAATAAATTACAAATATTATTGATATTAGAAATTCAGGTATTGATATTTTTCATAATAGATTTACTTATACTTTATATAATATATACTTTGATTATTTATTGAATGAAAGTACTGCAAATTCCTAATTACTTAAAATAAATTACAAATATTAATGATATTACTGTATTATGAATAATTCTAAATTTTCTTTTTCTTGCAGCTACAGTATATCTACTTATCCATGCAACCTTGTTATAATGTATCTTTAATTTGTAAATCAAAAAGTGAGAAATTTACATATTTTAACATCATGAAGTTGGTTATAAAAGTAACAATGAATTATATGATAATAGTTATCAAGATAATAATAACTATAAAGATAATAACTATTAAGATAATAACTATTGAGATATTAACTATTAAGATTATAATAACTATTAACATTATAATAACTATTAAATTTATAATAACCATTATAAGATATATTTTAGTATTCAAGTCAAACATTTGCTATTATTTATTCAATGGAACATTACAATTAATTATGTAATATGATATACAAACTTTGTTCATCTAAATAAGGTTTATTAAAAATGAAAACTTAATTTCAGTAACCGCCATATATAATGAGAAGTTAAAGTTAAAGAAAAACTATATTGCTAAATATCTATAAATACAGATGCAGTGTTTAATTAATTAATTCGTTACAATTATCATCGACGTATTCCTACAAACTTTTGGTAAATAACTTTTACTTAAGTGCGTGTAATAATTATAGTTCTATTTTTTCTAATACTAGTTAATTAGTTACAGTTGAACTTCTCTATAGTGAACTACAACTAGTTCACTATAGAGAGTTTACTTTATAGGATGTAATATAGAAAACTACCTTTTCATGGCAGACTATACTAAATAATTTATTTCTTTTAGTAATAAATTTATTATACAAGGTTTTTCATTTCTCAGACCTATAAATTCAGGATGTTTCACTACACATGACTTCATTATAGAGGAGTTGCACTGGTAGAACTCCTCTTCCATTAAATACAACTAATTTTCTATAGAAATTCATAGAGAACATATAATCATTTGTGGCAGACTAAACATAGTATGTTCACTACAGAGGTAACTTCACTATACAGGACACTTCTATATACAGGGTGTCACAAAGAAAACGGAACCCAACTTTAGTTTAGTATATTTCAACAACTATTTAAGTTACAATTTTCTTCCAATTATTATTTCTCCGGATTGTTAATATTTTATAAAAGGAACAGTTATTTGAATGTTTTAAAACCTGTAAATAATTCTGTTTTATTAATGGGGTTGTTGTCTAATAAAAATAGTTAACATATTTGAACTAAATTAATAATTGTCCGTATTTTGACCATTTCCCTGGTAACAAGCATTATTCCTGGGATATTAAGGGAATAACCCTGGGAAGAAGGATATATTCCTGGAATATTCCCTTAATATCCCAGGAATAAATCCTTGCTGCCTGGGTTGCGCAAAGCCATTTTCACCACACATAATTAAAATCGTTATATCGCTTGTTTGCGAGAACACTGTGATAACTTCAAAATAGTTCTTTTTCAGGAGAAGCATTTATAGTACTTGTAATGTACGTATATTTAATGGTATATCGTTAGCCTCTCTAGCGGTACATTTTAAAGTTTCAATGATGATTTTTTTATCAAAATAATCAACATTTTATGATTTATATGTCTATATGGATAACTCTGAAATACATGTTTTTGTGTCTATGACGTTGTTGTTGCAAACAAGCGACAAATATATCCACAAAAATGGATATACTTTTATGAAAATTTAACTGTGGATGGAGAAAAGTTCATCAAACAAAAGGATACTTTGAAGAAAACTGCATCTTCAAAAGTTGTTGGAATATTTTAATTTAAAGTAGAGAAGTTCTACTGTATTTATGTTTCTCAAATTCGATTAAATATTGCTTATTTACAATAATAAACCAATATGTTTGAAACGTTAATGAAAATAAAAACCCCAAATTTGGGAAATATTGTAAACAACGCCATCTATCGTATTATCGTTATCTTACTAAAACCCCGTTTCCTCTGAAAATATAGAGATTAAAAAAAATCATATATTATTAACTAATAATATGTATCTATCATACTAAATTTTAGCATTTCATGTTAAAGTTTGTCTAACAGTTAATAAATATTATTCATTCAATCGAACAGTATGTGTCAAAGAGTTTGTTTCAAATATTTTGATACGATTAGTTGCGTGCACGGACATTTCGTCCACGGACATTTCGTCACGGACATTTCGTCCACGGACATTTCGTCCAACGGACATTTCGTCCACGGACATTTTGTCCACGGACATTTTGTCCACGGACATTTCGTCCACGGACATTTCGTCCACGGACAATTGGTCCACGGACAATTGGTCCACGGACATTTCGTCCACGAAATGCTTTATTTTGTATTATATTTATATTGTGTATAAATTTTATATTGAGCATTATTTAAATATATTTTGCAATATGAAAGTAGAAAACACCCTTTTTTATGGCAATTAGAAATTTATGGTATTTGCCTTAATTCTTATTGCAATCTTTTCTCATGCTCCTGCTGACCGGCAACAGTGAAATGATAAAACTGAATACTTTATCTAATGATATTCAGGCAGGAATCGATTTTATTTCACATTGGTCTAATAAAATCTGTAATAATAACGAGGCATGTCTCGAAGTTATTAGAGTATAGGAACATTGAAAATTGGGTGACATAATAACAATAACTACAATAAACACCAATATTATTACTCAGATTAGGTTATTAGAAGCAATATTGGAACAGAAATCGGTTTTTCATGACACATTTTTTTCAACAGTGATTAAATAAAATATCACATGATACATGTACAGTCGAAGAAAAGTGTATCCGTACCTTATGTTTTTTTGACAATTTACTATTTTTTTTGTTTCCAAAATTAACGAAACTAATTGTAAATTGGTAATGCTTGTAGATATTTTAAATTTGGTGTGTGTATTCGACGACAAATATGTAAGATTTGAAAATAATAGAAAATTAGGCAACTGTGATGTGAGATATACAGTATGTATACACATCATGCGGAGACTCTTTTCTCTGATAGTACATTTTATACTACTAACAAAGTGATTGATAATAAATTATTTTATAAAAGAATTAGGTAGATATTGGTACTTTTTAGTGTTGCCTTTAATTATTTAAACGTAAAAAGGTCCATGCTATCAGACTGTTCCATATTTTCGAACTCATAATAAAACCATATATATCATTATTATTTACCTCTATTGTAATTATTTCATTCTCTTTCTTACCTTTCCGATCTTTTAGTCTTGTTAGTACACTGTTATTTCAGTTCCATATTTTATATACCCATAACTAATTAACTAATGCAAAATATTAAAAGAGGTAAATAATTTAAAGTTACAGTAAAACCGTTCATCATGTCTAATTTCATAACTGCAATCGATAGGTAAACATTTTTTATGTGTTCATATGAAATGGTTGGGAATAATTCACCATAAAAATAACTGGCTATTAATATGATAGCGAAAAATATTGTTAAATATAACACATATACACTTTAAAATAGAAAATAAAGAAATTCGTGGACGAATTGTCCGTGAACGAAATGTCCGTTGGACGAAATGTCCGTGGACGAATTGTCCGTGGACGAAATGTCCTAGACCTGATTAGTTGATGGTAACCAATTAATATTTTCATCCAGTGCTTACTTAACTCGCACTTGATAATCATTTTGATTATAGTTAATAATTATTAATTCTCTACATTGAAATATCGTAATGCATATAAATAATTAAGAAGCTTGCCCGAGTAACCATACCTACATTTTTTGTTTCCAAATATGATTTTACTTTTTACAATTTTGTTTCTTTTTATAAAACATTCAGCCATGATGATGTGGAAAATCCTATACTGAATTTTACCAATTAAAGTGAATGATTCAATGTAATTTTAGTGAAAATACCCGTATAATAAAAAATATTTTTTTACACATTGTAGGTCATTCAAATGCATTTTATTTCAATGGTAATACATAATAATAAATCTTTTATTTCGATTATTCATCGATATTATATTTATTTTCCGAATACTTTAGTTCTCTCTGTTTCGAATGGACAAATATACTCTTCTTAAATAGAAGTAGTTAACCAAGTCCATCCTGTTTTGATAAAGTGTTTTCAGTTACTAGTAAAAACAGATATAGAGAACAGGAAAGGGAAAAATATCACCGTTAGTTTGTCTATATCAGTTGTAGGGGAGACATAATTTTCTGCACTTACAGAATATTATAACAACAGGTAAGCCTAAAATTTCAAAAGAGGGATTCATTTAAATGTAATTTATATCGACGGGAGAAAGAACTATTATAATAACTGTAATAATTATTGAGATACGAGCCCTGCTATACTTAAATTCTAATAACATGCTTCAGAAATATAGATCTATAGTATAGTATCTGTACTCAGAGAGTAAATATGTTTTAAGTGTAAATATATAGACATCGGAGGTGAATAAGGGACCCTGTGGTTAATCTTCTATGATTCCACCATAACTTATTATCTGGGTAGTCATTTATGTGCGCAGTAAACTAATATTCAAATTAACGACATATTTTAAAGGGTTAAAATCTTCTGTATGAGCCTATCTGCCATAGTAAGTAGATAGCAGACTTCATCAACACTATTTTCAAATATTAAATGGTACAGACTCTGCTATATTGCCTATATTCATTGTATAATAACTTTAGTGTAGAATTGCAAAGTCATTGTTGGCAAATTATTTTCTTCTTCAAATACATATGAGTCACATAATTTAATGAGTAATTTCACCATTACAGTAATCATGCAAAACTATAGTTATTAATATTTATGTTCAGAAATAAATATTTTTTTACATCTAAATTTGTCTCTCATGAAAAATAAATTCAGAACAACCGGATGCATTCGTAGATAACAGAGCATAAAAAATTGGTGTGCAGACGTTTCGTCGACAGACGTTTCGTGGACAGACGTTTCGTCGACAGAGATTTCGTCGACAGAGATTTTGTCGTCAAGACGTTTCGTCGACAGGACTTTTCGTTGACAAGACGTTTCGTCGACAAATTTTCGTATAAGGGATATTAACACACTCTAATGTTACAAAACATGTACTTTAACAGAATAATGTATCAAACGATCAAATTACAAAATAGAATAATGGTAAGAAGGAAAACTATTCATTATATTTCAATCGTTTTTCTACTTTAACACAAAACCAAAACTATTCAATAATAACAAATTATTTTAAAGTAATTTAATATTTTTGGATCGAGTTACGTTAGTAATTATAAAAAATTAAAACAAATTTCCTCTCAATAATTTACATTTCATCTATAGTCTATGACTCTATAGTCTATACTATAGTAGTATAGAATATAGACTCTATAGTACTCTATACTATAATAAGAGCCGCGTCCGTCCGTGGGTCATTCACACATTTTATTAAAAGAAATACATATTAAAAGGAGAAACAAATCATTTGTGACAGTATCATGAATACGGACTACAATATTATATTGACACTATATTTTTGAAAATTTAAATTCATATTTTGGCTTTCGAAAGATTTTTCTGTTTAATCAGAATATTGGTACACCGGGTCCCCCCGATATACAATTCTTCAAATTACTTTAAAATAATTTGCCAATATTGAGTTGTTTTGTTTTAGTGTTAAAGTAGACAAACGATTGAAATTTATTTAATAGTTTTCCTCCTTGTATCATTATTCTATTTCATAATTTGATCGCTTGATACATTATTCTGTTAAAGTACACGTTTTGAAACATTAGAGTGTGTTAATATCCATTTTACGAAAATTTGTCGACGAAACGTCTTGTCGATGAAAAGTCCTGTCGAGGAAACGTCTTGTCGACGAAATGTCTGTCGACGAAACGTCTATCGGCGAAACGTCTGTCGACGAAACGTCTGTCGACGAAACGTCTGTCAACCAAAAAATTATTATGAAATACTCATCCGATATCCAACATTTAAAATTATGAAATCTGAAAATTTATTTATAAATTCAATGAAAAATGAATATTAAATTAAATATTACATTATCGATAACTTAAAAAAATTTGTTTCGAAATTTTCATTATCAAAACTGTTTTAATTTTCCAATATATTTTGTAATTACTGTAAAATGAAAATCCGTCAACCTAACATAAGCTTTATATAATTTTGTTTGTTATTCACAATACTATGTAAACTCGTTCATTTTTTTATATTCCAGATGAATCAATCGAAATATCTTCAACCAATATGTCAACCGATATTCCAATACCACAGTTGCCTGACTTGGATAAGAAGGACATGTACAGACTCTTCAATAAGAAAGCTTGTGATAGTGTTCTTCCTGGAGAACTGAAAAGAATAATATCCTGGGGATGTCCGAAAAGAAAAGATGAAACATTCTGGTCCTACCTTGAAGATAAAAATAAATCAAATTTGAATAAATATATCAAAATGTGGGCAAATTATGAACGTGAAAAACTGAAACAAATAGATTGCCATAACTATGATACCACAGTTCTATATAAACTCATCCCTGAGGTTTGCGAGAACATTGAAAAAGGTGGTCTTCCCGTTTGGACAATTGAAGACGATGCTAAAATTGAGAGCATTCTGAAAAGACTCAAAGATCTAAGAAATGATGTCATGCACCAGCCTGATGTTGCAGCAATTGACCCAGAATCACTGAGAAAACTTGAAGACTTGTTGATAAAGCTTATAAAAGTATCTGGCAAACTGTATTCGAGATGTCCATTTGAATGTGAAGATATATGCAAAGAAATAAAAAATACCTTCAGTCGAATTGAAGATATGTTCATCACTAAAAAAGACAAGATTCTTAGTCAAGTTCAAGTAAAACTTCGAAATGAAGGTATTGAAGAAATGAAAACACACTGGGAAATATATTATGACAAAATAAGTTTACCTCCGACAAACCAAAGTGTAAAGCTCAAGGATGTATATCATCCGAGTGATCTTCAGCTTTGTAATGAACAAGGTCAAATTGTGCAGCAAATTTCTTGCATTGATATTATTTCGAAATGGGCATATCCAGCTCAAGAGAGTAAAATGTTTATTCTTGAAGGTTCTGCCGGATCTGGAAAAAGTACAACACTAAGGGCTTTATCCTTAGATTTCTTCCAAGGATGTGAACAGAGAATTTTCAAAGGATTAGAAAATTTTGGTTTACTTCTTTACGTCACTGGCCGAGATGATACCACTTTGAGTCTGGGGGACCTGATATCAAAAACATTTGAAAATGTCATCAAAGGAATAGACATAGATGATGTAATAACTGCAATTTTAAGGATGAAAGTTCTAATTTTCATTGATGGCATTGATGAAATGAGTACAAATTCTAAAAAATTTATTCACAGTTTGATAGTGAAGTGTAAAAGTAATGATTTGATAACAATTATTGCCACTTCAAGACCATTCGCAACAGTTGCTTTCAAGCAATTCCTAGAAGATGAACAAATTCCTTTCTCAACGGCTAAAGTAAAAGAGATGACAGACGAAAATGAACAGAAAATTTTTCTTTCACGATACGCTGCTGCTATGTCTAGTTCTCAAAAAACTTATATATTGAATAGTTTCATGAAACATTCAAAGGATATCAAAGAGCAATTATTCCGACATCCTATTCAATTAGTTCTACATTGTCATTTATGTGTCCATTCGGGTAGCAACCTAAAAAATCTGACAAGTGAAGCGGATTTAATGAGGGAAATGGTAAATCTATGCAGACAAATGATGATTGAGAGACTGAAACTTGAGAACCTTGACCAGTCTGTCGCTGCAATAATCTTCAAATCTTTGTATCAGACCAGCTTGGAGTGCCTACTTAATGACAGGTTCTACCTCTCAGTAGAGGAATGTGGAAAATTTCACGAGGACGTTATAAAGAAATTGAAAACTCATGTAAGCGGTCACCTTCTTCTCTCGTGTGTTCTTGTGGCTGAATCCCATGGACTTCAGGGATCTATGGTCTACACTTATTTCCATAAGTCACAACAAGAATATTTGGCTGCAAAAGCTCTTCTATCGACACTGAATGAAAATAAAGACACTGATTTGTTTCAAACTCTCAAGAAAGCTCTCATACAAGGATCATCATTAAAAAGCTCGTTTTTCAAGTAAATGCAAAAACTTCCATTATAAAAATGAAATAACACAAATTGATATAAAGAATGAAATAACACAAATTGATATATTTACAACGTTTAAAAATTTCTCTGTTTTCCAGATTTCAAAATGTAATCAAATTTACAACGTTTAAAAATTTCTCTGTTTTCCAGATTTCAAAATGTAATCAAATTTCTCATAGCTGAACTAGCTGAATCATCACTACTGAATGCCCAAGCAGATGATCTAACCAAGTTTCTCGAAGAATGCTCCGTCAAAGTGTCCTTCTGTCAAGATCTAGTTTTGCGTTGCAATATGAACAAGCAAGTTGCCAACATTGTGATCAATGCTTGCAAAGATAAAAGAAAATGGACCATCAGTGAGGTACAACACTTCAAAACCACTTCTATTCTGCTTGAATGGATGCAACCAGAACGATTGAAAATTGTTTTTGTTCAAAAAGTGCCAGAAGAACTCAAAGAATTTATGACAGATATTGCGAAGTGCTATACTGGAAATTTAACTCTGTATTTACATGAATCATTCAAAAGCTTCATTCCTTGTGATGAGTATATTGAATGTCTTCGAAATAGCAAGTAAGTATTTCAATGGGGAAAATGGCATTCAATTTCTATTCTCTTTTGTTCAGAATTAAAGAAAAATTCAAACAATAAACAATTATGTTATAATACTGTAAGTGATAAGAGTCAAAATTAATCATGAATTTCTTTGAAAATGCCCTACTTCATATATTTCATATTTCAGATGTAAATTGATTTACCTTCTTGGTTGCATTTCCAAACAAGAGACAGCAGCCCTGCTCTTTGACCTAAAGATTTCTAAGTTGGATCTCGCTCTCGATAATGTCAAGAATCACAACCTCATAGTGTTTGATAAAAATATTAGAGAAATTAGTAAGTGTAAATGAACAAATTATATTTATGACTTAAATGTGAACAGCATATTTCATACCGCGACCCTTCTCGATATTAGTATGTGAAATGTATCTAATTTCAACAGGAATCACTATCAGAATTCAAGAGGATATATCTGCATTTTTTGCTGAAAATGCCAAAAAGCCATTGCCAGATGGAAAACACGAGCCTGCTTTTCTAACAGTTTCAAATGTTTCACAAGATCAAGTGATGTTGCTTGAATCAACAATTTCATATTTGGCACCACAACATAAAACGTAAGTGTCTAGCACCATCTCTATTTTATGGAGAAAAGAATGATACATTTATCCTATCTCACACTCTTATAATCCCTATATTTTACACAATTTACCTTTCAATTCTAGAAACAAGTTAAATAGAAATGTATATATATTTAGTTTTATTCCAATGTTATTCTCATCTTGCCATCCAAGTGCTTTGTAATGCTGTTGTTGTTGTTTAAGAATGTTCTTATTTCGCCTCATCAGATTCTCACAGCTTTGTCTCATGAGGTGTTGTTTGAGCGACGAGAAGCTAGATCAGCTCTCTTTTAAATTAGGTAGAGCGGAGATATTCACTAAAACCGGACATGTGGATAATGCCATCAAATGGGAAGAATGGATGTGAGTCAATTTACATAATATAATGTATAGTAAGAAAGAAAAATTAGAATATCTGAAACAATCTTCTATCTAATTCTAGAATCTTAAAGTTGTTGTTCATTAATATGTTCGGATTCTAATCTTTATTGAACCTATTTATTCCTACTGAATTATATAACCTATAAACTAAGAATTCATAATTACCAATCACTACTATATTCATCAATCGAATGATATTTCATCTGTCACTAGAGCATAAACAAATCAATTTCGATGTGCCCCATAAAACAGAAAAGTAGCATCACTTTATTTTCATTTGGAATTATGAAAATGCAAGAACATTCTTGGATATTCCGGCGTAATCCATGATAGAAGTACAATAAGCTTATTCTTTTCTAACCAATCAGGAAAGAAGATGGGGTTTGTCTGTTCTGCAACGATGAGCACGGCAATGAAGAGGTCGATCGTTGCGTTAGGTTCTACCTCAGAGAGCTCCATCTTTTCAACATTGAGGCAGAGACCGAGAGATTGAGAACTAATCAGCGATTGAAGAATGAAAGACCTGGATTTTTCAATTGCTGTTTCCCTTAAAGTCAGAAATAAAAACATTTTTTTTTATAAAAGACTGAGAGGATACTTACTTCCATAGAATTTTATTGAATGAGATGTTAATTCGGTTCTCTATTTTCTTCAGTGAGCTTTTACATTTATTTTAGAATTTAACAAAATCTGTATCATGATTTGGTACATACATATATCTATCATTTAAACTTTCATATACATTCTCTTATTTTTTACAAAGGCTTTCAATTTATACTTAGTACGTAATTTCCTGTTTCAAAATATGATAATAAGAAATAGAGTTAGTTTTTCTCTCTTCTTCAAATATTAAATAAATATCCGGTTGTGATAAGATATACAGGGTGCAGAGAGAGTCCCCGATCATATAAAAATGTTAATTTAATGAGTTGTGATTAATGAAATAAAATAAAACTTATCAAACAATATCTCAATAAACCCATTTAACAGTTCTATCAATTATTTTTCAATATGACCACAATTGGCGGCGATATGACCACAATCTCTGAAGCTCTTTACTGTGGCATGGAACGTTTCTTGGGGAATTTTGGCCCATTATCGCTCGAGGGACTTCTTCAGAGTTTCCGTACTATCATGAGCTGTAGTGCACGCTTCCTTCTCCAAGATGGACCACACACAAAAGTCCAGAGGCAGAGGGTTCAGGTCCGGCGATGAAGGAGGCCACAATTCCTTCCTCCAAAACGCAGGAAAGTGACAATCACACCAATCCTGAGTTTTGTTCGCTGTGTAAACAAAAACAGCTTAACAATCACACGTTTAACAATCTATGGATTTGTCTTCCCCGCGCATTGTAGCTGAATAATAGCCTACGATGATTTATTTTTACAAAAGACAATGTAAATTTATCAAAATTTAGACCTGGAACATTAAAGTATATAATTATAGGAAGAGAATGAGATATAAATGGATAAATTTAGAAAATAAATGACATCTTTAATTTAAGAAATAAAATTTGATCGGGGACTTTCTACGCACCCTGTATATATGAACTGAATTGACTTTATTTGAGTTTTCTTTATTTAAATGAATTGAGTTTGCTGTATTTAAGTTTACTGTACAGAGTGACCCACAAAAAGTGTATCCAAGTTTGAATTGATATAAATTTCGCACAAGTACGATCTTAAAGGGGCACCAAATGTTTACGGTAGATGTTGCCACAATCAATGGCGCCATCTTGTAAACAAACCAACTTATATAAGTTTGTATCTAGATTCTAGCTCAATTAAAGAGATGGCTTTATTTTTTAATCTATGATTTCTTATCTTGAATCTTTTCACCATTTTGACGCAAACTAAGGTTGATTACTGCATACATAAATTAATATGTAAACAACAAACATACTCACGTACATACTAATGAGTGCAAATACTTCCGCTAGGTGTCGCTAAACTTTGTTATATACTTTTTATATGAACATTTTAAAAATAAACGAGCATTCAAATATTTCATAATTAAATATTCTGATTCGATTTAAAACCAATTTGGTGATTGTAAGTGGTGAGTCAATGGCCAAAATAATATCGCGTCTTGCGGGATGCTCAAATCCTTATTTTATGTTCACGTGATTGGCAATCTGGCGTCAGTTCAATGGAGAAATGATATAACTGAAACAAAATAAGGTTTTACACCGTCTTCCTTAGCTTCCTGCAATCGCTGCAACACTACCTCTCTCTAGAGTAGTTTATTATAACTCTATGACTGAAACAAAAGTTTTTAACAACTATAAGTTCTCTCTAGTATGTAATATTATTACTCTATGGGAGATTGTTTGATTTTATCTTTTCTATCCTTTTAAGTAATGACAGTGGTAGAATGGATACATGAAAAAATCTTATTCTTAAATTAACTTCAACTCATTTTTTAAACACTTCAATTATAAATACGATATTTATATTAATTCTAAGTTGGATACACTTTTTTGTGGGTCACCCTGTATATAAAATATTGAATTTAATGTATATGCTGTATTTCACTATACTGTATGAATTTATCGTAATGAATTAACTAGGTTCGTTTTAATACGATTAGGTTGTTTGCGCTGTAAATTTTCATTGTGATGTTGGCTTTGCCATTTATTCTATCCTATTCTTCTATGGCTCAATGTAGCTTTTACTTATTCAATGAGAAATTGAAATGAATCTGTAGATGTACATTAATAAGTTATTACAAAAGATAAATTGACAGTTGATGTAAAAGCGAAAATATAACGTAAAAAATATATGAAAAAAATGGATACATATAGGTTTATTAAAATTAATTAAGGTGGTGTGAAATTATTAGAAAAATTACATTACTAAATAAGCCTTATAGTACATGCAACAATTTCTAATTGAACTAGTACTTGCATATCCCGACCCAGTTGATTTTTTAGGCCAATTTATAGCCGATTTTTGGAAAAGTAACTAAACATGTATCGGCGTATTGACGATGAATCATTGATAAATATTCGAAGAAGTGTCCGCTTTATCCAAGATTTTTCTTATAAAATATGGCAGGATGATCGTCGATTCATCGAAGAAGCACATGCATAACCGACTGTAACCGTTTTTAAATCAACGAAGATTCAATTTCGATTTGAAGACGTTTCATGGAAGATTCATAGGAAAACAATTCACATAATCACCTCAATATTATTGGCGATTCAAGCATGATTTATACATGGCTTCTATCTATAATTTTCCCTGCATTTAGAACGATTTATAGTAGTTTTCTAATGCATGAATATATAGGGTAAAATACATAAAAACAAAATTATCATTTGAAAGGTATTTGGCTTTACATCGATTAGTTTAATGTTACATATTTTTATATACACATTAAATGGAAAGAAATGGAGAAAGAAATGAAGTGGTGTGTCTGGGGGACTCGAACCTGCAACTGTAGTATCATGGAGAATTGAAGTCAGCGACATGTCCTCTGAGCCATCATGGACATGGTAGAAGTAGAATTTGGTTGATATTTATTCAATATGATAACCAGCGTGTTTTTAAAGTTCTTATGAATGAATATGAGACTGTCGTAACTCAGCGATCTTCATCGAAGATTATCTGCTATAATTCATTCCTGTAATAATTAGGTTACGATGAGTCTATCTAACGCATCGATGATCATCGAAGTCATGCCTGCTCTAATTCGGGGAAGATGAGTCTTCCATAACTCGCCGAAGATACATCTACGAGCTTCCTGCTGTAATTCAGAGAAGATGAGTCTTCCATAACTCGCCGAAGATATATCTACGAGCTTTCTGCTGTAATTCAGAGAAGATGAGTCTTCCATAACTCACCGAAGATACATCTACAAGCTGCTTTCTGTAATTCAGGGAAGATGAGTCTTCCATAACTCGTCAAAGATACATCTACAACCGGCCTGCTGTAATTCAGGGAAGATGTGTCTTCCATAACTCGCCGAAGATACATCTACAAGCTGCCTGCTGTAATTCGAATAAGATGAGTCTTCCATAACTCGCCGAAGATACATCTACAAGCTGCCTGCTGTAATTCGAGGAAGATGAGTCTTCCATAACTCGCCGAAGATACATCTACGAGCTACCTGCTGTAATTCAGGGAAGATGAGTCTTCTATAACTCACCGAAGATACATCTATGAGCTGCCTGCTGTAATTCAGGGAAGATGAGTCTTGCATAACTTGCCGAAGATACATGTATGACCTGCCTGCTATCATTCAGGGAAGATGAGTCTTCCATAACTCACTGAAGATACATCTACGAGCTGCCTGCTGTAATTCGGGGAAGTTGAGTCTTCCATAACTCGCCGAAGATTCATCGAAGAAATCTCCTCTTTAATTCGAGGAAGTAGAATCAACCATGATTCGTTGAAGATCATTCGATAATCCACTACAGTCAATCGCAGATGAGAATTTATCGGTGTTTCGTCAACGTTTTATTCTCTCTGCCATAAACGCTCTTAAATCATCGAAGACACTCTCTTAAATTTTATCTGGGGAGAGTGTTAATTTTCTTGATTCTCATGCAATATTGAGTGAGATGCTATGTTGAACAACAGTTATGCAATGGTAAAAATTTACAAAACACCCATAATAAATTATTGCAGCACTGACTAAGGGGACATTATCATCAAAATGAAATAGACGGAGAGATACATGCAGTGTATCTTCATTTCTTATTTAGATTGGTGAGTAAAAAGTTACCTAATGAACCACAAACAGAGTTAGTGCTCATTTCTCTTAAAAGGTGCAAATAGTAATACGACAATTAAAAATGACGACTGTCAGCCTAGAAATTGTTCTAGAAACAAACCAAATAGAACCATACTACATAACTTTTAAATGGTGCGATAACACATTAGTTATGACACAGTATATAGCAGATAGAAACTTACAAAAAGATGTTCATTTTCGATAGGAAGTGGCTATGAGATAGCTAATCCCTATCAAATATTGAGCATCCTTTACTAACTTGCTGTTGGCTTCTATTGTGTATTTACTCCATTTAATAGTTATCCAATATGGTTATATTTTGGGTTTTGAGATATGTCTGATTGCAATGAAATTTAGTTTATATATTGCAATAAAAATCACTTCAGCATGTAGAAGACCTAGTTGTCTAAATCATTGATAAGAAAATCAGGTACTTTTTATATGAAAGATATTTAAACAGTTAGCTGTCTTGAATTCAGCCAAAAGTGAAAAAAATATAGAGCAGTGCATATTTATCTCATATTTTGTCGATATATGAAAATGAAAAAAAAATCTTTAATCACATTCCAATCATTTTATTTCCATTACTAGTTTATTAAAATATATTTAATTATAAATTATATGTTACAAATGTGTAACATTGAGGTAATTTTTTGATTAAATTAATATATGTAAAACTATATAATACATAATTTATGCGAAAAAATAACATTAAGAGAAATTAGAAATAAAAGTGAGAATATATTTAACTGACTTTTATGTCACTGTGACTCTATTTTATGATAGAACATCATCAAAGTCATTTTTTTCTCTGATAGGGTCAAAAGCAACATCATATCTGTGAAATTATACCTTTTCCAATTTAATTTCCTCCCAATGAAATAGCATTTCATCAAATTGAAAGACAATTCATCAAAGTGAAAGAGCATTTCATCAAAGTGAAATAACAATTCCTCCAAGTGAACTATCAATAATTCCTTCAAATGAAATATCATTTCAGCAGAAAAAAAATAGAATCAATATATGCAATCAAATAAATTTATTACGTGAAATTTATTTACATGAAATTTATTTACATAAATTTTATTTTCATAAAATAATGTTTATTGTTTATTTATTGAGAAACTGTTACATACATGTACATAGTTAAAAATCTTTATATAAAAAAACCTTTTGAGACATTAAAAATTATGGTAAATAATATATGTATATACAGTGGATTCTAAAAAATTCTAAAAGCTTTTATAATCTATGAATTAATAAATAGTACACAAGAAATATTAAAAACCTACCTAAGTTTCCGGTAGGAAGACTCATTAAAAAAATGAGTCTTCCTTGCAGAAATTATCTACATAAATATTTTTTACATATATTCTTTTATATATATTTTATTTTCTATATTTTTCTAGTTTACTTTTATAATACCCCATTCATTTTAGTGGGCTATTAATAGTAAAAGAAAACATATATAATATAAAAAATTTGAACAAATTTATCAAAAATAAATACGAAAAGAATGGATGAAAAATTATGTTAAAATTTTAAGTAAATTTTTTCATGTAAATGAATTTTATATACATTTTTTATGTAAATAAATTTTATGAAAATGAATTTTATGTAAATAAATTTTATGTGAATAAAATGTATGTAAATGCATTTTATGTAAATAAATTTTATGTGAATAAAATGTATGTAAATGAATTTTATGTAAATAAATATTACCCAGGTAGCAAGCATTATTCCTGTGATTTTAAGGGAATAACCCAGGGAAGAAGGATATATTCCTGGGATATTCCCCTAATATCCCAGGAATAAATCCTTGCTGCTTGGGTAGGTAAATAAATTTTATGTAAATAAATTTTATGTAAATAAATTTCATGTTGCATATATTGATTCTATTTTTTTTTTCTGGTGAAATAATATTTTATTTGAAGGAATTGTTATTTCACTTTGATAAATTGCTCTTTCACTTTGATGAATTGCTCTTTCACTTTGATGAATTGCTCTTTCACTTTGATGAATTGCTATTTCACTTTGATGAATTGCTCTTTCACTTTGATGAATTGCTCTTTCACTTTGATGAATTGCTCTTTCACTTTTATGAATTGCTCTTTCACTTTTATGAAATGCTATTTCACTTTGATGAATTGCTCTTTCACTTTTATGAAATGCTATTTCACTTTGATGAATTGCTCTTTCACTTTGATGAATTGCTCTTTCACTTTTATGAAATGCTATTTCACTTTGATGAATTGCTCTTTCACTTTTATGAAATGCTATTTCACTTTGATGAATTGCTATTTCACTTTGATGAAATGCTATTTCACTTTGATGAATTGCTCTTTCACTTTGATGAAATGCTATTTCACTTTGATGAAATGCTATTTCACTTTGATGAAATGCTATTTCACTTTGATGAAATGCTATTTCACTTTGATGAAATGCTATTTCACTTTGATGAAATGCTATTTCACTTTGATGAAATGCTATTTCACTTTGATGAAATGCTATTTCATTGGGAGGAAATTAAATTGGAAAAGGTATAGTAGATATTAATCCAGCGGCAAAATAGCTATATAAATATTGATGTAGTGAATAAGAAATATAGAAATCAGACTGTATATGAATTGATATGACTATATAAATATTCATTTAGGAAATCGCTCACAATCATACAGGATATCCAGTATGTATATTTAAATAATAAATAAGTTGACTGACGCAATAGTTATCTAAAATGTGTTCCTTTGAGAAGGTTGTTTGTTTAGTGGTCCTAATTTCTGCTATTTCACTGTGTGAATCGAGTGACAGACTTACTAATAATGATTCGAAAACGTTTGAAATAGAAAATGAGAATGTCTTACTTCGTAGTCGCAGAAGCAGTGAACTTTCGTGCAACAATAGCAATGGAGATATTGTTGTCCGAAAACATATATTCTATGTTTTCCTCAAGAAACGCTTCAATCCAGATTTCAAACTTAATTTAATATTCCACTTTGCAAACGATAGAAATGAAAAGAGAGAAGGGTCATCCTCTTTTTCATCAACAGATTTGCATGCTACCGATGTGAACTCAGACTATGCTTTCACGTTCCGATTGACAGGTGTTAGAAAGCAACAACAAGAAGATAATCAATGGAAGATAACAGCAAATAATGGAGGGAAAAACGATCCTAAGGCTTGGAGTTTACACCGCACCTTTACCTTTGATGAAGTTCAAATTTCATATATGAATTTAGGTTCGGAGTTGTACGTGTGTACTTCTGATACCTCATGTTGTGGGAAAATTGATCCTAGTTATATTGATTCAGGTACTTCAAATTCCACGAATTTGGGATATTCAAATATGACATCACAAAAAGGACTTACCGAGGAACCATGCAATCTGATAAAAGACGTAACAGAAATAACAGAGCAACAAACTCTTCTCTTCGTTCATCCCAATTCAGATAGAGATATTACCATACAAACAACTTTGAGACTCTGTGATGCACTATTTGGTGAAAGAAATTACTCTAAAGAGTTCAATATTAGCAAATCAAGGAATTCATGGCATTCATTTGGAGTAGAAATTTACAAAAAACAATTAAAATGGGCGATAAATTTGATCAATAATGGAGAAAGTACTGAGAAGTTCTCACACAATAGGATAAATGGTTATAAGACTTTCAAGTCACTTTCAATTAATGTCCTTCCAATTAATGAATTAAGTTGGTACATTGGTCCCGAAAACAAAAACTGTGTAAATCAACTTACAACAACTAGTGCACCTAATACAATAACCGGAAGAGAAATTACCACAACTATTCAAAGTTCAGCAACAACAACCACTGCAATAGATCATCGTACAACAACACAAAAAAAAACTATCACAACTACTCATAGATCAACAACTAAAATATCTACAACAACTACTGAGGAACATGAAAAAACTACTGAAAAACCTAATAGGACAGAAACGACTATAACTGAAAATGATTCTCACTCTACGTCAAATTCAACTTCTCCCACGTCTTCAGGTTTGTATATCACATCATTAATGAATAATGAGATAATGAATTAAGATGACATGAGTAATAATATTCCTAAGGAGATATAATTTTTATATGGAAATTGAGTTGTGTTTGAAAAATTTGAAGCTTTAAGAAATTACAAAGACTTACATAAAAATTAAAAGGAGAAAATCATTTCGAAGCTCATAAGGGACACAAAATGGAATATTTGATCAGAGCAAAATATAAATTTAAAAATAAGTAGATTTTTTATTGAATATTTTATATTTAAGAATTTATTACAGAAACATATTAATAAATTCCTAAAACTATTTTTATAAGACTCCTTAATGAAACACTAAAATAGTATATTTGATATCAAAGTATCCTGATGTATTTAAAGCAATAAAACAAAAGCAATTTAATCATGAACATAATTGCATTAGTAGTTGGGACTCAATGGATAAAAATATATAAACATACTATATAATATAATATAATTTATATATAAACATATAAATAAAAACACACATACTACACGCACAGGACATTTTTCTGTTCAACATATTTATTCTAACGTGTGAACATTAATTTAACAAAACTAAACCGTCAACTTGTGACGATGTATCAGAATACACAATAGACATAGTGTACACAATAGACAGAGTATACACAATAGACATAGTATACACAATAGACATAGTATAGACAATAGACATAGTATACACAATAGACATAGTATACACAATAGACATAGTATACACAATAGACATAGTATACACAATAGACATAGTATAGACAATAGACATAGTATATACAATAGACATAGTATACACAATAGACAGAGTATACACAATAGACATAGTATAGACAATAGACATAGTATAGACAATAGACATAGTATACACAATAGACATAGTATACACAATAGACATAGTATACACAATAGACATAGTATACACAATAGACATAGTATAGACAATAGACATAGTATACACAATAGACAGAGTATACACAATAGACATAGTATAGACAATAGACATAGTATAGACAATAGACATAGTATACACAATAGACATAGTATACACAATAGACATAGTATACACAATAGACATAGTATACACAATAGACATAGTATAGACAATAGGCATAGTATACACAATAGACACAGTATACACAATAGACATAGTATACACCATAGACATAGTATACACAATAGACATAGTATACACAATAGACATAGTATACACAATAGACATAGTATACACAATAGACATAGTATACACAATAGACATAGTATACACAATAGACATAGTATACACAATAGACATAGTATACACAATAGACATATAGTATAGACAATAGGCATAGTATACACAATAGACACAGTATACACAATAGACATAGTATACACCATAGACATAGTATACACAATAGACATAGTATAGACAATAGACATAGTATATACAATAGACATAGTATACACAATAGACAGAGTATACACAATAGACATAGTATACACAATAGACATACTATAGACAATAGACATAGTATACACAATAGACATAGTATACACAATAGACATAGTATACACAATAGACATAGTATACACAATAGACATAGTATAGACAATAGGCATAGTATACACAATAGACACAGTATACACAATAGACATAGTATACACCATAGACATAGTATACACAATAGACATAGTATACACAATAGACATAGTATACACAATAGACATAGTATACACAATAGACATAGTATACACAATAGACATAGTATACACAATAGACATAGTATACACAATAGACATAGTATACACAATAGACATATTATACACAATAGACATCTAGTATAGACAATAGGCATAGTATACACAATAGACACAGTATACACAATAGACATAGTATACACCATAAACATAGTATACACAATAGACATAGTATACACAATAGACATAGTATACACAATAGACATAGTATACATAATAGGCATATTATACACAATAGACATAGTATAGACAATAGGCATAGTATACACAATAGACACAGTATACACAATAGACATAGTATACATCATAGACATAGTATACACAATAGACATAGTATACACAATAGACATAGTATACACAATAGACATAGTATAGACAATAGGCATAGTATACACAATAGACACAGTATACACAATAGACATAGTATACACCATAGACATAGTATACAATAGACATAGTATACACAATAGACATAGTATACACAATAGACATAGTATACACAATAGACATAGTATACACAATAGACATAGTATACACAATAGACATAGTATACACAATAGACATATTATACACAATAGACATAGTATACACAATAGACATAGTATACACAATAGACATAGTATACACAATAGACATAGTATACACAATAGACACAGTATACACAATAGACATATTATACACAATAGACACAGTATACACAATAGACATAGTATACACAAAAGGCATAGTATACACAATGGACATAGTATTCACAATAGACATAGTATAGACAATAGACATAGTATACACAATAGACATAGTATACACAATAGACATAGTATACACAATAGACATAGTATACACAATAGACATAGTATACACAATAAACATATTATACACAATAGACACAGTATACACAATAGACATAGTATACACAATAGACATAGTATACACAATGGACATAGTATACACAATAGACATAGTATAGACAATAGACATAGTATACACAATAGACATAGTATACACCATAGACATAGTATACACAATAGACATAGTATACACCATATACATAGTATACACAATAGACATAGTATACACAATAGACATAGGATACACAATAGACATTGTATACACAATAGACATAGTATACACAATAGACATAGTATACACAATAGACATAGTATACACAATAGACATAGTATACACAATAGACATAGTATACACAATAGACATAGTATACACAATAGACATATTATACACAATAGACACAGTATACACAATAGACATAGTATACACAATAGACATAGTATACACAATGGACGTAGTATACACAATAGACATAGTATAGACAATAGACATAGTATACACAATAGATATAGTATACACCATAGACATAGTATACACAATAGACATAGTATACACCATAGACATAGTATACACAATAGACATAGTATACACAATAGACATAGGATACACAATAGACATTGTATACACAATAGACATAGTATACACAATAGACATAGTATACACAATAGACATAGTATACACAATAGACATAGTATACACAATAGACATAGTATACACAATAGAAATAGTATGCACAATAGACATAGTATACACAATAGACATAGTATACACAATAGACATAGTATACACAATAGACATAGTATACACAATAGACATAGTATACACAATAGACATAGTATACACAATAGACATAGTATACACAATAGACATATTATACACAATAGACATAGTAAACACAATAGACATAGTATACACAATAGACATAGTATACACAATAGACATAGTATACACAATAGACACAGTATACACAATAGACATATTATACACAATAGACACAGTATACACAATGGACATAGTATACACAATAGACATAGTATAGACAATAGACATAGTATACACAATAGACATAGTATACACAATAGACATAGTATACACAATAGACATAGTATACACAATAGACATATTATACACAATAGACACAGTATACACAATAGATATAGTATACACAATAGACATAGTATACACAATGGACATAGTATACACAATAGACATAGTATACACAATAGACATAGTATACACAATAGACATAGTATACACCATAGACATAGTATACACAATAGACATAGTATACACCATAGACATAGTATACACAATAGACATAGTATACACAATAGACATAGGATACACAATAGACATTGTATACACAATAGACATAGTATACACAATAGACATAGTATACACAATAGACATAGTATACACAATAGACATAGTATACACAATAGACATAGTATACACAATAGACATAGTATACACAATAGACATAGTATACACAATAGACATATTATACACAATAGACACAGTATACACAATAGACATAGTATACACAATAGACATAGTATACACAATGGACGTAGTATACACTATAGACATAGTATAGACAATAGACATAGTATACACAATAGATATAGTATACACCATAGACATAGTATACACAATAGACATAGTATACACCATAGACATAGTATACACAATAGACATAGTATACACAATAGACATAGGATACACAATAGACATTGTATACACAATAGACATAGTATACACAATAGACATAGTATACACAATAGACATAGTATACACAATAGACTTAGTATACACAATAGACATAGTATACACAATAGACATAGTATACACAATAGACATAGTATACACAATAGACATAGTATACACAATAGACATAGTATACACAATAGACATAGTATACACAATAGACATAGTATACACAATAGACATAGTATACACAATAGACATAGTATACACAATAGACATAGTATACACCATAGACATAGTATACACAATAGACATAGTATACACAATAGACAGAATATACACAATAGACAGAGTGTACACAATAGACAGAGTATACACAATAGACATAGTATACACAATAGACATAGTATACACAATAGACACAGTATACACAATAGACATAGTATACACAATAGACAGAGTATACACAATATACACAGTATACACAATAGACAGAGTATACACAATTGACATAGTGTACACAATAGACATAGTATATACAATAGACATAGTATACATAATAGACAGAGTATACACAATAGACATAGTATACACAATAGACAGAGTATACACAATAGACATAGTATACACAATAGACAGAGTATACACAATAGACAGAGTATACACAATAGACATAGTATACACAATAGACATAGTATACACAATAGACATAGTATACACAATAGACATAGTATACACAATAGACATAGTATACACAATAGACATAGTATACACAATAGACATATTATACACAATAGACAGAGTATACACAATAGACACAGTATACACAATAGACAGAGTATACACAATTGACAGAGTATACACAATAGACAGAGTATACACAATAGACAGAGTATACACAATAGACAGAGTATACACAATAGACAGAGTATACACAATAGACATAGTATACACAATAGACAGAGTATACACAATAGACAGAGAAAACACAATAGACATAGTATACACAATAGACATAGTATACACAATAGACATAGTATACACAATAGACATAGTATACACAATAGACTTACAGATAACAATACAAAGATCTTATTTTACGATTTATATTTATGTTTAATTTTGTATTGTGTTGTGAATTATTATTTACACTATCAGGACAGAAATGTTATAATTTAAAGGATTTATAGTTTCAATACTCAGTATTTCGCTATCGATCATACAGTTATACTTTATATATACTTTAATACCTTATTTCATATGTTGAATTGTTGTTTGTACTGGTGAATGTTCTCATCACATGAATTAAATAATTCAATTTACTTTGTCTTTTTTGTACGAGAAATTTAATAAAAACTAAACAATTTTTTTTAATTTTGTTTTAAATCAATCTTGAAATATTTTGACAAAAGCAAGTGATAAATTAATGTTCACTGAGATAAGCCTTATACTATATGCTCATTGCATAGGGTTGTGACAGTATGCTTTTAAAATCATAAATCCTGAAAATATTATAGACGGACATAATTAAACACTATTCAATCTTTCTAATTACTAGCGGTATATAATATTCGATATAATTTCATTTCGTTTATGATTTATCTGAAATATCTGTAATTTAAAGAGCATAATAATTGTCACATGTTTAATAATAATAATTTTGAATAGAACTCGTTTCTATTGAGCTAAAAATCTTCATTCCAGATGGACCATCTCCATATTATTGGCTGTTGCTGTTAATCATCCTTGCTGTCGTAATTGTAATATTAATAGGACTGTGGATAAACAAGAAACGAAACAATGAACAACACAAAGACGAACAAGGTAAGAAATGTATTAGCCTGATATTTGTGTATTTATTTTAAATGTTTATTATTAAAATAAGTAAGTCATACATATCTAACAACAGTAATTACATTCATATTTGAAAATATTGTCTTTACCAGAAATGTATTTGGTTATTTATATTTTTCATAATAAATTCATTTTCATGTTACTTTTTCACTTTTTTAAATAACTGAAAATTTCCTATTCAAATAACTGAGAATTTCCTATAAGCAACAATATTTTTCCCAAGCAAACCTCATCCTAGACAATTAATTTTTATTGTACTGATAAAATTACATTATATTATAATTAGGAAATAAAATAGATGTATTTTTTATTTTAAAGATGGCTGGTCGGTATGGGATTTGGTTTATTTATTTCAATAAGAATGACAAATAACAATTTAGCTTCTTCATAGATGATAAGGATAATTAGTTGCCAGCTATGAGATACTTCAGTAGGTAGAAGATCAAGAAAATATAAATCATTGATAAGCGACATCAGGAATTTCGTTTCATGTTTGTAGTCCAAGGTATATAGATTATTTCCAAAATTTATGTAGCTGCAAACTATTAAAACACTATATATTTTAGATTAATTTTATAATTCAGCTCAATTACGAACAAAAACAAATAGTTTTCCACAGATTACCCTATCGTAGGGTCTTTTCCCTCGTTCTTTTCAAATTGAATTCTTGGCTGGTAAATTTATTCATGAAACAAATTTCCTCTATCCCTTCTTCTTCTTGATAATAACATGTATTTATTATCGGAATTGAATCTTAATTTAATTTCCATTCTCTTCAAAGGTACAGTGACGCCCACCAGAAAGTTATCCCACCAGGAGAGTACAAACTCCATTTACGAGGCGAGTACCAACATTGCTCCCTCTTCAAACAACTACGAACTCACCAGACATGAGAGCGTTAACTCCATCTACGGATTGGAACCCAAGACAGAAGGAGAGTATAACGAGACACAAAATGACCTCTACGAGTCTACTAATGTTAATAATGTGTAGAAACAGGTTAAACATCATGGAAAAACTATTGTATTACAAAATTTTGTAAAATAAGGTTTAGGTCGTAGGATCATTAACCTGAAAATCACTTACAATCTAGTTTTCTAAGTATTTTTATACGGTTTAATAATTTTTCACACAAATTATGCCCCAGAAGTACGATACACTAATCTAACTTTGAAAGAAAGATTGCACGCTCTTGGTTTTGATTTTTGGAAAAAATTATATATGAAAAAATAACATATGGCTTATTTGGCCTTCCCTTAAAACCATAAGATATGCTGTTTGATGATAAAAAATACCTTCTACCTTAACCCAAATATTTAAAATTGAGTAGGTAAAGCATATTTAGATAAGATTCAAAACGAACGGTGTAAATTCTTTTTCTTTAGATATAAAAATAGCAAATCAGACTTACAACAGATAAGGTAAAATATTGATTTTAAAAATCTTGTAAAACATTCATGATCAAAATTAGGCTATCAAATTCCATTTGGTTTGCAGCAAAATTATAAGAAGTATTAGTTTTTTTTAAATAATTAATAAATTGATTGGAGGGAACCATCTAAGTTCCCCTAACAACAAATAAAAATCGAATTAAATTATTTTGATATTTTAGTAGATTGAATAGTATTAAGGTTTTGCTTTTTCCATGGCTTAATTACTTTTAATTTATATGGTACCTGGAGAGAAAAAGTTATTTTACCTAAATGATGGATTAATAGAGAATACCATTTATTCTTTTATGGTTCTACAGTCATTTTCTATCTTGGTATTTGATGTTGATATAAATTGAATTATTAGTATATATTTAGTTGTTTAATGTTCAGCCAGTTGCTTTTATATATCTTTAAATATCTTTAAAGAAGATGGCGAGATATTGGGTCATTTATATATACCATTGATTTTGTTGCCTATATAAATATGCTTTTTAAAATATTTTATATATATAATAATTTTAAAATAATTATTTACATCTGTAATTAAAAGACAATATAAAAATGTTGTTAAAAAAATCATATATCGAATTTAATAAGTTAAAGCATCAATACTTTTTTCAGGAAAAACCTAGTATTATAGTATATTGGAAAAATCATGCTGATTTTATTTTATTTATAAAAAAATGAGTGTTTGAAGTTTTTTCGTTCAACCAAAATGTTTTAGAACAATATTCTGCAAATTTGTATGTGTTTCAGATAATAAATTCTAATTTACAATTTTTATGCAAATAAATATCACAATGAATAAATACTTACTTATAAAATTTGATTGAAACTATAAAATGTTACACCTAATTAAATCGAATTGTTATTATATAGAAGTTGCTGTTGGAACTGTAGTCAAGGAAACAAGTGAAGATGTTTCAGCGTGGATTTCGCTATATGATGTTTGTTTTTTCGTTTCCTAAATCAATCAGAGCTTTCATGTCTGTGTCAATCAACAAATTGAATTATAGTTCAGCTTGTTCTTCCTGGAACCTTTTTCTTCCTCTCGATTTCCCATCCTATACCCCTCTGGTGACGAGATGGGTTAGCTTCCAACTGCTCGTCTCTGTTAAAATCGCAAACAGCCCTTATAGTTTTAAAAAACCCTATTTACGTCCTCCCCAAGAGTGTCATTCTGTCGATCATGAATTTTGTCTTTCCATTCTAATTCACTAAACTTTTTCATCATCTTCCTCTTAAACTCTCAATTAATGTTAAGTGATCGGTCTCAACTCCTAACAAGTCTATGTTAATCTGTTCCACTTACTATACAGTGGCGACGAAAAGAAAGTACGCACACCAAACTTTAAAAAAAAACGATATATCTCAGTAATTCTTGAAATAAACTACTATAAATTATATACCAATCGATTCAGCATGATCTCCTCTTTCATATTGATTCAGCTTATTTCAGTTTATGTAATTAAAAAATAAGTTATTATATAATTATCATGTTTAGTATTTTTTTCTCAGAAAGGTGGAGGCAAAAAGAAACTAAGCATTATCAATTTAACTAATTTAATAAACATAAAGCAATTCAAAATGGATATTTTATACATGGGGAGTTAATATTTAGTTGAGTAGCCCTTTTGCTTTACAACTTCACGCAGTCGCTTTGGCATACCCTCAATTAACTTTCGTTAACTTGTATTTTGGACCAAAAGTCATCCAATTTTTTTGGTTTATCGTGTCGTAACTGAAGCTTAATAAAGTGCCACATGTTTTCAATCGGATTCAAGTCCAGAGATGGAGCAGGCCAGTCTAGAAGGGTGACACGTTGACGTTCCATGAATGACTTGACAGCATTATCTGTGTGAATCGGGGCGTTGTCTTCCATGAAAATGAAATTTACTGGCAAATGATCATCTGAGTAGGGTATGAAGTGTTCTTCCAACATATCAACATATTTAGTACGTAGCGTTAACTCGGTCGTTCAGACGAATGAGAGGTCCCCGTCCACAGACACTAATTAATATTTGTTAGATACTTGCATACCTTATCTACCTGTGCAAATATGTGTAGAATAAACTTTTAAGTATTCGGAATAATATTAGATAAATTACATTTAGCTGACTCTATAATTATGATACCACTGGTGTATTAATTAATTAATTTCATCTGAGATTATAATGGAGCTTCAAGTAATTTGTCTGTCAGTAACATCATATGACGCCGAAGACAGGTTAAGAAAATGATGTAAGGGAAGAAGCAACAAGAAGAAACAATGGCTGACCCATCAAATATTGGTTCATAACGTATTTACAGCATCAGACGGAAGAGTCTCAACTGAGACGTAAGGAGGTTAGAGTACATGAGAAAAGCTATAACAACTAACAGAGAAGTAGTTAACTTTGGAAAAGAACAGAGAAAAGAAGAAATTAACAAAATGAGAACAAAACTATCTACTCCTGCCACGACTAAACCATTTTGATCCTAGCGTTACATACAGTCAATACATATCATGGAGAGCTGCATGGAAGGATCCTCCACTGAATGGTGGCTTGTCCTTTCGCCGAAAACACATTCACCGAAAACCCTTTTGCCACACGACACTTTCGCCGAATACTTAAAAAACACTATACGTTATAAATATAAAGAGAAATTCTCCACATAAGATTAGGTAAGCGGTCCGTTTGGGGGACGATTTGGTGGGAGGATAAATTTTGATAGTGACAAACCTAGAAGCACTGCCACAAGAAGTGAACCAACTGAAAAAGACAATAGAAGATTTCAGAAATGTGGAAATTTGAAAATTCCAAATTAGAAAAGTTAAAAAGGTCAAAAATAAAGAACTAAGCAGTTTATAAAATTTGTTTTTTTTTTGTTAATTTTGAAATATCTGATATCTTAAAAAAATTCTAATTTTTTCGGATTAAATCATCCTCACTGTATTTTGGAACCAATAATAATGAATCAAACTAAAATTTAAAAAATTGTGAGCTTATAAAGTTTTTTTTAACATTTTCTCTAATCTAAAATTTAAAAATTCATCGAAATTGAGTGAAAATTGAAAATGTTGATTTCGAACATAATTAATTGGATGCATTTTTGGGAAATATTCAAGAAGAATGTTACTTTATTTTAATCGAAGAACAAAATATATCATAAATGAAAAAAATATTAAGAAATTAGGTAATTTTGAAATACCTGATATCTTAAAAAAGTTCTATTCTTTTCTGATTAGATCATTCACGCTATTATTATATCTGCAGTTTGAGACCAATAATAATGAAATTGAACTAAAGTTTTAAAAGTAGTAATAACATTTTAAAAACAGTTGAATTTTGAAAATAATTGAATTTTTAAAAAAAATTGAAAAAAATTCTATAATTCATTTTATCGAAAAAATGTCACGAACAAAAACTTCTTAGAGCTCAATTTAGTACATTATATCAAAATTCAGCTACATTGAACTGTAAATAAAACAAGACGGTTAGAAACACTAATTAAAGATGAGTCATCCCGTGAAGGAAGATAAATTTTTCTTTTGGTAAACATCGAAAAAACTGCTGAAATATTTTAAATAGTAGACTAGAATATAAAGAACTCATATATGCAAAAATCTGATAATGTGAACGATATGATTCGAACATAGACCCTCCTTGATATTAGTATAGGAAATGTCTAATTCCAAAAGCAATCACTGTCAGACTTCAACAGGATATATCGGCATTTATGCTGAAAATGTATTAAATCCAATGAAAGATTGAAAACACGAGCCTGTTTTTCTAACGGTTTCAAATATTACCCGAGATCAAGTAATATTGCTGGAATCAACGTAAATAATCATACTTCTGTTGTGTTTAGTTACATCTGCATTTTTTTGAAAAAAGAATGACACATATATTCTACCTCACCTTCTTTAGTGCTTATAGGTGTGACAAATGAGTTTGGCAAAACCAAATATTCTGATTTTTTTGGTTATCAAGTTTCTAATTGTTGGTAGTTTGTGATTGATCACATTTGGAATCATAATTGAGGATAAATGATAACAATAGTTGCCCGCAAATAATGTTTAGTAACTCGTTATTAACACATAACGTACGATGACTAATATTTACAGTGTTGCCCACGCTTCTTCAAAACATCTTTGTTGTGTAAAGCAAATATTCTGTGATATTCTGGTCAATAGACTTCCACTCTTCCTTTACCAACTCTCAAAAGTGTCCTAAATTGGTGGGCTGTATTTTAATTTCTAAGTTTTTGACAATCAACAACCAATTTTCCACAAGATTCGGTTCGGTAGAGTTCCCTTGTCATGGACCCAAAATTTCTACTTATTTGTCTTCGAGGACTTCTTAATAACTCTTGCTGATTGATAGGTTGTGCCTTCGTGTTGAAAATTAACTTGTTTATCGGGAAAATGATCGATGAAAATTTTGAGTGCACCAGTTCCTTTGAAAGAAAAGAAAAACAGGAAATGGAGATTCACTGGAGAAAATGACTTTGTCTAATTACTCAGCAGTCCAGTCCTGCTATTTCCTGCAAAAAACGAAACGATCCCTCATGTTCTCTGGTGTTGAAAGAGGTTTCTTCGATACCCTAATTGGTACCAGCCCTTCATCGAAAAGATGAGGTCGAAATGCTCGAACTGAGGAATTAACCCCTCCTGCCTGACCCTATCGCACAATCTCTAAGCTGTTGTCTGTCCTTTTCCGCTAAGAAGGGCGCACCAGAGCCCAAACCTGTCAAAAAGGAGAGAATTTTCCACTGCCAAGAGTTGTCATCTCCACGGTTGATTTGACTCCTTGAACTGTTCTATATGCCGGTAGAAAGTTTGCGCTGACGCAAGACCTTTTGCAAAAATTTCCTTCGCTGATAGACCATCAAATAAAATGATGATGTTTCTCTATTCTTTGGAAATTACCATTATTGGAATATTCTGAAGAAAACCTGTTGAAGACAAACTGTTGAAAACTACAAAATGGATTAGCTTTGAACATTTATCGAAATAATAGTGATAGTTTTCTTTGTAGTATCTGATATATCAGTTTTGTTGCGGTCGTTACCTTTTAGACGTCAGAAATTTGATTTCATTTGAGAAAATAATCGATTTCGCCACATATAATATTTTTAACTTTCTGTAATTTTTGTTTCCTACTTTTTAATTCGTATTATAAATCCGAAAACTAGGCAAATTTAAATTAGTTTCATATAATTTCATTAAGAAATTTACCCGTAAAATGGGAAAATAAGTAATTGCCAAACTCATTGGCCACACCTGTACATTTAACATAATTTACATTTCAATTATAGAAACAAGTTAAATAGAATGTATTGTTTCAATGGTATTCTCATCTGGCAATCCAAGTGCCTTGTCCTATGAATTAAAATTGTAAACAAGGGCACGTCAAAATTACCAATCACTACTATATTAATCATAAAATTCAATATCGATGTAGGGGAGGGTGGTCATCAATGGGACAAAAAACACAGAAAGATTGATATTTCATTTATTATGGGCATAATATGAGAAATAAAAAATTCATGTGTAATATAGATATTCCTTTATAAAATGAAACCAACTTGAATGCTATCACATATTCTGTTGACTAGAAAATAATTAAATAAAAAACAAAAAAAATTGTCCCATTGTTTAACAGCGTTGGTGAACAATGGGACATGCCCTGGTGAACGATGGTACAGTTTATCAAACTTGTATATTGTTGAGGTTTTGGTAAAATTTCAAGTTCGAATTATCTCTTTATGTTGTCCCACACTTAGTTAGTTCATATAAAATCAGTTTAATGTCCTCTAACTTCACCGAAGCCATGTCAGGAATATTTGGAAAATTAAGCTCATTGCACTTGAATCTTCGCCTAACATCAATATTTCGTATTTATCTTTTTCATGCTTTTGGCCAACAGAATACGTTTTAGAAGTCGCCTCAAATTCTACATGTGCATAAATCTTCATTTTCAACATTTTCGGTGGAGATTTGAGTTCTTCAGACGAATGGATCAGTTAGATTAAGAGTTATATACCAGACCAAGAACAATAGTTCACAGGCCATCTACGTCAGATGCTTTATGAAGTGATTTCGAAGGCCTTATCCTTAGTGGCACCAACAAAAAGCTCTTCTTTCTCTGGTGTATCCGTTGCAATCATGCTGCGTCTTTTTCTTTTATTAGTGAAATTTGTTCTCTATGCAGTGCTTTGTGATGACCTCAGATTGCTAAAGCCCTTGAACATGATCGAAAGTCACGCTTCAGCTTGAAGCTCTGTTTCTACAAGAAGCCCTGAAGCTACAGTTCACGTTATTGTATCAAAAAAATAGATATATTGATTCATATGGAGTAACTAGACAGTTTGGTTGACAATAAGGCACTGTCCCATTGTTAACCAAATTTTCTGTCCCAATGATCACCATGACGCCATTTTGAAAACATAAGGGTATAGCGGCTCAACTACAAGAGTATAAAGGCAATCCTTTCAAATGATCATATTTTACATATTACTTAATATCATGTAAAAATGCCTTAAGCATTATATGTTAAATTTACAGATTTATAACAATTGAAACAAAGTACGAAATATTTAGTTTTTATCACCCCTAAAACACGTTTTCGCTTTTACACAGAGCTGACTGCACCCCAACCGCTGAATGCAATGCGAGTGAATGCACTGAAGTATGCTTAATTTACCACTAAGATTTTGTTAAAAATTACCCTCAAATAAAAAAGTTATTCAGCATGTCCCATTGTTCCCAGTGTCCCATTGATGACCACCCTCCCCTACCCCATATACGAAACAGAAATATAATATCACTCTATTTTCATTTAGAAATTATTACAAGATATCCTGGCTTCAACCATGAAGCCATACAGAAAACATATTTCTTCCCACCATCCAGGAAAGAAGATGGGGTTTGTCTGTTCTGCAACGATGAGCATGGCAATGAAGAGGTCGATCGTTGCGTTAGGTTCTACCTCAGAGAGCTCCATCTTTTCAACATTGAGGCAGAGACCGAGAGATTGAGAACTAATCAGCGATTGAAGAATGAAAGACCTGGATTTTTCAATTGCTGTTTCCCTTAAAGTCAGAAATATAAACAAATTTGCATAAGAGACTGAGAATATACTTATTTTTTACAGAATTTTATAGAATGAGATATTAATTCGGTTACGTATTTTCTTCAATGAACTTTACATTTATTTAGGAAATTAGGAATAGTTTATATCATGATTTCCTAACGATCAATCATATGAACTCTTATCTTTTGATTGAAAAGATTCAAACTCAACGGGAAATCCATAATATTAGAGGTTATTTAAACTCTGCGTTGAAAGTTTTTTTCAGATATCAAGCTTTCGAATAGAAAGATTTCTATTCATCATCAGGAGAAGGATGGAAAAACCTGGACCTGACAATGAATTTTATGACCAATGGTTGTATGTTGGATACCGTCTTTCTATTTAAGCTATATATCCTAAAGTTTATTAATATTAATTAACAATCTATTTACTATTGAGATATGAGACAAAACATTAAAAAATTTGTTACTAACTTAGCTATTGCTTACTACATTAATTCTCTAGAATATTTTTACTTTCTATATATCTGTTACAAAATCAAGTGTGTTTTATCTCCTTGTTTCTATGTATGTTCTCTATTCATATTTATCTTCTCTATTCCTATACATTATTTGTTGCTATACGTGTGTCCTCATGATCCATATGTGTGTCCTATGGATCTTAAGTGTGTCTTGTTGATCAGAAGTGTGTCCTGTAGATCTTATGAGTGTCCTGTTGATCCTAAGAGTTTCCTATTGATCTTAAATGTGTCCTATTGATCCTAAGTGTGTCCTGTTGATCTTAAGTGTGTCTTGTTGATCCTAAGAGTTTCCTGTAGATCTTAAGTGTGTACTGTTGATCCTAAGTGTGTCCTATTGATTCTAAGTGTGTCCTATTGATCCTAAGTGTGTCCTATTGATCCTAAGTGTGTCCTGTTGATACTATGGGTGCCCTGTTGATACTATGTGTGTACTGATGATCCTAAGTGTGTCCTGATGATCCTAAGTGTGTCCTGATGATCCTAAGTGTGTCCTGATGATCCTAATGGTGTCCTAATGATCCTAAGGGTGTCCTGATGATCCTAAGTGTGTCCTGTTGATCCTAAGTGTGTCCTAATAATCATAAGAGTGTCCTATTGATCCTAAGTGTGTCCTATTGATCCTAAGTGTGTCCTATTGATCCTAAGTGTGTCCTGTTGATACTATGGGTGCCCTGTTGATACTATGTGTGTACTGATGATCCTAAGTGTGTCACGATAATCCTAAGTGTGTCCTGATGATCCTAAGTGTGTCCTGATGATCCTAACGGTGTCCTGATGATCCTAAGAGTGTCCTGATGATCCTAAATGTGTCCTGATGATCCTAAGTGTGTCCTGGTGATCCTAAGTGTGTCCTGATGATCCTAAGAGTGTCCTGATGATCCTGAGTGTGTCCTGATGATCCTGAGTGTTTCCTGATAATCCTGAGTGATCCTATTTCTATCTGACTATAGAGGCGCGATTGAAAACGGACAACCTCTATAGTTAAGTGCCTATTTCTATATGACTGTAGAGGCGCGATTGAAAACGGACAACCTCTATAGTTAAGTGCCTATTTCTATCTGATTGTAGAGGCGCAATTGAAAACGGTCGACCTCTATAGTTAAGTGCCTATTTCTATATGACTGTAGAGGCGCGATTGAAAACGGACAACCTCTATAGTTAAGTGCCTATTTCTATCTGATTGTAGAGGCGCGATTGAAAACGGTCAACCTCTATAGTTAAGTACCTATTTCTATATGGCTTTAGAGGCGCGATTGAAAACAGACAACCTCTATAGTGAAGTACCTATTTCTATATGACTTTAGAGAGGCGCGATTGAAAACGGTCAACCTCTATGGTTAAGTACCTATTTCTATAAGGCTTTAGAGGCGCGATTGAAAACGGACAACCTCTATAATTATGTACCTATTTCTATCATAGTATAGAGGCGCGATTGAAAACGGGCAACCTCTATACATAGTTAAGTACCTACTTCTATATGACTTTAGAGAGGCGCGATTGAAAACGGTCAACCTCTATAGTTAAGTACCTATTTCTATATGACTTTAGAGGCGCGATTGAAAACGGACAACCTCTATAATTATGTACCTATTTCTATCATAGTATAGAGGCGCGATTGAAAACGGACAACCTCTATAGTTATGTATCTATTTCATTCAATTTATTTTTATTTTTTTAATTTAATTATTAATTTGTTCTCATTTCTAAGATCCATTAGTTCACACATTTTCCTTTTTCAATTTATTCTATCTTGGTTCTGAGTTTCATGTTGATCTAACGTGTTTCTATGTTTGAGAAATCAGTATTTGCATTTATTAATTATAGGAATTAATGAGGGTGGTACATCATAAGCTCTATTGATTGAATTTTGATGATGCAGTGTATAAAATGATTCTATTCTTCTACGTTGCCAAACATTTTGATTTTGTTGTAAAACTTTCGTTTCAGTAAATTTGAAAGTATGTCCAGTGTCTCGTGAGTGTTGGTAAAGCTGGCTATTCTCTTTTCCAATCCTAACATCTTTTATATGTTCATCTATTCTTGTTTGCAAGTTTCTTCCTGTTTCTCCTATATATTCACTAGAGCAATCATTACAATTTATTTTATACACTACATTGCATTTATCTATACTTTTTACTGGATCTTTTGGTTTTACTAAGCAATTCTTAATGGTATTTGTTGATTTATTACCTAGATATAAGTTGAAGGGGCTTAATATTCTTTGTAATCTTTCACTTGTACCAGAAATATAAGGGGCAGTTATGAATTTTCTTAATGTGTCATCAGTCGAGTTATTTCCGTTTCTATTGTTGTTTATTGTACGATATTTATGAATTTCTTTATTTACCATTTTCCTCGGGTATCCATTATTTCTCAATTGTTCTTTGATTAATATCAATTAGTTATCTAAATACTCTTCACTACAAATTTTAAAAGCTCTACTTACTAGTGAACGAATCATACTTCTCTTGTGCGCAATATGGGAGGAGCTATTATAATTTAGAAGTCTACCGGTATGACTAGGTTTTCTATAAATTTTAAATTTCAAAGTTCCATTTTGGTGTCTCATAATTTCTAAATCTAAATATGGCAAAGTTTGATTTCTTTCAGTCTCCAAAGTAAATTGTATGTTCGGATTGACTGTGTTAATGAAGTTCAGTAATTGGTCTTGACTATTTTTCGGAATAATTGCTATGACATCATCTACATATCGTTTCCATAAGTTTATATCATAAGGTGAATTTTCTAATATGGTCTTTTCTATTTTCTGCATAACTATTTCTGCTATAACTACTGAAATTGGTGATCCCATCGGTGTGCCTATAATTTGTTTGTAAAGTTGTTCGCTGTATTGGAAAAATGTAGATTCGAGGCAAATTTTAGTCAAGGAAATGATGTCTTCTTGTTCCAAAGGTGTACTCAGGGAAGTGTAACCTGTATCTATAGCTTCTCTTGCAGCTTCTATGGCAAAATCTATGGGAATACTAGTGAAAAGGGCCTTAACATCGAATGAGACTAGCATATAATTAGGAGGGACTATTAAATTTTTCAAAGTATCTTTAATTTGACAAGTATTTTTAAGTTTCTGTGGTGCTAGATCTGTCAAAGGCATTAAAGTGTTTGATAGAAATTTTGCTAATTCATAAGTTGGACTATCGTTAAAAGCTACAATCGGTCTAATAGGTAAATTTTCTTTGTGGGTCTTGATGGTAGCATAAAATTTGGGAGTAACTTCTTTGTTGCATCTAAGATATTTATATTGGTCTTCAGAAATTTTATTTTTGTTTTTTAGTTTTACAAGTTCATAGTTTACTTTTCTCTGTAGTTTTTTTATTGGGTTAGTATCTAAAGGTAAATATGCGTTATTATTTAAATGTTCAGTTATCTTCTTATTGTAATCTAGTTTGTCTATAATAACAGTTTCATTATCTTTATCTCCTTTTACAATTTGTAAATCTTTAACTTTTTTCAATGAAATTAAGGCTTGTTGTTCTTTGAATGTAACCTTGGCAAATTGAGAATGTTTCCTAGTGTCAGCAATATTTAAGGCATTAGCTATTTGTAGTCTTATAGTAGGTTTCTCTGTAGCTGGTATTTTATTCGTAATATCAATTTCGTTATCAAGTGCTGCTGCTAAGTTCAAAATGTCTTTCTTACAATGGCCGGTGTTAAAATTTAAACCTTTCTCTAATACATTAGTTTGATCTTCTGATAGAGTTTTACTGGATATATTCCTAACGGATTTAATATTGTTACTAGTTCTATGATGTGAGGAGTTATCAGCTAATTTATCAATTTTTTTCCATTAGTCTCCGTTTTTCTAATAATTTTGTTGTGGTGTATCGTTCTTTCGCTTTTTCTGTAAGTTGTTCGAGTAATTCAATAGGAAGTTGTTCTTCTAAAGTGTTCATAAGATTTTCTATAGATGTGTACAAGGATGCTATTTTCCTGCAATTGTCGTTAATGAAGAATTTTAAAGCTTGTCGGGGTACGGTCTGTTGGTAGTAAATGAAGGCTTCCCTAGTTCTAATTGGGGGTTGTCCTACGATCGATTTAGGGAATACGTCTGTTCTTTTGCATCTTAAGTTGAAGTGTTTCATCTGAATGGTCTTGGCGAGTTTCCTATGTTGGTCACAAAATTCATTGGCAGTCCGAAGTAAATCACTCCCGTGGAGGTGGATTTGATCACTCTTAGGATCATCAGGACACACTTAGGATCATCAACACACATTTAGGATCATCAGTACACCCTTAGGATCATCAGGACACCATTAGGATCATCAGGACACACTTAGGATCATCAGGACACACTTAGGATCATCGGGACACACTTAGGATCATCAGGACACACTTAGGAACATCAACACACATTTATGATCATCAGGACACCCTTAGGATCATCAGGACACCATTAGGATCATCAGGACACACTTAGGATCATCAGGACACACTTAGGATCATCGGGACACTTAGGATCATCAGTACACACATAGTATCAACAGGGCACCCATAGTATCAACAGGACACACTTAGGATCAATAGGACACACTTAGGATCAATAGGACACACTTAGGATCAATAGGACACTCTTATGATTATTAGGACACACATAGGATCAACAGGACACACTTAGGATCATCAGGACACCCTTAGGATCATCAGGACACCATTAGAATCATCAGGACACACTTAGGATCATCAGGACACACTTAGGATCATCAGGACACACTTAGGATCATCAGTACACACATAGTATCAACAGGACACACTTAGGATCAACAGGACACACT